>OY992878.1:90078969-90091469 GCA_963921405.1 Cepaea hortensis | reverse complement strand
TTCCAGCGACGACCCTCGGGAGTCTCCGAAAAAATGCACTCGTGAAATGAAGGACGCGGCCCGGAATCGAATATGGAACCTTCAGAGCCCGAGTCAGACGGCTTGACCACTTCGCCACGGAGATCCCGAGCAATGTGTAATATTAGTAAAAACAGAGAATTTCCAGAGGCATGGGTAAATAATTTGTAAATTAACAGGAAAGTAGAAGGAATATATTTCTTACCTTATTTTTCATTTCCTTCTTGTTTCTTCAGCTGATGCTGATGCTGTAATGTTTAGGGCCTGCAATTCGTCTGAATAGTTGGAGCAAAATATCCCAGTCAGTGTGTACGTAGATTAAGGTCTGCGATCTGCTCAGACCTTAATCTGTGTCGGACGATTCCAGTAGGTTGATGATTGCTCTCGGTTGCATAAAATTCAATCCATCCTTTCTCCAATAGTCCTCTTCCTCTTTCAACACATGGTCCTGACGTTTTTTCCAGTAACTTTTATCAATATTTAATAGCGCGGACAGACAGACAAACAGACAGACATACAGACAGACAGACACGACAGACAGACAGACAGAAAGATAGGTAGGTAGGTAGGCAGAAAGGTAGGTGGGTGGGTGGATGGCTGGCTGGCTGGGTGGGTGGGTGGGTGGGTCGGTCGGTGGGTCGGTCGGTCGGTGGGTGGGTGGGTGGGTTGGTCGGCCGGCCGGCCGGCAGGCAGGCAGACAGACAGACAGATAGATTAGATAGATAGATAGATAGATAGATAGATAGATAGATAGATAGATAGATAGATAGATAGATAGATAGATAGATAGATAGATATCGGTCGGTCGGTGGGTCGGTCGGTCAATGGGTCGGTCGGTCGGTCGGTCGGTGGGTGGGTGGGTGGGTGGGTAGGTGGGCCGGCAGGCAGGCAGGCAGGCAAACAGATTAGATAGATTGATAGATAGATAGATAGATAGATATATAGATAGATAGATAGATCGATAGATAGATAGATAGATAGATAGATAGATAGATAGATAGATAGATAGATAGATAGATAGATGGATAGATAGATAGATAGAAAAATAGATAGATAGATAGATAGATAGATAGATAGATAGATAGATAGATAGATAGATAGATAGATAGATAGATAGATAGATAGATAGATAGATAGATAGATAGATAGATCCCCGCCAGAAGCCGGGCCTTGTCAGCTAGTTTATTTATATAATCACGTTTCATGAAAGAACCCCATTTGGAGACACCTCTGAATCTTCGCGCTGTTTGTTTCAAAACGGAAATCACGTGAAAATTTAAAAAAATGCCGCGACGTGCCTTGGTGAAGCTGTAATACTGTTAAAATCATGGACGTAATCTCTAAGTCGTAATTAATATACCGCATATAAACTAACTTTGAAATCTGCTGTAAAATCTAAAGAACAAAATTTTTTTTGTTGGGTGGACATAATGATAAGCTTGCGAACGCGGTTTGTGAGCCCGTATACCCGGGTTCGAAACACGGCGATGCTGGTTTTTTCGAAAAAGGTATAGGGGCCGGTCGTTCAGAAAGCAATGGCAAACTACTGAACGTAACACTTGCCTAGTACATCAACAGCAGCTGAAAATGCTGGTGTTGACTGCAACGTCCCGTAAGGGATACGAAACACAATTTTATATACTAAATCTCATCATTTTCCCTCAGTTGGTTACTGAGATATTGAATTTTATATTGAGGCAACAACAAAAAACAAAACACTATACCAAAACAGGACATAATTGCAGTAGAGATGGTATCTCAGTTGGAAACAATGAAGCAACAGAAGAAACAGGAAAAAATTTATTTCAACAAAAAATGAAATAATACAACCGTCGGAACAGAGAAATAATCATAGGCAGTCCGTGTGTACAATCACAACTTGTATCTTAACATAGCAAAAACAAAGATAATGGATACAGGTCAAACTAATATGGAGAAAGAAATGTGTGTTAATGTGGAAAAATTTGAAGTGGCGGAAAATTTCGAATATCTTGGGTCATTAATTATCAACAATGATGACACAATGAAGGAAATTCATAGTCGAATATCTATTGCTCTTCATAAACTAAAACAATTGAATAAATTGTGGAAGGGGACAGATAGACCTACAAAAATTTTATTTTTGTTTTCTTTCCTATTGCAACATATGCCTGTGAGACCTTGACACTTACTAAACAAGCTGAACAGCTCATAAATGCCTTTGAATATACTTGTTGTAGACGGGTTCTAAAATATCTCGGATACAGAAAAGAACAAATGAATTCAAACGACAAGAACTGAATACTGAAGAAGGATGGCTACTAAAGACGATAAAACAAAGATAATTGAAATGTTTGGGTCATTTAAAACGTCATGAAAGTTTGAAGAGAACATTCATGCAGGAGTTATATGCCCGGGAAGAGAAGAAGAGGAAGGCCAAAGAGAAGATGGGTACAGAATGTGGCAGATGATCTTCAGATGGATATATTGGACAGTCATAACATCTGATGGGGAATGCCTTGAAGAGATTAGAACAAGAATCGCCATGGCGAATGCAGCATTTTGCAAAATGGAAAAAAAAAAAAAACTGACCAATAAAAAGATGTAACTTGCAACGAGAAAAAGAGTTTTGAGGTGCTACATAGAACCTGTACTTTTGTATGGATGTGAAGCGTGGACAGTGAGTAAACAAGCTGAAAAATATCTAATGGCTATGGAAATGTAGTTTCTGATGAGAAGGCAAAGAATACAACGGAAAGACAGAAAAAAAAACCAATGACCAAGTCCTGCAAGAAACAACTGAAAACCGTAAACTGATTAGAGAAATTAGAAGTAGACAGTCACAATTGTTTGGAAGGGACGCTGAGGTGTTTCCAAGGCACCAGGGCCAGATTCTATACTGGCCAAGACCTACTAACGCGTCCTAGTCGTGCGTCCTGGGCAACAGGTCCCTTCGGGGTCCTGGCTAACGTAGTAGGATCGCTGATTCTTCCGAAGTCGGAGAGTATCTGCCTGCACGGCGAGGAACCACTAGTCTGCACACCAGTAAGCCAGACATGGGACAACGGATACTCACGCAATCCTCAGTACGGTATGACATCACACTGATGTTGACAACAGGAAGTCTTCATCCGACATACAGGACTTCACGCTGGAGTTCACAGCCAGCGAACGCAAGCAAGCAAGCAGCAAGCAACAATTGTTTGGTCACGTTATGAGAAGAAATAAATTGGATCATATTTTATTATTGGTGATGCTCACACAACAAAAACCAACGCCAAACTGAGCAGAACAACGCGTGGGTCTCTGTGTTTTCGCAAAATTAGCAGCGAGGTCATGTGGGCACGCGGACGAAATCCGAGGCAATAGACGAAAACCGAGACCAATTTTTCGAGGAAATTATCGGCGAAATCCGAAGGCAACGAAAGCCGAGGTTTGACTATTTTAAACATTGACTTGGCTCCCAGATCGATCTAGGCTAAATTGGGCACCAGTGATCACATTACCAATCAAATGCCTATCTGTCTATAAAATTATGGGGAGGGGCAGCACCATATATCCACAACGTTTCAAGCCGTGGTCTTTTACTTTATTTGAATTGTATTACATACCCAATAGCACACAAGAACCTGTATTGCTGTATGGCAGTGAATCTTGGAATGTAGATGAACAAATTAGGAAGAACTTGGAAGCAACAGAGATGTGGTTCATGAGACGAATGTTGCTAATTCCTTGGACTGCCAAAGTAACTAACAACGACTGCCTGAAAGAGGCTAATGAAACTAGAACATTATATACAACAATAAGAAAGAGACAAACAGCTTTCTTCGGTCATGTGATGAAAAGAGAGGCATTGGAGAACATCGTGACAACTGGAAAGATGGAGGGGAAGAGAGACAGAGGTAGACAAGACAAATGATGCTGGGTGGACTGCGACGGTGGCATGGAGGAATATCATCAGCAGACTTGACCCAGAAAACCAAAGACCGAGATCTGTGGAGAGCCATGAACGCCTATGCCAGCCGACATGGCACCGACGATGGTGATAATGAGCCCACAAGGCGTTGAAGAGGATACTTTGTTCTAGTTGTGTATTAAACACACACACACACACACACACACACACACACACACACACACACACACACACACACACACACACACACACTCAAGCGCGCGGGCACACACACACGTATTTCAGAATTTCTCGCAGTACCAGCTGGCATACACGTCTAATGATTACACCGTAGCCCTGCACGCTTTACCGTTCCTCTCTACCCAGTCACTCCTACTCTCTTTATTAATAACTCTGCCCGGTCACTCCCATTCTCTATCAATAACTCTACCCGGTCACTCCCATTCTCTCTCTATCAATAACTCTGCCCGGTCACTCCCATTCTCTCTCTATCAATAACTCTACCCGGTCACTCCCATTCTCTCTCTATCAATAACTCTACCCGGTCACTCCCACTCTCTCTCTATCAATAACTCTACCTGGTCACTCCCACTCTCTCTATCAATAACTCTACCCGGTCACTCCCATTCTCTATCAATAACCCTACCCGGTCACTCCCATTCTCTATCAATAACTCTACCCGGTCACTCCCATTCTCTCTCTATCAATAACTCTACCCGGTCACTCCCATTCTCTCTCTATCAATAACTCTACCCGGTCACTCCCATTCTCTCTCTATCAATAACTCTACCCGGTCACTCCCACTCTCTCTATCAATAACTCTACCCGGTCACTCCCACTCTCTCTATCAATAACTCTATCCGGTCACTCCCACTCTCTCTCTATCAATAACTCTACCTGGTCACTCCCACTCTCTCTATCAATAACTCTACCCGGTCACTCCCATTCTCTATCAATAACTCTACCCGGTCACTCCCATTCTCTCTCTATCAATAACTCTACCCGGTCACTCCCATTTTCTCTCTATCAATAACTCTACCCGGTCACTCCCATTCTCTCTCTATCAATAACTCTACCCGGTCACTCCCATTCTCTCTCTATCAATAACTCTACCCGGTCACTCCCATTCTCTATCAATAACTCTACCCGGTCACTCCCATTCTCTCTCTATCAATAACTCTACCCGGTCACTCCCATTCTCTCTCTATCAATAACTCTACCCGGTCACTCCCATTCTCTATCAATAACTCTACCCGGTCACTCCCATTCTCTCTCTATCAATAACTCTACCCGGTCACTCCCATTCTCTCTCTATCAATAACTCTACCCGGTCACTCCCACTCTCTCTCTATCAATAACTCTACCTGGTCACTCCCACTCTCTCTATCAATAACTCTACCCGGTCACTCCCACTCTCTCTATCAATAACTCTGCCCGGTCACTCCCACTCTCTCTATCAATAACTCTGCCCGGTTATCTCATAACTAGAGGTCAGCATGGCCGAATGGATAAGAGCGCCCTTTCTTAAACATCCGATGTGCTGACGCCGAGGTAACGGGTTCAACCCCTACGCCTGTCAGTTGGACTAAAATGTTGACTTCTCGTCCTTGACTAGGGGACGTAAATTACAAGTACCTTTGAAGTCGGAGTGGGTTCGCCTGAAAGTGAGTGTCACTGGTAACAGGGAAAGCTAATCCACACTCCACAATTTAATATATACTATAAGTAGTAGCTCATGTATGGACTATGTTTGAGCTCAAAGCGAGCGAGCTCAAAATAATACAATCTAGTAACTCACTGACTTATTTGCCCATCCATCCATCCATCCATCCATCCATCCATCCATCCATCCATCCATCCATCCATCCATGCATCCATCATGTGCCAGACCGGGAAGCGTGGGCGGTCATGACTCGCCATCTCACAGTCGTGGATCAGCTCAGTGTTCCTGTCTCGACCATGCCACGTGGTCAAGCCATCCAGGTATTTAAATCTCTGTCTTCCTCTTGTTTTCCTCCCCTCGAGCTTGACAGTTGTCACCAAGATGGTCACTGGCATGAAGGAAAGCAAAGGCAAACTACCTTCTTTAAAAGTGCCTGGTTTATTATGATTGGCCTCACAAGCCCACCAACGATATGCATACAACTATCAACATTAACTATGATAAGCGCGGACGTCGCCTCATAAAGGGTTCAATGAGAATAATATGTCGGCTACCTACCTCGGACGAAATGTTAGTTACTGAGGCAAACTTAACATAATTCATGTTACATTTGTGGACTGAGAAACAACACGCTGAAATTAAGTAAACAGCCATACGATCAGCCCATTCGCAATGTACTAATATAGGAAATTCTTCACACGGACAAGAACCACTCTACTACCACGCTACAGATGCACACGGGATAACTGCTGAGGTGTTGGAACAATAATTAAAAATGATATCCAACGAGAAGTTCCACGTACAGCAAACGCCTGTAATGACACTCAAAAGATGACGCAATGCACCGCAGTAAACTCTATTTAGCAGTTAGCAACACCAAAAGCGATATAAACATCCATGTATTTTTAAGAAAACAGTCATAGCTGAAGATGTCAATGAAGATACGCCTTTCAGGACTATGTGAATCATACTGCTCTAAAATGATGCCGATATTCAGGCAATAGAAAGTTTGTCATTTATCACTATTATTACACATTCACAACAATACACCCATACAATCTTATCTTCTTTTACTCTCTTTCTATTCACGACAATTCGATCCCAGGTGATTTGGTTGTCTACACGGATGGCTCTGAGCTGAGAGGCCTGGGAGTTCACAACGGAGGTTGATGGAAGGTGTTTGGTGCAGGAGAGCCTGTCATATGATACCACGTCATCAACTCTGGGGATGGAGGTGGAGGCGGTCACTATGGCATTACACTGGCTGTGTTGGGGGGGGGGTGAGAACAGACAGCACACACAGTGGTCATGATTGTAGCGGACTCACAGGGCCTGTTAGGAGGGGGGGGGGGGGGGGTCGGGCATGCTTCGTGCAGAGTGGTATGTTTCAGTTAAAAACATCTGTTGAATCTTTTCACCCGGGGCTTGTTGGCGTGTTGGGAAGTAAGTAGGCAGATGGGTTGGCTGGGTCTGCGTAGCTGGGTGGAGTGTTGATGCACGATGGCGTAGATGTGATACCCTGTGGGATCATGCGTGTGGTGGGGAGAAGCGGATACACCATAATTCTCTGGGGAGCTTAGTGCGCCGGGGAGTGGCCAGACGACCTGGCCGACACTTAGTGCCCCGAGAAGGGACCAGACAGACGCAAGGTCATATTGCAGCGGGTACTATTAGAACTAGGGTTCTACGCTGGCTGTTCAACGGAGAGGATATAGGAATATCCTGAGTGCTGTGATGTCGGTTATTAACTCAACTGCTCTCTTTCTGGCTCTCGAGTTCCTCAAAATTCAGTCCTAACTGGAGAAAAAGCCATGACCAACATACTTAAAGTCAAATATATGTTTGTAAAAACTGCAAGTATCAATTGATAGACCATTGTACTATAGGTACAACTGCAAAAGTTATATGGAAACATGCCACAACCCAGCTTTAATTGTAATCATCATTAACAGTATACAACACATGGACCAGAACTTAATCTTTAGAATACAAACACAACATGTGCCCCTTATATTGTTATTTCTGTTTGATTTGTTTAAGAGCTCACATTTCACCATGGGCCAGGGCGGCATCTTATAGTCCCACGGCCCTGCGTGTCATTCGGATGACCACCTCTGCATGTGGTCCTGGCCAGATTAAGTGCAAATACTACACTTTGATCTTAACTAAAGGCCGAGAAGCGACATGCGCCCCTTAGCAACCACTTATAGTTACTAAAGACCACAAGTCATCCTGCAAGCAATAACATGACAGAGGGAACATTTGTGACCCCGGAGATAGAAATAAATTAAAAAATATAACAGTAATTTCTTGTACAAAACCTGAAAGGCCCTTTAATAGTTTAGCTGATCTGTAAATGTTGAGTAATGTCGCAATCTAACCACAATCTGACAGAGTATATTGTCATCATCATCATCATGTGCCATGCCAACTGGCGTATGCGTTCATGGCTCTCCACAGATCTCGGTCTTTGATATTCTGGATCAACTCTGCTGATGATATTCCTCCATGCCACCGTCTCAATCCGTCCAGCATAATTTCTTTTGGTCTACCTCTGCCTCTCTTCCCCTCGATCTTTCCAGTTGTCACGATGTTCTCCAATGCCTCTCTTCTCATCACATTAACAAAGAAAGCTCGTTGTCTCTTTCTTATTGTTGTATATAGTGTTCTGATTTCATTAGCCTCCTTCAGGCAATCATTGTTAGTTACTCTGGCAGTCCAAGGAATTCACAACATTCGTCTCAAAAACCACATCTCTGTTGCTTCTTAGTTCTTCCTAATTTGTTCATTTACATTCCAAGATTGGCTGCTATACAGAAAAAAACTGGTTCTATACAGCATATCAGCACTCTCTTTCTTACATTCATTGATAGTGACTTATTGCATTAGATACTCTTCATATTCTGAACTATGGCTGTTGACTGCCCTACTCTGCTCTTAATCTCTGTTGTACATCTTCCATCTGATGTTATAAGTGCCCCTAGGTATTTAAAATTATCCACTTGGTTGAGAACTTCCCCTTCTATTTCTATGTCACATTTTGGTGTCACCATTTTCTATGATATCATCATTGTTACTGTTTTCTTGATATTCAAAGAGAGTCCTTTCTGTGCACTCTCTGTTACTACAATGTCCAACAATTGTTATAGGTCTGTCGCATTATCCGCCACCAATACTGTGTCATCTGCATAGAGTATATTATTTGTATTATAACCTCCGATTAGTATTCCTGGCTTCTCTTTGATCTCTCTCATTAGTACTTCGCTGTGATATCGGTTCTTAAATCAATCAATCAATCAGTCAATCTCATTAGTACTTCACTATAGAGGGAGAAGAGATCCGGTGACAAGATACACCCCGTACGTACTCCTAGGTTTATCCGTTCGTAACTGCTCTCTTTATTTCTTATTTTAATTGATGCTACTTGGTTCCAGTAAATATTCTTTATTCTTTATTATTCTTAAATCTTTCCCATCAGTGTTGATATCTTCCAACATTTTAATCATTGCATCATGTTTTACTTTATCAGATACTTTAGTACAATCTATGAAGCACAAATATATGTCTTTCAATGTCTCTGTTGACCTTTCTATTAGTGTTCGTGTTATATATATATATATATATATATATATATATATATATATATATATATATATATATATATATATATATATATATAGCATTGTTTGTACCCTTTCCTTCCACAAAACCATGCGGTTCTTCACTAATTTCCATTTTGTTTTCTTTCTTGTTCTCCTCATTATAATTCTGAGTAGAAGCTTAGTGACATGGTTAATGAGGTTAATTGTACGAAAATCTTCGCATTCAATTGCTCCTGGTCTTTTTGGTATAGCTATAAATACATATTTCAGCCATCTGTGTTTCCTGTTTCATATGTTTCATAGCGTCAGCGACTTCTTTTAAAATAGTTGGGCCTTCTAAGTTACTTTCTTCTGTTAATTCTTCCCTTTCTCCATTATATAATTCTCTTATATATTAATTCCACCTCTTCATTATAGCACATTCCTCCAATAATATCTTTCCCGTTTTTGATTTCAGACACCTTGTATGTATTCTTATTTTTCTTCCTGTGAACTCACTGATTTATCTGTGCATATGTTTTGGATCTTTAATGGAATTTAATTCAATCTTTTTTTTTTTGCATTGCTTGTTTAACCAACTTTCTTTTGCCTTCACACATTTATCTCTTACTTGTTTATTTATCTTAGCATATTCTTGTTTGTCATTTTTACTCTGTTTCCTTTTGTCCATCAGCATTAAGATTTCTTCATTTATCCAATTTTTCTTAGCTTTTTGGCTTCGATCCGGTAATATTTCTTTGCTAGTTTGATGAATGGAGTCTCTTAAAATTTCCCATTGTTCATGTATACTCTGTATTTTACCTATTGCATAGTACCTATGTTTCACAGTCACTCTGTATTGTTCATGATTTTTTAAATCTACTTTCAGAACCCCTTTATTACGTCTCACTTTCTTAACCATTTTATTCCCTCTCTTTAATCCTATTTTTATTTAGTATATTGTAGACATTATATATAGTTACTTCGTGCTATTTGTTAGCAATGTTTAAACAATATTAACAATCTATGACAGAGCACCATAAAACAAGTTAAAGTAAAATGTTTGAGAATATGCATCATTCCTGTGGCAACATGCGAATGTCAGTCATTGACCATTTCGAAATCGCTAAAGAATAAAGTCGAGGCATTTGAACTTAAATGCTACAGAAAAGTTCTTAGAAAATATGGACCATCATCATTATTCATTTGCCCTGACACTTAACGCAGGCTTGGTGCTCTGAATCGATTCTACTGATGATATTGCTGAATGTCACCACTTCAGTCCATCTAACATAGCTTCTCTCGGCCTGCCTCTTCTGTCGCTGATAAAGCCAATCGTCACGGTGCTTTCCAAAGTCTCTCTTCTTGTTACACGATCAAAGAAAATTTATCTTAGGCGAAGAAGAAGAAAGATACTGCAATTCTACATGATCTTACCATGGAAGAAAACTGGCTCTTAAATACCATCATAACTGACAAGCTGAAGTACTTTGGCTATAGAACGTCACAGTGGTTTGTAAGAATGATGGTGGGCATAGTTTCTGGCTATAGAACGTCACAGTGGCTTGTAAGAATAATGATGGTGGGCATGGTTTCTGGCTATAGAACGTCACAGTGGCTTGTAAGAATAATGATGGTGGGCATGGTTTCTGGCTATAGAACGTCACAGTGGCTTGTAAGAATAATGATGGTGGGCATGGTTTCTGGCTATAGAACGTCACAGTGGCTTGTAAGAATAATGATGGTGTGCATGGTTTCTGGCTATACAACGTCACAGTGGCTTGTAAGAATAATGATGGTGGGCATGGTTCCTGGCAATAGAACGTCACAGTGGCTTGTAAGAATAATGATGGTGGGCATGGTTCCTGGCTATAGAACGTCACAGTGGCTTGTAAGAATAATGATGGTGGGCATGGTTCCTGGCTATAGAACGTCACAGTGGCTTGTAAGAATAATGATGGTGGGCATGGTTTCTGGCTATAGAACGTCACAGTGGCTTGTAAGAATAATGATGGTGGGCATGGTTACTGGCTATAGAACGTCACAGTGGCTTGTAAGAATAATGATGGTGGGCATGGTTACTGGCTATAGAACGTCACAGTGGCTTGTAAGAATAATGATGGTGGGCATGGTTACTGGCTACAGAACGTCACAGTGGCTTGTAAGAATAATGATGGTGGGCATGGTTACTGGCTATAGAACGTCACAGTGGCTTGTAAGAATAATGATGGTGGGCATGGTTCCTGGCTATAGAACGCTACAGTGGCTTGTAAGAATAATGATGGTGGGCATGGTTTCTGGCTATAGAACGTCACAGTGGCTTGTAAGAATAATGATGGTGGGCATGGTTACTGGCTATAGAACGTCACAGTGGCTTGTAAGAATAATGATGGTGGGCATGGTTCCTGGCTATAGAACGCCACAGTGGCTTGTAAGAATAATGATGGTGGGCATGGTTTCTGGCTATAGAACGTCACAGTGGCTTGTAAGAATAATGATGGTGTGCATGGTTTCTGGCTATAGAACGTCACAGTGGCTTGTAAGAATAATGATGGTGGGCATGGTTCCTGGCTATAGAACGCCACAGTGGCTTGTAAGAATAATGATGGTGGGCATGGTTTCTGGCTATAGAACGTCACAGTGGCTTGTAAGAATAATGATGGTGGGCATGGTTCCTGGCTATAGAGCGTCACAGTGGCTTGTAAGAATAATGATGGTGGGCATGGTTTCTGGAAGAAATAGTAGGGGTTGACCAAATGGACACAGGATATTGCTGACACATAGTCCATGAGGGTGCCTGTGGCAGGGGAAGTGGCCAGAGATCGAGAAACTGTTCGGCAGATTATGACGAGAACAACGTTCTGAAGAAAAATAAACCTTGCAGGTTAGGGTCTGTTATAAGTAATTGTATATTATATTGTGGGTATTTATTACAATGTGTACATTGATCAGCTATGCCAAACGACATCTTAATGGGATCCCACGTTAAGCAATCGTTAGGAAGGAATGCATGCATGTGCATACAATTAGTGACGACAACAAGCAATGGATCTCAAGAGCTCAAGAGCATACATGACAAGACTATCACAGAGCTTCATGGCTACATAGCAAGTGGGACACAGCAATGCGTATCGTATCTAAGTCGACATCATCATCGTCATGTGCCTTGTCGATAAGCGTGGGGTGTCATACTTGACCATCTCACATGATCTTCAGGGACCCTAAAAATAAACAAAAATGATGAGTTGATGTTTAACGGAGCTAGTAGGAGACTCGGTGGCATACTCGTTAGTGCGCTTGCCTGTCAAGACTGTGGACCGAGTCCAGTCCCAAGCAGAGGCCC
>OY992878.1:89961469-90071469 GCA_963921405.1 Cepaea hortensis | reverse complement strand
CACATAACAGGAACACTGAACGTACACTAAAGGGAGGGGAAGGATGGGTGTTGTAATAACATCGCCAAGTGCATGTCGTGTTTGTATCCGTATACTTAAATGATGAAATGTAACAAATAAGCCAGTAATACGCACCAGATAAACAACAGCACATATTTTACATATTATACCCAGTTATCATCATCTTCCACTTCTGCGGTCAAGCGTCGTGGGGAGGAATAATTTGCGTTCCAGCGCCCGGTGGGAGGCACTGGATAGTGACATTCCGTGAGGTTGTACAATGTCTTTGATGTCGTCAATCCATTTTCTTCTTGGATGGTGGCCTCGTGGTCTCGTCGCAGATGATCTTTGATGTAAGGCCAGTTATGGTAGTTGCTGATGTTGCATTCTAACGACATGGCCAAACCACTTGATCTTCTGTCTTTCAATAAATGTGGCACTAGTTGTTGATCCCACAGTCTGTCTGATAATAACATTTCTTACTCGGTCTCGGATTGTTAAGTTGGCAGCTCTCCTCAAGCATCTCATTTCGCAGGTGTTGATTTTGCGAAGGTGTAATTAGGATAAAATCCAGGTTTGAGATTGGTAGCATAGGGTTGGTGTGAATATGCTGTTTATTATCTGTCGTTTTGCGGACATGGGTATATTTGAATGTTTCAGTATACCCAGTATTATACCCAGTACCCCCACGAAATCTGAGTGTGTGATAAACCAAGAAGTAGAGCAGCACTGGTATTCTGCAAGATCTAAAGATCCAAACAAATTATCGAATCTTGGAAACTGAAATAAGTCCTTTAGCCATATTAAACGCTACCACAGCTTGGGGAGAACAATGATGAAAGACATGGTTCCTGAAAGAAACACATGACGTTTAAGACGCCGGGCGATGAGGTGGAAGAAATGGCAAAAGATCGAGGGGCTTTTCGGAGCGCCGTGATGGGCACGATGTTCTGCAGAAGACTTGCTACATGGTGATGTTAAAGTTATATATAGTAAGTCCCCCGGGCCAGACGACATCACAGTGGAACACAGTTCAGCTATTGGTGGCTGGCTATATAAATGGCAACACAACTGTTGAATCACACACACACACACACACACACACACACACACACACACACACACACACACACACACACACACACACACACACACACACACACACACACACACACACACACACACACACACACACACACACACACACACACACACACACACACACACACACACACACACACACACACACACACACACACACACACACACACACACACACACACACACACACACACACACACACACACACACACACACACACACACACACACACACACACACACACACACACACACACACACACACACACACACACACACACACACACACACACACACACACACACACACACACACACACACACACACACACACACACACACACACACACACACACACACACACACACACACACACACACACACACACACACACACACACACACACACACACACACACACACACACACACACACACACACACACACACACACACACACACACACACACACACACACACACACACACACACACACACACACACACACACACACACACACACACACACACACACACACACACACACACACACACACACACACACACACACACACACACACACACACACACACACACACACACACACACACACACACACACACACACACACACACACACACACACACACACACACACACACACACACACACACACACACACACACACACACACACACACACACACACACACACACACACACACACACACACACACACACACACACACACACACACACTCACACACACACACACACACACACACATATATATATATATATAGCTGATCCACGACTATGGTGATCGAATGAGATGGCAGAACATGACCGCCCACGCTTATTGGCATGGCACATGATGGATATATATATATATATATATATATATATATATATATATATATATATATATATATATATTACTTTACAAGGGGGCTGCGTATGGTCTCGAGGTATGGTGTCCGCCTCGAGTGTTGGAGGTCCCGCGTTCAAGAACCGGTGATGACCGGGGTTTTTTCTCGTGGACTTCTAGTAATAAGATTTCCCCTGGTCTCTGGGTAGTGAAATCGGACGCCCGTGTGTATTGTTGCGCACGTAAAAAATCCCTTGGCAGTTGGAAATCGAACAACAGTAGCCTAACGGCGCTGCCCGGGCAAAATTTCGAGTTAAAAATCTACCCAAAGTGTTTCATTATCCTCGCCGGTGCTACGGAGTTCGCGCACTGAGCTGATTTTCTCCAGACTCAGGTTTGAGTTAGGAGGAGAACGGAGCACTTATGGGTTGCACCCGTGTGCTTTGATGTTGATCTATAGACTAAACTAACTAAACTAATAGTGTTTTACGCTGTTTAGTGTTTTACGCTGTTTAGTGTTTTCCTGTGGGATTAAGTGGTGTCATTTCGTATTCGTTTATTGTAAGTGTTCAGAAGCCACGGAAGGCAGGTGGTGGATGAAACTTTGAGGGCAGCCGACAGATATTTGTTGGTTATGGTCTCAAGTTTCGCGACGGCAGACAGAGGATCTCTTTCGAGAGACAATGGTTGCGGTCATCTGGCCAGTATGGTCACTGCCATAGAGGAAAGCAACGGCAAACTACCTCTTTAGAAGTGCCTAGTACATTATGATTCGCCTAAAGACTGATCATCGCAAGACAAGGACAGAGACATTAAAATTAGCAACATGGAATGTTAGGACGTTAAACGACGAAGACAAATTAGAGAACATAAAACAAGAACTGGAAAGAGAAAAAATTAATATTTTAGGTATGTGCGAAACTAGATGGATAGGAACAGGCATAAAGATAGATGAAGATTTTAAGATTATTTATTCTGGAGGTGAAGAACGGCAAAGGGGAGTGGCAATTATTTTGGACCGGAAAACATTAAAATCTGTTCAAGGATGTTGGGCCGTGTCGGACAGAGTTCTACTAGTTAAAATAAGTGGCAGACCTTTTAAAATAAATGTTATTCAAGTATATGCCCCGACAGGAGAATCCAGTGAAGATAGTGTAGAGGAATTTTATTATGACATAGAGTCTGCCTTAAAGAATTGTAAAAATTCAGAAATAAACATCATATTAGGGGTCTTCAATGCAAAAGTTGGAAATCAAGGTGACAGATACACAGTAGGAAACTATGGTTTAGGAGAGAGAAATGAAAGAGGATACAGACTCGTAGAGTGGGCAAAAGAACAGGAAATGATTGTACTTAAGCTTGAGCAACACCCTAGAAGATTACGGACATGGAGGAGTCCTGATAACAGGATTAGAAGCCAGATTGACTATATTCTGATTAGCAGAAGATTTAGTAACGCGTTAACAATAGCAAATACAGTTCCCAGTGCTGATTGTTATAGTGACCACAGATTACTTACAGGAACATTGAGGATATAGTTGAAGAAAGTCAAGTATACAACAGGAAACACTAAATATGATTTGTGTACATTGAGTAATGACAACGAATTACAAAACAAATTCAGCACAGAAGTACAGAACATATTTGATATATTGTCTGATCTAGAGATCCAATTCCAGGATGTGGATGATCAATGGGAAATGTTGAAGAATTCAATCAGTTTGGCTGCTGAATCAACTATTCCACAATTAAAGAAGGTGGGTCGTAAGAAATGGATGACTGAAGACATTTTACACCTAATGGAAACAAGAAGACTCAACAAAAATAATCCTGCCAAATATGAAGAAATTCACAGACAAGTCAAAATATTATGTAAGGAGGCAAAAGAAGCATGGCTTGAGGAAAAGTGCTTAGAAATTGAAAAAAAAAACAACAACACAACAGTCAAAATACCAAATTATTGCACAAAAGAATTCAGGAAATTACTAATAAAAGAACAAATATATCAACAGGCTGTCTAAAAACTAAAGATGGCAAAATCATAACAGAAAAAGATCAGATTATACATGTATGGACAGATTATGTGAAAAACCGTTATGAGGATAACAGAGAGGAACAGTATGATATTAGATTTAATAATGAAAGACCACCAATTTTGATGATTGAGGTTCGAAATATTCTTAAGCATATGAAAGCTGGCAAGGCTCCCGGTCAGATAACATTACAACAGAAATTATTAAAGCTTTAAGAGAATATGGACTAGATCAAGTCACCAGACTGATGAACACATTATATGATACTGGAGATATACCTTCTGAATTATGTAACTTTGTATTTATTGCAATTCCAGAGAAATCAGGAGCCTTGGAATGTGATCAACATAGAACAATTAGTATAATGAGTCACATCACAAAGATTTTGCTACGAATTATCATGCAAAGAGTGAGGAAGATATTACAACCTAAAATAGGAGAAGAACAATGCGGGTTTGTAGAAGGAAAGGGTACAGTAAATGCTGTGTATATGCTGCGAACAGTTATTGAACGTGATACAGAAGTAAACAAGGATATACATCTTTGCTTTATTGACTACACAAAAGCTTTTGATAGAGGCAGACATGTCAACGTGGTGGATGCCACGTAGCGTTTAAGGCAAGAGTCAATGATTAAGATTGAATAAGAAAATTGTGGCAGAAAAAT
Source organism: Cepaea hortensis (assembly GCA_963921405.1). Taxonomy (NCBI): domain Eukaryota; kingdom Metazoa; phylum Mollusca; class Gastropoda; order Stylommatophora; family Helicidae; genus Cepaea; species Cepaea hortensis. Next base: position 90,066,808 of record OY992878.1, on the reverse strand, counting down.
AAAGTTAGACACCGTATGGCGCAAGAATACGTTCTGTCTCTGTTGTTTGTCCATCAAGAATGACGATGACCATTCATTTCATCCAGTGGGGTTGAAAGTATGGAGCTGTGAGTTCTAAAATGGCTGATAGTCGCAGAATAAACTTGTTAGTTCGATCGATAACAAACTAGACCCGACCTTAGTCTGCAAAAACAGGAACCCTTTGATGTTGTAGGGAATGAGAAGAGTGAGTCGCGTCGCGATGTCTACACACGGTCGACATTTTGTTGGCAGGTTGTTGTTCGAGAGACGTGCACTGGCGTCATCTGTCTGCACGGCGGGAGTCGGCCTTTGAAAGTGATAGACGGAATGTCTGCCAGAAGTCGGAAGGATTCTGTGATGTGGGGGGGGGGGGGAGGTCTCTGGCTCACAGACAGCCAGGATCTTTATTGTATGAGACAAAGAATTTCCCAGATGAAAGTGAATTTGACAGCGGATTGACTCCAGTTAGTCTAGAAACAGGAGGACAAAACCAGATTCTGGACTGATTGGCGTCTGGACTTTTTGGTGACGTCACTCAAGCACCAATATAAAACCCAGTTGCGGTAAACAAGTGGAGGGAGTCGGCAAAAACATTCTGAAGAGTTGGGATCGGTGCATTATTCCGAGTTGTGTTCCATGAAAGAAACTAGGGGTGTCCAATTGTTGATAGTTATCGGCGGACATAGATCCAGTCTGTGATCGCCTAGTTTCGATTAGCAACATGAATAGGCACATGGTTCCATTTACAGTTCCCCTTGAGTGTTCCACTTGAGTGTGAGATGATTTATTACGAAGAAGCAGTTTCAAAGTTTTATACAATGATGGCTTATGGAAAGAAGACAGAGGTTACTGAGAGGTTTTTACACGGGGCTCAGAACCTAGTTGGTCCGCAGAAACCTGGCTTCTGCTGAGCAGGATTTAATGAACATAAGTGTTGTGTTTAATGAGTGATAAGCTTCATCATGGAAATTTAATAACTCACATACCAAGGACATATATATATATATATATATATATATATATATATATATATATATATATATATATATATATATATATATACACACACACACACACACATCTACCTAACAAACATTAACATGTTGTGTTCTAAAAGAGGGAAAAATGTTATAATCAGAGACTTATGAACATTAGATTTTCCCCAAGTGACATTTCAGTTAATTGGAAGATTATCAGTTCAACAAACATTATGAAACAGTAACTTTACCGTGTGGTAGAGTGAAGACCAAGATTAACAGTGTCTATCTGATGACCAGCATCCTGTTTGTTCGAGTGATTGGAGAAAGTTGTCACGTGGACGGAGAAACATCTTCTGGGCGAGGTTCACAGTCCGGAATGCATGGTGCTGTTGTGTGCTAAGCACTATGATGTTACTAACTTTGCTTCTAAGTCACTGGTCTAACATTAGAATATTCGACACAGATTCTACCCATTACACACACACCTCTCACACACATGCTCTTTGTTTTAATAAATTAATGGTTGTATTTATTTGTTAAGGCGAGAGTTGTTGAGTATGTTGTGTTGGGGAAGAATGAGAGGGGGCATGATCCAGGGGTGAGCGAGAGTAAGAAAGGGGTGTCTGCTGACTGAGGGAGTTTGTGGATGGATTCTGGTGGTTTCTCTAGGACAATAATCTTGGGTTAAAAAAATTGTGGGTGTTGATTCCCCTCATTCCAGGGACGACATCATAAGTAAGTAAATAATTACTTACGACAATTATTGGGGACTCGTAAACGGGATTTTTTGACAGCGGGATCTTCTGACAACGGGGTCTTTTGACACGGGATCTTTAGTTAGAGGACGGAGATATTGTTAGAGAGAGAATCCAGCTAGAGTGAATGTGGATAGGGGTTAAGACACATATCTTACCTTTTCACACTTCACACGTCTGCATAAGTCTGTAGTCCTGATTCTGCTCTTGTCACTGAGTGATTGTGTTGCGTTGTGGTCATAAATATATAGATTAACTGTAATTGTTTATGATCTATATATTTATCTAGGAGTTAATCTATACTCTATCTGCTATCTTACCTCTTTGAAATATGGCCTCTCCTAAATTAACTACGGCAGAGCTAAGGGCAAAGGGGGAAGAAATGGGATTGTCGGGTTCTGCTCTAACAGATTACATACAGGAGGTGGAGAGAGAGTATAGTCAAGTAGAAAGAGAAGATCGAAAGGCGGAGTTCGAATTGAGAAGGATGGAATTGGAACAAGAAGCTAGGAAATGGGAAGCAGAGCAAGCTGCGAGGAAACTTGAAGCTGAGCAAGCGGCTAAGAAATTAGAAGCTGAACAAGAAGCTCAGAAAAGGGAGCACGAGTACCGGGTGCGGGAACTCGAGCTTAAGAGGCAATCTAGTGGGGAGAATGAGGGAGCAGTTGGAGGCTCCTCTCTCCCTGGCTCAACACCAGTAGGTGGTCATATCTACCATGCTATGAAGTTCCCTTTAGCGATCTACGAGGAGGACAAGGAGACGATTGACCAGTACCTTCAACGCCTCGAGGCTATGTCTGTTGCTATGGGTCTGGAGAGGGACAAATGGAATCTCAAGCTATCCCATGGTTTACGCGGGACCGGTTACGATGTGTATTCTCGCCTGCCGCCAGGACACGAGAACAATTATGACGAGTTGAAGACGGCTCTGCTGAAACGATTCGAAGTTACGTCACATACTTACCGGAAAAAAATTTCGAGGAGCGAAAAGAGAACCGGGGGAGTTGTTTGCCGCCTATAGTCTGCGTCTTAAAGCCTATCTCCATAACTGGATGGATTTGGCTGGGTTCGCGCATGACTATGAGAGTCTGGAAGAGCTCATGGTAGTCGACCAGATGCGAAAGCAAATGTCGAAACCTCTCAGGACATTCTTGGGAGAACAAGGGGCGGAACGAATCGACATGGTGACGAAATTGGCAGAACGGTTCCTCGAGGTCCATGGGGAGGTAGCAGAAAACCTTTCTCCATCCATCCATCATGTGCCATGCCGGTAAGCGTGGGCGGTCATGTTCTACAATCTCACTCGATCACCAGAGTCGTGGATCAGCTCCGTGTTTCTGTCTCGAAAATGCCACAAGGCCAAGCCATCCAGGTACTTGCTTCTAGGTCTTCCCCTTGGTCTGTTCCCCTCGATCTTACCAGTTGTCACCAAATTCTCCAATCCATTTCTTCTCATAACATGCCCAAAATTTTTTGACTGTCTATGTCTAATTTCTCTAATCAATTTACGATCTTCATTTGTTTCTTGAAGGACTTGTTCATTGGTCTTTCTGGCTGTCCATGGTATTCTTTGCATTTTCCTCAGAAAACCTTTCTACAAACCCCAAAAGTCAGGGAAAACATAACCTGAAGAAAGCAAAAAGCACAGGAACTAAGAAGGTGGAACCATATGTTAAAACTTCAGAGGAGAGTTTGGAGAAGACGAAGGAAGGAAGCAAGAGCACTTCGAGCTCTACTAAAAAACGACCGTGGTCGGAGAAGTGGTGTTCGATATGTAAGTCACCTTCTCACAATACGAAGGAATGCAAATCACTTTTCTGCAGCTTTTTGTAGCAAGGACGTAGAGTAGCATCCTCACTCTGGGCAGTTCGCAACTCCCCTGGCAGTGGGTTACTCACATTTGCTTCTGCCTCACTTCGCGGCATGTCAAGTGACTTCAACGCAGGTGGACACTGACAATGCCAAGGTCGACAAGGAAGCTCGCCACCAGGAGAGCTCACTCAAGTCCGGCACTAGAAAATCTAGGACAGGGAAATGGTGCAACCAATGCAAGTCAAACACGCACAATGCTATTGACTGCAGGGAAAAGTCAGGAGACTCTCATTTCGTCGTTTGCCCATTGGAACCTAAGGTGGAGCCCACTGAACAGGTCGAGGCCGAGGAAGAGACTCCAGACCAGGATAAACCACCTGTAGTGGAATTGGTAGAGGTTAACGGTCGTCAAGTGGAGTGTTTGTACGACACAGGACTGGACGGGGAGGCCGTGATTTCTGCGGATCTGGTACATCTAGAACAATTCACAGGTGAGACTATGGAGATACAGCCTGCACAGAAGAGAGCTGTAGCCATGAAATTGCTCATTGCCAGAGTGAAGATTTGGTCAAGATATGTCACCGGCACCATCAAGGCCGCTGTGTTGACCGATCCCATTTTCCCGTAATCCTCGGTTGCCGGTATGTCTTTCTGGGAATGCCCAGGGAGCCAATCCATATCGGAGCAATACAGACTCGCTCTCAGACGAAAACGGATGAGGCAGAAGCAAATGTGACTAACCCACTGCCAGGGGAGTTGCGAACTGCCCAGAGTGAGGATGCTACTCTACGTCCTTGCTACAAAAAGCTGCAGAAAAGTGCTGATCCACCCAAACGGGGGCAGTGCTATATGAAGAATAGGATACTCTACAGGAGAGCCGGAAGGGGAGACAACCTACATGGTCAGTTGGTGGTCCCGAAGGCACACCGCTCCCAGATTCTTCATATAGGGCATACCATCTCATTCAGTGGGCATATGGGTATTGCCGCCACGATGCAGCGAATTTCCTGCCACTACTATTGGCCGGGAATGACAGGTGATGTGCGTCGGTATGTGAAGTGTGTCTGAGTGCCAGAGGGTGGCACCGAAACACTGGACAGCACCGGTGGTCTTGGGTGAGATGCCCATAATGAACTCTCCTTTCGAGAGGGTAGCCATCGATATTGTGGGTCCACTTCCTAGGACTAGGAAGAGGAACATGTACATACTCACCATGGTGGATTGCTGTACAATGTGGGGTGAAGCCATACCGTTGACCACGATTGACTCGAAAAGAGTGGCGGACGCACTGATGGAGGCCTTTACCAGATTAGGCTTTCCTGATAAAATACTGACGGACAATGGGTCCCAGTTTTGTGGAAAATTGATGGAGGAGGTAGTTAGAGTGTTCCACTTTAACCATATACGTACCAGCCCTTACCACCCTCAAGCCAATGGACAAGTGGAGCGTTTCAACGGCACGTTGATGACAATGCTCAGGAAACTGGCACAGGAAATCCCTGATAGGTGGGATGAATATATCCCAGCAGCACTTTTTGCTTATCTGGAAGTACCTCATGGCTCAACAGGACTACCTCCTGCTACGTTGCTGTTTGGTCGTCCAATCAAAGAACCGTTGGAAGCCATGTTGAGGAGTTGGACTGAAGAGGGGACGTCAGAAGAAGTGATCTCTTCTTATAAATATGTGGAGGAACTGAAAGAAAAACTTCACAAGGGATGGACTCTGGCAAATCAAAACTTGAAAAAGGCCAGAAAAAGACATGCGGCTTACTACAACCGTAGGGCTAAAGATAGATCTCTGGAGGTGGGAGAAAAAGTCTTGTTGCTACTCCCAACGGGAAACAACAAACTGGAGATAGGTTGGCAAGGATAATTTCCCTTGGAAAGGGTGATATCAAGAACGAACTATCAGATCCGGATCCGGGGAAAGTCGAAGATTTTCCATATCAATCTCTTGCGGAAATACGAGGAGAGACCCAGAGACAAAGCAGCTCACCTCATGGCAATGGCAGTTGCAGTGGAGACTGAAGTGGGAACCAACGAGGGCAGGAAATATCCCTTGGTACACCAGGAAACCTATAGGGATGTGCAAGTAAACCCTAATCTGACTTCCCAGGAGAGGGAAAAGATTACCCAGGTTCTCGAGTCTCATAAGGAGATACTGACTGACAAACCAGGACGAACGAGGTTGGTGGAGTTCGAGATGACTTTGACCACCCAGGAGCCTGTTCGCCAAAAGGTTTACCCAGTGACATTCTCTAAAGAAAAGGCCCTAGAGGAGGAAATACAGAAATTACTGGAGGATGACGTGATTGCACCATCCACATCCCCATACAATGCGGGGGTAGTTTTGTTGCGAAAACCAAGTGGAGAACACCGGTTGTGTATAGACTACCGACTTCTGAACAGTCATACACAATTTCAGGTGGAACCTTTGCCGAATCCAACTCAGTTATTCGCGAGGCTCCATAAGGCAAGGTATTTCTCAAAGGTGGATCTGAGTCGCGGGTATTATCAGATTCCAGTTAAACCAGAGGTTCGACCACTACTAGCTTTCAGTACCCCCAGTGGACATTACGAATTCAAGGTCATGCCCTTTGGACTCAGCAATGCACCTAGTGTGTTTACTCGCATGATGAGGACTTTACTTGATCCCTTACAGGATCTGTCCATCATTTCATTCATGGATGATATTCTGATTTCCAGTGACAGTTTGGATGACCATTTACAATCCTTAGAAAGAGTTTTCAATAGGCTCAAGGAAGCAGGGCTTACAGCTCGCCCAACCTAGTGCATGATCGGTTACCAGACTCTTGAATTTCTAGGTCACACCATAACTCCAGGACACATTGTCCCAGAGGAAAAGAACCTAGAGAAAATCAGAAGGGCTCCAAGGCCAAAAACAAAGAAGGATGTGCGATCTTTTCTCTCGTTGTGTGGATTCTACCACAAATTTATCCCACATTTCACTGAACTGGGAGCTCCATTAACAGAAACCTTGAAAAAGGGATTCCCAGACCAAATAGTTTGGAGACCAGAATGTGAGAGTGCCTACAGTCAGTTGAAGGAGGCCTTGGTCAGAAAACCTGTGTTACAGCTCCCGGACCTTTCCAAACCATTTGTGTTGAGAACGGATGCAAGTGGGATTGGGATTGGGGCAGCTTTGTTACAGGAAGGAAAAGACATTTGCTTCAGTTTTGAAACCAGTGGCATACGCAAGCAAGAAACTTCTCCCGGCTGAGAAGAAATATTCGACCGTTGAGAGAGAGTGTTTGTCTCTCGTATGGGCCGTACAAAAATTCCAGCCTTATTTGTATGGAGTTCAGTTTCGAGTTCAGTCGGATCATCATCCCTTGGTGTTCCTGGCCACTTCTCAGAAGCTCAACGCCCGTTTGATGCTGTGGTCGTTGCTACTTAAGCCATACCACTTTACAGTGGAGTATATACCTGGGAGGGAAAATGTTGGAGCTGATTTCCTGTCTAGACATCCAGCTCCTGAAGAAGAGGAATAGATAATCTGGATCAAACCTCCAAGAAGAAAGAGTTGTTGCGGACTACTCTCTTAAGAGGTGGCCTATGTCGCAGAATAAACTTGTTAGTTCGATCGATGACAAACTAGACCCGACCTTAGTCTGCAAAAACAGCAACCCTTTGATGTTGTAGGGAATGAGAAGAGTGAGTCGCGTCGTGATGTCTACACACGGTCGACATTTTGTTGGCAGGTTGTTGTTCGAGAGACGTGCACTGGCGTCATCTGTCTGCATGGCGGGAGTCGGCCTTTGAAAGTGATAGACTGAATGTCTGCCAGAAGTCGGAAGGATTCTGTGATGTGGGGGGGGGGGAGGTCTCTGGCTCACAGACAGCCAGGATCTTTGTTGTATGAGACAAAGAATTTCCCAGATGAAAGTGAATTTGACAGCGGATTGACTCCAGTTAGTCTAGAAACAGGAGGACAAAACCAGATTCTGGACTGATTGGCGTCTGGACTTTTTGGTGACGTCACTCAAGCACCAATATAAAACCCAGTTGCGGTAAACAAGTGTTGAGAGTCGGCAAAAACATTTTGAAGAGTTGGGATTGGTGCATTATTCCGAGTTGTGTTCCTTGAAAGAAACTAGGGGTGTCAAATTGTTGATAGTTATCGGCGGACATAGATCCAGTCTGTGATCGCCTAGTTTCGATTAGCAACAGGAATAGGCATATGGTTCCATTTACAGTTCCCCTTGAGTGTTCCACTTGAGTGTGAGATGATTTATTACGAAGAAGCAGTTTCAAAGTTTTATACAATGATGGCTCATGGAAAGAAGACAGAGGTTACTGAGAGGTTTTTACACGGGGCTCAGAACCTAGTTGGTCCGCAGAAACCTGGCTTCTGCTGAGCAGGATTTAATGAACATAAGTGTTGTGTTTAATGAGTGATAAGCTTCATCACCGAAATTTAATAACTCACATACCAAGGACATATATATATATATATATATATATATATATATATATATATATATATATATATATATATATATATATATATATATATATATACACACACATCTTCCTAACAAACATTAATAGGTTGTGTTCTAAAAGAGGGAAAAATGTTATAATCAGAGACTTATGCACATTAGATTTTCCCCAAGTGACATTTCAGTTAATTGGAAGATTATCAGTTCAACAAACATTATGAAACAGTAACTTTACCGTGTGGTAGAGTGAAGACCAAGATTAACAGTGTCTATCTGATGACCAGCATCCTGTTTGTTCGAGTGATTGGAGAAAGTTGTCACGTGGACGGAGAAACATCTTCTGGGTGAAGTTCACTGTCCGGAATGCATGGTGCTGTTGTGTGCTAAGCACTATGATGTTACTAACTTTGCTTCTAAGTCACTGGTCTAACATTAGAATATTCGACACAGATTCTACCCATTACACACACACCTCTCACACACATGCTCTTTGTTTTAATAAATTAATGGTTGTATTTATTTGTTAAGGCGAGAGTTGTTGAGTATGTTGTGTTGGGGAAGAATGAGAGGGGGCATGATCCAGGGGTGAGTGAGAGTAAGAAAGGGGTGTCTGCTGACTGAGGGAGTTTGTAGACGGATTCTGGTGGTTTCTCTAGGACAATAATCTTGGGTTAAAAAAATTGTGGGTGTTGATTCCCCTCACTCCAGGGACGACATCATAAGTAAGTAAATAATTACTTACGACACTGATAAGGCCTATTTTGGCTCGAAATGTTCTTTGACAATGTGAACAAAGAATGCTTGACGTTTCTGGAGGAGGATTTTCTGCAGTGGTTTTTCTGTTCTGTCATTTCTTCACAGCTCTTGCAGTCCTGGTTGCCTCACAAGTGACTGCACCCTTGCGTAATGATGCACGCCACGAATTTCGGTCTCTGGCTGCAGTCTCCCAGGTGTCATGATGAATTCCAAAAGCATTCAGTGAGATTTTCAGTTTTTTTTAAAGCGTTTCCTCTGGCCATCTTGGGATTGTTTACCACAACGCAACTCGCCATAAAAAATTCGTTTAGGGAGCCTGTGATCTGGCATGCGAGTCAAGTGACCAGCGCAGCTAATCTGATTCTTCATTAGTAGAGTGTGGATACAGGGCATGGATGCTCTTTCTAGGACTTCAGTGTCTGGGATCTTGTCTTGCCATTTAATCTTCAGTAACTTCCTAAGGCAGACTGTGTGGAAGTGGTTTAATTTCCTAGCGTGGCGCTGATAAACAGTCCAGGTTTCACAAGCATATAGCAGTGTGGATAATATAACTGATTTGTAGACATTCAGCTTTGTTTGCAGGCTTATTCCATTTCTGTCCCATACATTCGTGTACAGTCTGCCAAAGGCCGCGCTGGCCTTGGAGATTCTTGCATTCACTTCATCATCAATTGTGGCAGTTTGTGACACAATGCTGCCAAGATAGGTGAATTTGTCCACAACACTTAGACTATGATCATTCACTTTGATATTCGGCACAGTGTGACTATTCCCTGGAGCCGGCTGGTACATAACTACAGTCTTCTCCAAATTGATATTGAGCCCAAAGTTGACACAGGCATGTGAGAAAGCTGAAACATTATGTTGCATGTCCGCCTCTGAGTTGGCGTATAGAGCGCAATCATCAGCAAACAGGAGATCTCTGACGGTGTCGCTGTCAATTTTGGTTTTAGCTTTCAGCCTTCTGAGATTGAATAACTTTCCATCCTTGCGGCAGTTGATGTCTATTCCAATGTCGTTGTTCTCGAAGGCATTCGTCAATATAGCTGAAAACATGAGGCTGAACAGTGTTGGTGCCAGTACACATCCTTGTTTCACTCCATTGGTGACAGGAAAGGGCTCAGACAGTTCACCATTTTCCTGTACTCTTGCCTGCATGCCATCATGAAATACCCGTACTATTTGGACAAACTTTCGTGGACAGCCATATTTTTGCCATAATCCGCCACAGTCCTTCTCTGCTGACTGTATCAAAAGACATGGTAAGGTCAATGAAAGTGAAAAACATTTCGCAGTTCTGTTCCTGACATTTCTCTTGCAGCGTAAATCATGTCAACAGTCCCACGTTCTTTTCTGAAGCCACATTGACTCTCAGGAAGAAGACCTTGATCGAGATGGGCTGTGAGGCGATTGAGAAAAATTCTGGCCAGTACCTTCCCTCAATTGAAAGCAAGGAGATGCCTCGGTGGTTGTCATAAGATTGGCGGTTTCCTTTTCGTTTGTAAAGGTGGACTATTGACGCGTCGTTGAAATCTTGTTGCATGGTCTCGTTCACCCATATGTTTGTAAAGACTTGGTAAAGCTGCTCTGTTAGGGCCGGCCCACCTGCCTTGTATATCTCTGCCGGGATGGAGTCCGGACCAGGTGCCTTGCCGCTGGAGAGTTGCTGGATGGCTTTGTTTACTTCCACTATGGTTGGCAGGTCATCAAGTGTATCATTGATGGGAACTTGAGGAAGGCAGTTGATGGTTTCATCATCGAAGAAGGAAGCTGCATTTAAGGTGTTGCTGAAATGTTCTTCCCAGCGCTGAAGGATATCTTTCTCATCGGTGACCAATGTTTCCCTATCTGCACTGAGGAGGGGAGCTGTGCCTGGTGATGTAGGACCATAGACCGCTTTCAGTGAGTCGTAGACGTTTTTCATATCATGTATGTCAGCAAAGCCTTGAATTTCATCAGCTTTGCTGCTCAGCCAGGAGTCCCGCATGTGCTGAAGTTTCTACTGCACTACTCTCTGAATGTTCTTGAAGGCATCTTTTTTTGATGTTGACTTCGGGTCATTCAAATGTGCCTTGAGGAGAAGATGTTTCTCTGCCAGCAATTGGTTGATGTCTTCGGAATTTTCATCAAACCAGTCTTTATGCTTTCGGGGGGTTGGACCCAGGATTTCCATAGCAGTGTTGTAAATTATGTCCTTTAGGGCTCTCCACTCTGTTTCTGTATCCTGCTTAGCTGCAGCATTGGGCTTGAGGCGATCTTCCAGCATATTTTCAAACGACAGCTGCATTTTGTTGCTATTTAGGCGGGTGACATTTAGTTTTGTTTGCATTTTCACCCCATGAGGACGCCGTGGTGGTTTGATGTGAATGTTTATTTTCGAGATAATGAGACGATGGTCTGTCCAACATTTGGCACCACACATGGATTTTGTCACCAGAACCACCAGAACGTCTTGTCTGTCACTCCTCCTGACGATGACATAGTCAATGAGGTGCAAGTGTTTAGATCGAGGGTGGAGCCACGATGCCCTATTTCTCATGGGGAGACGGAAAATTGTGGTGGTAATCAGGAGATCGTGTTCGGCACATGTCTGAAGAAGGAGGAGTCAATTTCTGTTACAATTTCCGACTCCGTGCTTTCCAATAATGCCACTCCAAGAGGTGGTATCCGTGCCTACTCTGGCATTGAAATCCCCAAGGAGTATAAGTTTGTCTCCTTTGGGAACAGATGTTAATGCATTGTGCAGGTCATCATAGAACTTGTTCTTGACATCATCTTCATTGGTTATAGTTGGTGCGTAGACACTCACAATGGTTGCATGCTTCCTGCCATTCAGCAGGGGCAATTTAATGGTCATGAGCCTGTCGTTTATAGACTTTGGAAATCCAGCTAGTTTGCCGACCAGGGCCGACTTAATGGCAAATCCCACACCGGATTGGAGTCTTTCCTCGCTTTTCCTTCCACTCCAGAAAAAATGTGTAGCCGGCACCTATTTCACAGATTTGGCCTTCTTCTGCAAGTCGTGTCTCGCTCAAGGCTGCAATGTCGATGTTGTACCTGCACATCTCTCTCCCAATCAGTGCTGTTCGTCTCTCTGGACCCGACGCGCCATCTCTGTCAAGTAGGGTGCGTACATTCAAAGTTCCGATTGTTAAGGGAATATGGTTTGCTCTTTTAGCTTTACCTGTTTTTTCTTTGTTTGTATGTCGACTGCAGTTTAGGGTACCCACCAACCGCGACTAGCTGGTTAGGTAGTGATGGAGCAGACAATGTTTAGGGCACCTTTTCTAGCCCCTTCCTCATGCTATGGAGGTAAGCAGTGTGTTCCTATAGATGGCAGCTCAGTCGCCATATACGACCATATGGCCTGAGTCGCCTGTGTGCATATCTGCGACTACGGTTGCCAGCGTACCCATGCCTGCCGCTCGCCCATCGTCACAGGGCTTGAAGGTGATATATGACGTTGGATGAAGAATGACTTGCGCGATGAATTGGATTAAAGTGAGGAAGAGTTGCGCAATTCGTCAACCTCAGTCTCTCGCCTGAGTCCATCTGAATCCAGTGGCAGGACAAGTCAAGACGACTGGAGACGAATACTTTTGCAGTGGATGACCAGGGCGCTCTACGTGCCTTGCCGTGCTCATTACGTTCCACAACGTTTTGCAGGTAAACGCCGTCTTGCCCGTTGAATCAGGAATGATTTCTTCCGCGCAGTCTGCCGGATCCTGTCTTCACATGCTGAGTAGACATACCCTAGTTCATCGCTTGGTTTGACACCAAATCGGCTACCTGCGCCTGGTTTAGCCAGCCTCTCACAGCTGTTGCCCGGGGGTGGCCGCTGTCGCATGCTGACAGCTACTAGGAGCCACAGGCACGAGCTGGGTGTCAGGCTGGGACCAGTCGGGGATGGGTCCTGAAAAGGACATGAGAGTCATCCTTACCAAAGGTAAAGAAATAAGAAATAAGGCAAGAATACGATAGTTACTATATGACGTCAAGGGGACTACTTTAGGTTACCATAGGGGAGAGAAAGTTTGACAACATTCAAGAGACTGTTTTGAGAACATGAAAGGAGAAGCACGTCCAGAATGACAACAGCGGGATTTCAACATCAGTAGTTAAATGAAAGACTTTAGGAATATGGCAAGGGACGTCGCAATCTGCCGAAATACGAAAATGGAATGGAGTCATAACTGATCGGTTCAATGTCAATTCGAAGTCATGAAATCAGCTGCACGCAGGATCGTGTAAGTTACATTGCTTAGCAAACAAGGAACATTAGATAGTGATGGAGCGATGAATAAGGTAATGTTGATGCGACATTGATTTATATACAAAATGGGATCGAGCTTAACCACTAAAGGAATTATATATAAATTACTAGCTGACACGGCCCGGCTTCGCCCAGTCCCTGGTGGGAAGCATCTCATTTAATTCATATAAGTAGTCATATAAGTTCCCGTTCCCGTTACCGATTATCTGTCTGTCTGTCTGTCTGACCTGGCCCGGCATCGCACAGTTCCTGTTCCCGACTGTCTATCTGTCTGTCTGTCTGTCTATCTGTCTGCCTGACCCTGTCCGGCTTCATTAAATTCATAAAGAACGTTCTTCCACACACCATCCATTATTTTTAATGAAAACTCTTTCTAATCACCTGCATGACTACAGTAACTTCTTAAGCAAAAAAAGATGAGTTACAATGTTATGCATTGTGCATTATTTTTATGAAAACTTTGAAAATGCCTTACAGATTGTATCATTATTTATTATAACTCATATGCCGGTATATAACTATGGACAAAGAGTTTATAAATCTTTGAAAACGATGCCACAATATGACTATAAGTTATACAGAAAAGTTATGCCCCTTGAAATAACTTTTACAGAGTTAGGTCCCCTGAGATATATGAAATTATGATGAAAAATGAAAAATGAAATAATACTGAGTAAGCAGGCGATTTCACACTAACAAAATATGACAGTGGGCAGCTCTGGAATGAAAGAAAGGCGTGTAGAAAATTTCATCTCAATCGGATGGGCCGTTCGCGAGCGCACAAAGGACAGACGGACATACAGACATACGGACAGACAGACAGACAGACAGACGGAGATTCTAATTTATATATAAGATTATTTGTCAATATAGTTTGACTGCCTTCCCGGCGATTGGGGAACTGCCAATTATTGTTATTAATGTTAGTATTAGTATGTGCAGCCGATCCACCTGAACAAAGTAAAAGTTTGACGTGGAACATTATCGTCGCTGCAATCATTTGTATTGGAGTTTTAAGTTGGTTCTCGTTTGGATCTCCTAGTTTGGTTTCAAGGGACAGGGAGCGACAATTCACATATATTGCACTGGACCATTCTCAGCAGTGGATATGCTTGCAGATCTACAAATTGATGGGAAAGATATAAGACTTATAAAAAACATATATTGGAAACAACAAGCTGCCATAAGGATTGATAATGAAGTGGGACAATATCAGCCAATTAAGAGAGGTGTTAGGCAGGGATGTGTAATGTCTCCAGATCTTTTTTGCTTGTACAGTGAAAATATTTTCAGAAATGTAGAAGATATAAATGGAATCAGCATTGGAGGACGAAACATCAATAACATTAGATATGCAGATGATACAGTATTGATTGCAGACAATCCCCAGGATCTGCAACAATTAGTAGATGCGGTTGTTGTACGCAGTGAGCAGCTGGGATTAGAATTAAATTATAAAAAGACACAAGTTATGGTCGTCACTAGGAAGAACGAAGTACCACGATGTAATATACAAGTAAATGGGAATATTCTTCAACAAGTGAATCGATACAATTATCTCGGAACAGTCATAACATCTGATGGGAGATGCCTTGAAGAGATTAGAACAAGAATCGCCATGGTGAAAGTAGCCTTTAGCAAGATGAAAAACATTCTGACCAATAAAAAGATGTCAATTGAAACGAGAAAAAGAGTGTTGAGGGGATACATAGAGCCTGTTCTTTTGTATGGATGTGAAACTTGGACAATGTGCAGTCAAGCTGAAAAACATCTGATGGCTGCAGAAATGTGGTTTCTGAGGAAAATGCAAAGAATACCATGGACAGACAGAAAAACCAATGACCAAGTATTACAGGAGACAAATGAAACTCGTAAATTGATTAAAGAAATTAGACGTAGACAGTCAAAATGTTTTGGACATGTTATGAGAAAAAATGGATTGGAGAACTTAGTGACAACTGGCAAAATCGAAGGGAACAGACCAAGAGGAAAACCGAGAGGAAAATACCTGGATGGCTTGGCCACATGGCATGGACGAGAAAGGAAAATTGAGCTGATCCACGACTCTGATGATCGAGTGAAATGGCGAGTTATGACCGCCCACGCTTTTCGGCATGGCACATTATATATATATAACAGTCGATATATATCTGAAGATCTCTTGACATCTATTGTCATAGCTGTACACCCCCCCCCCCAAAAAAAAAAAAAACACAGATTGTGGAGAACATCGCAAACTTAGTTCAATGAGTGATGTGACTAAAATACTGATGAGAATTATAATGAGAAGTATAACCAGAAATTGGAGATGAGGAATGTAGATTAGTGGAAGGTAAAGACATAAACAACATCATTTATATCTTGAAAACATTTACAGAAAGAATTATAAAATGAACATGGATCTATAGTTGTGCTTTGTTAATTACCTTAAGGCTTTGATAAGATCAAACACGAAGAACAGATTAGAATGTTGGAAAATGTAAACATTGATGGTAAAGATCTAAGAATAATACAGAACATATAGTGGCGATAAAGAGCAGCCATAAGATTTGACAACTTCTATTATGCCTTCCAACACATTAAACAAGGCATTAGACAGAGATGTGTACTATCAAACTATCTGTCCAATTTGTGTAGCAAAATAATAATGTGATCTCTACAAGACATACAAGGAATATCAGTTGATGGTCATAATTTAGACAATCTGTCTTATGCTGGTGACATGATTTTGGTCGCTGAAAATGAAAAACAGTTACAAGAAGTGATGGATTGAATTGCAATATCAGGTTTTAAAAAATGGATTTAGTATGAATAACAGGAAACAGAAGTACTGGTTGTTACATTAAAAAGTAAATACACAAATGCAACTTCAAAGTGAATGGAACCAATCTTAACCAAGTCAATGTATTTAAGTATTTGGGTACTTTAATAACAGCAGATGAAAGATGTATTAAGAAACTTAAATGTAGAATAAGCCAAGGCAAGAACTATATTTTACAAGAAGAAGAATATTATCTGCATATTATTGTTAACAGTCTAGGCGAGGAAAAATGTTCTTAATAGCTATATTGTTCTAATCCTGATGTACGGAAGCGGATCATTGACAAGCAGACAAGTGAGGAATTATGTGGAAGCTGTTGAAATGTGGTTGTATAAATGAATGATGAGAACATCATTGGCAGATAGAAAAGAGCAATGAAAATATCTTGAATGAAAAGAACTCGTTGCTCGTATCAGAAGAAGACAGTCTACATTCTGGGGACATGTCATGAGTAGGGGAAAGTTGGGGCATGTCGTTACAACGGGGAAGTTGGAAGAGTGTAGGGGACAGGGAAGACCAGGAAAGAAGATGCTGGACAGTTTGACATCATGCCATATAGGAACCATCTTGAATCTTGTATACATGTGGTTGCGTAATGACTTGTTCTGGTCTGTCCATAACGTGGTAGTCGTCTTGAGCAGGCTTTGGTGGCCTTCTGACTGATTTGATCATTCTTTTCTTTTGGTGGTATGTAACGGGCACATCAGGCTGTTCTTCTTTTGCTCCTTCCTTAGCCAATCGATCAGTTCTGTCGTTTCCGGGTACTCCACAGGGAGATGGTATCCGCTGTATGGTGATCTTATGCTACCTGCTAAGTTTAGAAAGTAGTGTCCTTAGTACTGGCAATTTCCTAGACATCATTTCGTTTTCATTGAGGTGAGTTTCTTTTAAGCAACATACGATTACATTTTCTTGGTCCAAGATGTTTTCTAGTTCTATTTTATTGTTGTTGCTAACCCCCTCCGCATTCCAGTGCATTAGTTTTAGTCTTTGTTTGGTATGGCCAGACGCTCTATTCTCAGGTCCCCTGGCCCCACAGGACATCTGAGAAGGACCCCCAGTAGCTGTGGTTGGACACTTTCGAGGCATAGGGCCCGGCACTGAACCTGCCTGGGGGTCCAAAGCAGGGCGAGCACCATAACATTTAGCAGCAGTCGACATATTTCATTACGCGTGATTGCGTGGCATCCTGATTTCTTGGGTGCGCCTCCTGGCTGGTTGCCTCCGTCTTCAGCACCTTTCCTTTGCTAGAGCTGACTGTGGTCTTACTCGAGTTTAGGTGTGTAGGCACGCAGACACATGTCTGCGCATGCATGTACGTGCATACACATCTAGAGCGTTCTGGTTATTTCTTGGCGCCAGTGACTCGCCGCCGCCCCATCTCCTGTTAGTTAAAACAGTTCCGCCACGAGAAGGTCAGGAGTTGGACTTTTGTTGCATAGGTGATGAATGCACGAGCCATTGGGGTATTTATGCAACCCCGCCCCCGGCTACACACAGCAACATTTGGAACCATGTATTGCTAAAATGCGAATTTATCGATGTTCATATAGAGAAATATTTATTGACAAGTAAACATTTAATAAGGATGATTTTATTAAAAACAGATATTTCTCCGGTGAATAAAATGATGTATTTTGCAAGAAAATATAAAATTTAAAAGTTCTTTGCTGTTATAAATTATTTTCACATCTACAATGTTCACATTAATTTATTTGTTGTAGTAGTCTTGATATATTTCTTAAATTTATTCTGAGTTTACTACTTGTTTTCCGAATATTTTATTTTCACACACAGCTGGAAGTAGGTTTCGTTTCATTTCCGTTTTAAAGTTCTGTACAATTCTAACCGTTCGAATTTTATTAAAACAATGAGTGTCAATAACAATCGTAAGATTGAAGATGAATGCCGTATTTTTATTGATGAATGGACAACTAAGTACTGTTTTATAAAAGTTGGTAGCTAATCAGTTTGCCTGTTGTGTCGTGAGTCAGTGGCTGTCTTCAAGGAGTACAATTTAAAAAGACATTATCAAACAAAACATTCCGATGTCGGGTACAATTTAACAACGGAAGGGAGGGAAAGGAGATGACTGGAGTTGGTGACAAATTTGGAGAAACGGCAAACCGTTTTCACTAAACAGTCTTCAATTCAAGATCCTGCAACTTAAGCTAGTCTTGTGCTGTCACAGAGAATTGTAAAACAGAACAAGCCATTTTCTTATGGCGAGTTCATCAAGGAATGTTTGCTAGATGCAGCAAACATTATGTGTCTAGAACACACAAAAAAAGAAAGATTTGACAACATTAATTTATCAAAGAGAACTGTGGTCAGACGTGTTGACAAGATAAGTGACAATTTGATACATAAACTTCAAGATGCAAGGAAAAAATTTTGTGGTACTCTCTTGCATTGGATAAGAGTGCCGATGTACATGATACTGCCCAATTATTGATATTTATACGTGGAATAAACACTTCTTTCAAACTCACTAAAGAGTTACTGAGTGATGATATATTCAATGCTGTTACTACCTGTATTGAAAGAACTGGGTTGGTTTGGAACAAGATAGCAAGTATTACAACTGACGGAGCTCGTGATTTGACTGGAAAAAAATTTAGGTCTGGTAAAGTTGATAAGTGATAAGAATAAAGCAGAACATCCAGACCACACATTATTACCACTTCACTGTGTGATTCATCAAGAAAGTTTGTGTAAAACTGTTTTGAATATCAAGCATGTTATTGACCCAGTTGTCAGTGTCATCGACCTCATCAGATCAAGAGGTCTTAATCACAGACATTCCAATGCATTACTTGACGATTTGGAAACTGAACATTCCGATGTCCTGTACCACACCAGTGTTCGATGGCTGAGTCTCGGCAAGGTGTTGAGGCGAGTGTGGGAACTCAGAGAAGAAATAGTGATGTTCCTAGAGATTAAGGGTATTGAATGTGACTTTAATACTAACATTGTCAATAAAGAGTGGAAGTCAGACTTTATGTTTGCCATTGAAATTATGGAAAAGTTAAATGAACTGAATGTCAAACTTCAGGGCAATAGTGTGTTTGCACATGAATTTTATTTACATGTAAAATCATTTCAGGCAAAACTTTCACTGTTCTCCAGACAAGCAAGTGAAAAAGATTTTGTCACTTCCCTTTGCTGAAACGAGAAACCATTTCTAGTGAAATGACTGAAAAGTACGAAGCCCAATTAGATGCATTGATTGAAGAATTTGGATGGAGATTCCAAGATTTCAAGAACTTAGAGCCACAGTTCAATATTCTCAGTTCCCCTTTTAGTGCAGAAGCTGATACAGCCACAGAGGACATACAGTTGGAGCTGCTTGACTTACAAGCAGATCATGACCTGAAAGAGAAATTCAAGTCAGATGGTTTGCTGGATTTCTATGGATCTTTATCACAAGAATAATTTCCCAAATTTAAAATCTTTGCAGCTAAACTTTTATAATTGTTTGGATCAACATACATTTGCGAACAAGCATTCTCTTGCTTGAAGATCAACACATCTAAGAATAGGTCTTTATTGTCGGACTGCAACTTGCATGCTGTCATGCGAATTTCAACAAGTAAACTTGCTCCAGATTTCAAGAATATTGTCAAAAATTGCAAGCAGTTACATACATCTCATTAGAAATCAACAATTATAGTGATAATGTAGTCCGTTTGTGTCTAAATTAAAGCCATTGATAGATAATAAAGAATATTTGTTATAATAACACGTAAAATCTTGTTAACAAATTAGTAACAGTGTGTGTCCATATTGTCAAATATAATGTATAAGTGTATAAGTAAAATAACTTGAAATAATTAGTTATTTATACTGCTTAATAACCTATAAATAATGAATACTTACTTATTGTTATAGGTTGCTGTAAACAAAATTGACATTATATATATATATATAATATATGTATATGTATATATAATATATATATATATATGACACAATTTTCTTATTCAATCTTAATCACATATATATGCGGCCCCCCAATAGCTTTACATTTTGTCAATGCGGCCCTCCGCACAAAAAATTTGCCCACGCCTGGTCTAAGGGAAAGAACTATATTATTAATTATTCCTCCCCACGCCGCCTGATTGCAAAAGTGGTAGATGATGATGATGATGATGATGATGATGATGATGATGATGATGATGATACATTAACGGTACAGTGTTAAATCTCTAATAATGCAGTGCTAAACTTGAAACCAAACTGGATGATAAAGATGAACACTAAAAGAGAGATAAAATGTCAATAAAACAATGGTACGATAGTATAATATATTATTGGGTGCCACTTATGAATAACTGCCAAACTGTCAACCTGTCATTTACTGCCAATATAGTACATTGCGGTGTATGGCAGGGTTGTCTTTGAGCCTGAGGATTTAAGGCCGTCTGGCTAGTGCAGTCGCCGCGAACTGTGCAGGTTAGGATTTTCTTTTTACCCCCACACCTTACCGAGGGATCGAACCCGGGTCTCCCGAAGAAGAGTCCGGCTTTCCAGCCACTCGGCCAGGATGAATAACAACTTTAAAAAAAATGTCATTGAAAGATAGCGACAAAATGCACATGGTGGGACTAAAGTACTAAAGGGCCCACAACAAAAACAGGGACGTAAGGACCTCGTGGGGTAGCTCTGGCCCCAGGGAAACCGCGAACCCTGAAAAAAATGATTCAGTTATAAACTTATAGGTATAGGCTTATTATATAAAACCAATTATTATAGAATAAAATAATTTATGCAGTGCCACACTAAAAATATTATAAAGTGTATTGCGTTGCACTGTTTCGTGAAGCCTATAGTTCAGTACACACGACTTCGACAAGCGTCTTTTCGGGGTTGCTTTCCCTAAGCCTTCACTGTTTCTAGTCTGCCTACAAGACAGCAGGATTATGTCTTCCTTCATCTGGGACCTATTATGGGACCTCGTATGATGTTTCAATCAATAAATCACGTGCCATGCCGGAAAGCGTGGGCGGTCATGACTCGCCATTTCACTCGATCACCAGATGTTTCATGTCGACTATTACTGTAGAAAATAGAGTTGCGATTAGACTACATGACTTAGAGCTGTTACAGTACCCAGCTCTCGCAATGTTAAAACGCATGCCTTAAACTCAGGTTGGGGGATGGGGTGAGGGGAAATAAATGCAATTCTTGCGACTTTACGGGCGTTTAGTGGAGTCCTTCTATACGCCAAGAGAGATAATATGCTGCTCACTCACTGAAATAGCTTAGGAGCCGCGGTAACGTAATGGTTACCTTGCCTGCCAGCGAGATAGTCACGGGTTCGAATACGTATCGAGCAGGATGTTAACAATTACCAGGTCCGCCCAACCTAAAATGGCTTCCATGAGATGGCTTGGGAAGTGAAGGCGGCTGGCACGGTACACACCACATGACCCCTGGACTGCCGATGTGTCTGTAAATTATGGCTCTAGCATTGTGACCGGATGTACACATATTACACACTGAAGACGGTGCTGGTAAACGTGGCTGGGGTGAAGCTGTGTAGCTAGGGTGTTTGCCTCAAACTACAGACTTACCGGGTTCGAACCTCAGAAGAGGGCTTGTGCGTGTGCGTATTAATTTTGTTATTTGCTGATGAAGGCTTCTCTCTGCAACGTCCTCTGTTTTCATAATTTTAATTTGGTAAAGTATTCTTTCTTTCCCATTGCAATATACGACCGTGAGACCGGGACATTTACTAAACAAGCTGAACAGTGCATACATGTCTTTGAATACAAATGTTATAGGCGGGTTATAAGAATATCTAGGATAAAGAAAAAAACAAATGAATCCATACCACAAGAGAAGAATATTGAAGAAGATTGGCTACTCATCATCATCATCATCATCATCATCATTATCATCATCATCATCATCATCATCATCATCATCATCTTCCACTTTTGCCGTCAAGCGTCGTGGGGAGAAATAATTTGCGTTCCAGCGCCCGGTGGGCGGTACTGGATAGTGTCATTCCGTGTGGTTGTACAATGTCTTTGATGTCGTCAATTCATTTTCTTCTTGGACGTCCTCGTGGTCTCGTCGCAGATGATCTTTGATGTAAGACCAGTGATGATAGTTCATGCTGTTGCATTCTAACGACATGATCAAACCACTTGATCTTCTGTCTTTCAATAAATGTGGTACAAGGTGTTGATCCCACTGTCTGTCTGATAAAAGCATTTCTTACTCGGTCTCGGATTGTTAAGTTGGCAGCTCTACTAAAGACGATAAAACAAAGAAAACTGAAACATTTTGGTCACTTGAAAAGCCATGAAAGTGTGGAGAGAACAATCATTAAGGGGTATATGCCCGGGAAGAGAGTAAGAGGATGGCGAAAGAGAAGATGGGTGCAGGATGTGGCAGATGATCTCCAGATGAGTGTATTGGACACGGGACATCTTGCTTATGACAGACAAGTTTTCCAGAAGGTTGTTATGGGAGCGAGGTTCTGCAAAAAACATGATATTGAATGAATGAATGAATGAATGAATGAATGAATGAATGAATGAAAGTAGTCCTGAACTTCGTGGTGCCAATTTGTTTCAAATTTTACAGCTACATCTCCATTAGACCTTTTCTTTTTTATTTTGTTCGCATATCCTTTACAGGACATCGCTGTCAACATCAGCATCTGTCATCTGATTGTTGATTTCTTGACAAGATTACGCTCAGTAGTTTGCCATTGCTTTTTGAGCGACCGGATCACATACCACGGAAGTTATCGCAGCGGAGAGAACCGCTACCAATTCTCGCGCACGTCACGTTACTCATGAGAGTATACGGGATTACGGAGAAAGTCGTGTAACTCCTAGACCCGGGAGACCGGCTCCGTTAGACCTACTTCATTCTTATATGTAGCGACATTTCGACAAGAACCCCTATTTCTAATAATGTGACACTCCTTGATCTCTTAAGTAGTGAGAACCGATATCCATCCTTCTCGAATAAGCGCGAAAATATGATGTCCCAAGTTAAAAACCCACGGCACTTGGAAATCACAAAGACTAAGATCTCAAAACTTAAGTCTCAGGCAACATTGTTGGGAAAGAAAACGAACGAAAAGGTGTATAGAGGACAAAAACCTGACAGAAATGTAAGCTAATCTCGGACGTGTCTAGCGGAAACAAACCTGAAACTAATCCATGCTGAAATGGAACAAACCGACCTCTGATGGGCACAAGAAGAACGAAGAAGTTAAAGAATAATTCTGTCTACGTCTAATTTCTCTAATCAGTTTACGGTTTTCATTTGCCTCTCGTAGGGCTTGCTCATTGGATTTGCTCTTATTCCATGGTATTTTTTAAATTAAAGTTTCCTCAGAAAACACATTTCCACTGCCATTATATGCTTTTCAGCTTGTCTGCTCATCGTCCATGTTTCACATCCCTGCAAAAGAACAGGTTCTATATAGCATGTCGACACTCTTTTTCTCTTAGCATATGACATCATCATTTTATTGGTCAGTATGTTTTCCGTCTTGCAAAAGGATGCCTTTGCCAGAGGGATTCTTGTTCTAATCTCTTGAAGGCGCCTCCCATCAGATGTTATGACTGTTCTGAGATAGTTGTACCAATTCACTTGTTTAAGAATATTTCAGTTTATTATTACATATTGTTTATTTACATTCGACGTGTCGTCACATGCCAATCTTGTCAATCCTGCCAAGAATTCAGGTAACCCGACTTTGATAATTCATTCTCGAGGCTTTAAGGTTGCTGTAAGTGTGATTTATTATAATTTACCTTTATTATGGTAACAATTGTTAACACATACTAACTATCTACACGCTCCTGAAAACAGTTGTTCAACGATTTCGTGGTTAGCAGGTTATCATTTAATTTCAGTGCAATGTATAGAGGGTATAATTGCTTCAATGCCATTTATTAAGTCAAGACTTCACATATATCTGAGTGGATGTGAATGCAGGACAACGAGTAGTCAGATGATGAAGAAACAGCGAGTGAAGATGTGATGTTTAAGAAGACCGTAGAGAATGCCGTGGACAGAAAGGAAAACACACTTAGTGGTATTGAGAACTATTAGTTAGTTAGTTAGTTAGTTAGTTAGTTAGTTAGTTAGTTAGTTAGTTAGTCGACAGATCATCCTCATTGCACATCGAATTATTCAGTCCATAAGTACTCGGATCCCCTCCTCAGCAAATCCTGCAGTCAATATCAATCTTCTTTGGCTTCCTGCGTAGTGTTCTTATTTGTTCACAACTCTTTTAATTTGCTGTTCTCGAAGTCTGACCATGGTTGTAGATTCACAGTCATCACATGGTTCTCGCAAAAGTCTTACTCCTCGTAGAGCATTCAGAATGTCAGCCTGGTCCATGGCGCGTCCGCCCTCCACAGTAGCCTTACCTGCGAGCTTGTCAACCCGCTCATTCCCTTGTACTCCCGCATGCCCTGGCACGAAGATGAAACTAATCTTTGTCAACCAAGACCGCTCCAGAGACAGAATCCACTCTCTTCAGATCCACCCCATCTCCATCCTCTTGAGCTTGCTCATTGAGTCGCTAAGGAAACATACCCTAGTGAATGTCTGTGTCTCGAGCCATGTTATCGCTTTACTTACTGCCATGACTTCCATAGTCAGGCTACTTGTGGTATCAACAAAAGCACCAAAGTCCTCCTTCACAAATCTCCCTCCGACCTGAGCCGTAAAGGCCCATGAGCTTCTCACATGTCGGACGACCGACCCATCTGTGTAAATGACAGCATCAACGTCTAACGAATTCTCGAAAATCAACGCTTGTACTTCCGCCTCCACAGCAGCCGGATTTTCTTTCTTGTCTGCATTTTCTGTTTAGTTGGGTGCAACGAGCTTGCACCAGATTGAGAACTGTAAGTGTTGCACGACCAAAACCACTAGGAAATGACGCATAAAATGCAGGAGTAGACAAAACAGAAGAAGTGGAATATGGTAATTATTTATACATTTACTAGCTGACCCTGCCCGGCTTCGCCCAGACCCTGGTGGGGAGCATCTCATTTAATTCATATAAGTAGTCATATAAGTTCTCGTTCCCGTTACCGACTGTCTGTCTGTCTGTCTGTCTGTCTGTCTGTCTGTCTGACCCGGCCCGGCATTGCCCAGCTCCTGATGTGGAGCATCTCATTTAATTCATATAAGTAGTCATATAAGTTCCCGTTCCCGACTGTCTATCTGTCTGTCTATCTGTCTGCCTGACCCTGTCCGGCTTAATTAAATTCATACAACAAAAAAAGTAACTTAAAAGAACGTTCTTCTACACACCATCCATTATTTTTAATGAAAACTCTTTCTAATCACCTGCATGACTACAGTAACTTCTTAAGCAAAAAAAGATGAGTTACAATGTTATGCATTGTGCATCATTTTTATGAAAACTTTGAAAATGCCTTACAGATTGTATCATTATTTATTATAACTCATATGCCGGTACATAACTATGGACAAAGAGTTTATAAATCTTTGAAAACGATGCCACAATATGACTATAAGTTATACAGAAAAGTTATGCCCCTTGAAATAACTTTTACAGAGTTAGGTCCCCTGAAATATATGAAATTGTGATGAAAAATGAAAAATGAAATAATACTGAGTAAGCAGGCGATTTCACACTAACAAAATATCACAGTTGTCAGCTCTGGAATGAAAGGAAGGCGTATAGAAAATTTCATCTCAATCGGATGGGCCGTTCGCGAACAAATAAAGGCCATACATACATTCATACAGAGATACATAAATACGCAAATACGCACATCCTAATCTTATATATAAATTAGGATGTGCGTATGTATCTCTGTATGTATTTATGTATCTCTGTCCGTATGTCCTTTATTTGTTCGCGAACGGCCCATCCGATTGAGATGAAATTTTCTACACGCCTTCCTTTCATTCCAGAGATGCCAACTGTAATATTTTTTTAGTGTGAAATCGCCTGCTTACCCAGTATTATTTCATTTTTCATTTTTCATTGTAATTTCATATATCTCAGGGGACCTAACTCTATAAAAGTTATTTCAAGGGGCATAACTTTTCTGTATAACTTATAGTCATATTGTGGCATCGTTTTCAAAGATTTATAAACTCTTTGTCCATAGTTATGTACCGGCATATGAGTTATAATAAATAATGATACAATCTGTAAGGTATTTTCAAAGTTTTCATAAAAATAATGCACAATGCATAACATTGTAACTCATCTTTTTTTGCTTAAGAAGTTACTGTAGTCATGCAGGTGATTAGAAAGTGTTTTCATTAAAAATAATGGATGGTGTGTGGAAGGGCATTTTTTTAAGTTACTTTTTTTTATTGTATGAATTTAATGAGACGCTACCCGCCAGGAGCTGGGCGAAGTCACGCCGGGTCAGATAGATAGACAGACCCACCTTTTGGCTGCAGTTGTCTACTCCTCCTTTTCCTTCTTCTGCTGATGCTGCTGCCGCCGCTCCATTTACCCAAGTTAATTGTTGGGGGAAGATGTAAAGATCTTTCAAGTGCTCTTTCTAATGCTTTTTGTAAGTTGGTCTTCGTTTATCTAAGGTTGTTCTAACTGCAACCAATAAATGATTAGACAGACAGGCAGACAGACAGACAGAGAGGGACGGACGGACAGACAGACAGACAGACAGACAGTCGGTAACGGGAACGGGAACTTATATGACTACTTATATGAATTAAATGAGATGCTCCCCACCAAGGACTGGGCGATGCCGGGTCAGACAGACAGACAGACAGACAGACAGACAGACAGACAGTCGGTAACGGGAACGTGAGCTTATATGACTACTTATATGAATTAAATGAGATGCTCCCCACCAAGGACTGGGCGAAGCCGGGCCGAGTCAGCTAGTTTATATATAAGATTACCGCAAATATACATTCATTTCTGGGTGGGGCTAATGCTGTACAATGTGTTATAAAATGGCGAGGTGCAACAGAGAAATTAGCCTCATTTGGAAAAATAGTAGACAGTAGAAGCAGTTGAAGACAGAGAAGGATGATCATGGAAAGCCTACACAGCTGGGAAACAAATAATAATATAAAGAATACCATCACCATTAGTGACAGACAGGATTCGGGAGTCTTGACCACAGATTTATGCTTCAGGCCTGGCACCAGAAGAAGAAGAACGTTCTAAAGCATTCCCTGCCTCGCCTTTCTCTGGTATATTATTGCTATGAAATTGTTAGTAAACTCTTTTTCAAAATGATTTAAAATGTCGTGGCGAAGGGGTTACGGACGCAATTCGTAATCCCGCATACCACGTTCGAAACACAGCTGTGAGCGATTTGGCAGCAAACCGCCTTGCGTTGCTGTTTCTTAAATGAAATCGTGCCTGTTGTTCAGAAAGCAATGGCAAACTACTGAACGCAAACTTGCCCAGGAACCACGAGCAGTTAACAAATGCTGGGGTTGACTGTTACGTCCTGTAAAGGACATGCAACTTTAAAAAATATTTTTGTAGTGTCTTTAACTGACGAGCTTGCGCCACGCGATGAAAGAACTAACTAGCGCATCAAGAAACGTGGAGGATAGAAAATACCGTGGAATCTCTCCATTTGTATCCATCTCAGCGATAGTGCAAGCTGTTCTTGGGGATCATTTGTGACATTTTCTTTATTCCCTTTCTTCTCCAATCTATCACATTAGCATATCATCACCTGCAACGCCGCAGACATCTCCATTGTTGTAGACTTTATATTAGTTCCCTGCTTTCAACGTTATCATTGTTTGTTGAACTTCTGTAAAAGGACGCCAAGGAGCCCTGAACACGCCTTAAGGTGCGTTGGACATATGGTGCTAGACAGGGCCGTACTGTGCTATGATACAAAGAGGCGACCGCATCGGGCGCCACCGTGGTGAGGCGGCATAAGCAGCGAAGGAGGGGCGGCATTTGCAAGACTTGCATCATTAAGGGGGCGGCATTTCGAAGAATTGCATCATTAAGGGGTGGAATTTGCAAGACTTGCATCATTAAGGGGTGGCATTTCCATGACTTGCATCATACTGAGAAAATCTACCGCACGGCCCTGGTGCTCGACCCAGGTTGTTTTAGACCAATGGGCACTCGCTGGGTGATGTTGTCAGTGTCAAGGCTGTCGGTTTCACTTCCCAAGACAGCTCCTGGTATTCATTTTAAGTTGTATCGACCTGGGCGCCAAGATACATTTTAAACTTCCGCCATCATGCGGAGTTCCCATGTTCATATTGGCTTGTAAAACTTTTCTGTTGACTACGGATATTTTAGAAAGAAATAAAAGAATTTATAATAATACCAAGAGTATTATAATGTATTTCTAGTGTACTGCTAATCTCAGAAAGTCAGTATTGATATCGTGTCTAGGTTTCAGGTTCTACACCTGTAGACGTGACATAATCTTGCTAATCATCTCTAGACATTTCCCGGGAAGGTTAA
Organism: Cepaea hortensis; assembly: GCA_963921405.1. Taxonomy (NCBI): domain Eukaryota; kingdom Metazoa; phylum Mollusca; class Gastropoda; order Stylommatophora; family Helicidae; genus Cepaea; species Cepaea hortensis. The sequence goes on along the minus strand of OY992878.1, from coordinate 90,038,479 downwards.
CCAGGTCAACAAATGCCCGCAGAAGTCTGATGTGTCGGCCTAACGGCGCAAGAAAGCAGCTCTGCTGTAAACAGGCACAGCGCAATCACGTCCAAAAAACACTCTCCGGATGAACGCAGAAGAAGAAGAAGAAAAGGAAGAAGAAGAAGAAGAAGAAGAAGAAGAAGAAGAAGAAGAAGAAGAAGAAAATTCGCCTCTGCTCCAATTTATGTTGCGGTACTTTTGACTGCCTGTATGTCTTCCTTCTTTCTCTGTTTCTCTCTCTCTCTCTCTCTCTCTCTCTCTCTCTCTCTCTCCCCCCCTCTCTCTCTCTCTCTCTCTGTATCTCTAGACATTTTAACTCTTAAAGGACAGTTAGCTTTCGTAATGCTTGATGCTGGATATTTCTGTCTCACTGTGTCCACATATAGCTTATGTTTAGAGTTAGATATTTCCACCATTTGGTTTGTTTGTTTTTATAAACGTTGCGGGTAAAACACATGATAAATGTGGTTATGCATGAAACATTAACAAAGGATAATCAGGATTTAAAAAATGCTCAACAAAAGTAAAGGAGACTTAGTCACAAGTATCTGAGCAGTGTTCACAAATGATGCAAGACTAGATAGAGAAATAGAAACGAGAATACAAAAAGCAAACAATATGAACGATCAAATAGCACATATCCCGAAACATCGAAATATCAACAAACAAACACAAATGAAGCTGACATATGTTTTATTTTTATTCGTCCCATAGATCTGTTATCAATATTACACACGGACAGTGCTAGAAACACATACGCAAAATTCCACCATACGAGCTGAGATGCATACGAAACGCAGCTGTAAAAAACAAAAAGAGATAGAGAGACTAATTAGAAACGAAGAACAAGTGTAGGGATAACATGGATTTCTGACTTTATAGAACACCAAAGAATGAAATGGTTCGGACATTTAGTTAGACCGGAACAAGATCACTCAGCGGCTGGAGCGTTCTACACGAGAACGGCGAGCTACAAGGCTAGAGTATCACCCAGGAAGAGATGACAAGATGGAGTAAAAGACACTGAAGAAATAAAATATGACATTAGCACAAGCAACAAATCAAACGAAATACAAGAAGATAGCATCCACCACCTCTCTGCAACGCTTCATGGCAAAAGAAGAAGAAAGAAGAAACAGGGCCAAACGAAAGAAGGAGTTTTTGAAAGTTACTGGCCACGATTACTGATTTACATTAACACCGTCAAATAATGGCTCAAAGGCCTTGAAGAGTTAATGTTAAGACGTGCAGCTGCAGAATAATTAAGATTTAAGATGTCCCTCTTTTTCTAGAAACTTCCTCCATGTGGCGAAAGAGCCGGCCAGCACGCCAGGAACTGTGGAGTCCAGGAGATAGCGCGGGATCTTTCCCTTTGGGTCCATCTCAGTCACAGTGGACACTCGAATAAAACCAGGTTTGCTGAAATAATTCAAGGCAAACTGTATGCTTCGGCTTTCCTTAAATATTTTGTACCGTTAACACGATTCTAAAACAATGGTAGGATATACTTACACACAGATATTATAAAAATACGAATGCTGATTATAGTTATTTTCAATGTTTTGAAGCCATTCTTATTTGGCTGTAGTGCTACGCTGCTTTTGTATATAGTCAGTATCGTAGTTTGATTTGATTGTTAGTAAGACGCAAAGATTGAGTGTGTTCGTAGATCTCTCTCTCTCTCTCTTCCTCTCCCTTCCTGTCTCTCATTCTCTCTCTCTCTCTCTCTCTCTCTCTCTCTCTCTCTCTCTCTCTTCCCTCTAGCAATCTCTTTTTATTCCCACTGACTCTATTTTTCTCTCACTCACACTCTTTCTCTCATTTACCCCCCCCCCTCTCTCTCTCTCTCTCTCTCTCTTTGACTCGCTATCACTCTTGCTCTCATCCATTGTCATTCTCTCTTTTTCTCTCTCACTCTCTCTCATTTGCGCGCTCTCTCTCTCTGTCTGTCTCTCTGTCTGCCTGACTCTTTCTCTCTCTCTTTCGCTCTGAATATCACTTTCTGTCTCTCGCTCACTCTCTCTCTCTCTCTCGCACTCTCTATCTATCACTTGCTCTGTCATCTCTGTCTCTCTCTCTCTCTCTAAATCGCTCTTCCGGTCTCTCTCTGTCTCTCTCTAATTCTTTCTCTAATTTGCTCTGCCTGTCTTTCCCTATCTCTCTCTCTCTCTTTCTCTCTCTCTCTCTCTCTCTCTCTCATTCGCTCTGTTATTTCTCTCTCTGTGTACCTCTTTCACTCTCTCTCTAATTAGCTCTGCCTGTTTCTCTCTGTGTCTCTCTCACTTTACTTCGCTCTCTCTCTGTCATTCCCTCTGTTTGTCTCTCTCTCACTCGCTCTGCCTGTCTCTGTGTGTGTGTCTCTCTATCTCTCTCATCCGCGTTGCCTGTCTCTCTCTCCCACTCGCTCTTTCTCAATCGCCCTGTCTGTCTTTCTGTGTGTGTCTCGCTCACCTTTTCTCTCTCTCATTCGTACTGTCTGTCTGTCTGTCTGTCTGTCTGTCTGTCTGTCTGCCTGTCTGTCTGCCTGTCTGTCTCTCTTTCTCTAAGTCTTTCACTATCTATCGATCGATCAGCTGACCGATGGGTCGGACGTTTTTCGGTCAGTCAGTCGGTCGGTCGGTCGGTCTGTCTGTCTACTGTAGCATGATGGAACAGAATTCCACATTTCCAGTCCGACACATTTCATAAAAATACTTTAAGTCTTAACGGGGACCATCCCATATATAAGGGCTATTCTTAGATCGTATGTTCTAGAACGAGTTGGGGGAGGCGGCGGTATGCACTTGTCTTTTGATTGGTTCATAATTAATGAGCCCACGCTATTCCTGGGCCATATTTTAAAATCTAATTAGTAGGAGCGGGAATTTCACCAGGAGCGGTCGCTAGTGTGATGTGATGACCCAAAAATGCCCTTAAAGATACGATAATATATTGTTCTCTGGACAGCAGGTACCACTTTAAAACATACTTTAATGTTGTAGTTGTGGCTAGACCTGATAAACGAATGAGAAGAATGTATGAGTATTTTATGAATAAAATGTGAAAGTGGAAAACCTAACTTCTGTGCGCCAGAATTCTGAACACTGCATCTTCAACCTTGACACGTCTTTCACGCTGTATACTCCAAATGCATATCAATCCCTTGTTGTGACTGGTTGCGTATGCTTGATGAATGTATGACAAACTCATGCAGATTCGCAAACCAAAACCCCTTGTGCATTCTTAATGCCTAGGATGATTCATTCTTAACTCAACTGTACCTTTGCTCTCGTGTGAGTTAACAAATGGCAGTTTGGATTGGAATGAGTGATGAAACATGTACAAGTTCCTTTGTAAAAAGCTGAGAATGATGGAGTGAGTGAGTTGGTGATTTAATAAATAGCCTCTCACATCTAGTGGAAGGAAAGATGCTTCAAATATCCATATGTAAACAGGTTGTGTGTGTGGCACGCCAGAATTGCTAAGTCCATGTGATGCCTGGTGAGTATATGCTCACGAGAATACCATTTCTCTCTGCAGCATTACACTGTTACCTCTACTGTTGGATGGTTCATATAAACTAGTTCCTAAGAGAACCATAGGTGTGTGAACCTGTGTCTTAGTTGGCTGAATATAAAGTATGGCTCATGCAAATTTACAAGGACTAAACATGTTTTTCCCACATATGTGCTTGGTGCATATGTGAACAATTGTGTATGCAATTGAGCTTCTGTTACCTACTGTAGTAGACATGAAAATTACTCAGTGGGGAAAGAGCACATGATGAAGATGATGTACCTGTGAGACAAGTCTGGTGAAAAAGGGGTGAGGTCTGGCATTGCTGTGTAAGTGTATATGGAATAAGACATTCATGCACCAACATCACAGCCATAGGAATGGATGTCTGGTCTGCTAATTGGGTAAATGCCATTAGTTGATACATATTGCATATTGCAGTTGTAAATGCCTATTTTCCATTTCCCTTCACAATGCCTGTCCCATATTGCTATGTCACAATGATTGCTGTACTGTGTCTGGTCCTCCTTGTGCCCAGGTTTACTGTGGTTCAAACATGGTGAAACTTAGACCACATGAATGCTTGTAATTGTGTTAGGCTACCCCTGTCTCAACATATGGGCTTGTGATTAATTACCACAGATAGGGGTGAATTGAACACATATCACCCACAGTACATCACAGTGAAATACACTGCATCATCAACCCAGGAGAGGTGTCTTTGGTCAACATCCTCCCTGAACATCCCCATCCCCAGTCTGTGTCTGTTGATGTATAATAACATTATCTTTTAACATATGTAAAGAGATGTTGTGCCATTTCATATGTCAACAGAGAACAGTATGGTGGAGAGGCCATCCATATATCATCTGGGACAACTAAACAGAAGTCCTAGATCCAGATGTGACTCCCTATCAAAATGTGGGAATATCAAGAAGAGTTTTCTCTCAGCTCAACAGCTGAATGCCTAAATGGGAGAATAACACAATCTGAAGCACTACCAATGTGGTGAACTGGACAGTGATTTTGAGTCAGTCCAATGTTAAACTGAGACTAACAGCAAGTCTAGTAGTATGAATTACATTCATAGAAAACTGTGGGGTAAATTTGGGAGTGTTTGTTTATCTAAGACAAAACTTAGAAAATATCCAGCCTGATGCTCACACAGTGATTCTTGAAGAATGTGAGGAACAGTAAGGAAGTTGATCTGGCTAAGTGAGTAGTTGCAATGTATGGGACATTCTGTATGTCATTATTGAAGTACCCAGTGACAGCCTTCACTGACAGCCTGATCAACCGTGAGATGCAGTACCATATCATCATATCAAATCTTGTCTTCAAGAGGAATGAATCTGCCATGAAGCTTATTCTGGGGAAGCTGCTAACTGGAGCTAGTCCAACATCCATGCGGATGAGAAAAGGATTCAACAGACCCAGAACAGTAGTTTCTTCTTTGAGTTGCCCATGGATAGGATTTCCTAAATTCCCAAGAGTCAGGAAATGATGATAGATACAGATACTGTAACGGAATGGTGTGGTGGTAATTAGAGAGGAGAGGTGGAGGAGAGTTATTGGGTGGTGGAGTAAATAAGAAGTGTTGTATCTTGTTTATTAACCTGCATGTATGACATATTTTATGCATTTTCTATGCAATGATTGAAATGTTGACATGACAGGAGATGAGGCAATGGTCACCACTCTACTCACCAACTCAATAAATTGTGTATTTTATGAATCAGTTTTAAGTACATGTCTTAAGAGAATTTCTTGTACAGTTGCTGTCAAGTGTTGTCTCTGGTGACTGTCTTAAGTGCTGTGGTTGGTTATACATATTGTGAAAAGTCCTGTATAGATGTTGTCAAGTATCACATGATGTCTATCTTGTACAATTGTGGCGTAAACAATTCCTTGTGAATGTATGTCCCACTTTTGGCAGGAAACTGTCATGTAGATGTCTTGTCCAACAGATGTAATGTACAGTTATTGTTGAAGTTTGTTTGTCTACAAATAAATAGAGTCCTAAAGTCCTAAAGACTAATTGAACTGATATAGGTCACAAAATGACAAAAAATATAGGGAATGATCCATGTGACGGACGAACAGCACACTGGCAACATTATGTTGAGTGAGAGGGATCCTCAGTTGTACAGGCGCTAACAGTTCAGATCTTCTCTGGCCTTGGGTGAACTATGTTACTTCTTATATAAATTTCTGTGTAGATACATAGTGGTCTCACAGTGGGGGTTTGAGCCAAAAGTAAAAGTTGTTCTCCAAAAAGGCTATTGCGGGAATGATTAGCTCATTTGAGTGACCTCTAGACAAAACGTGCTAAATCATATCCTTTATCTTGTTATTATTATTCAAGATATATCTCCAGAGAACACTACAACCTAGGTCCTCTGTCAATCATCAAATAATTTGTCACATAACTTATCTCTGTCTGAGACAAAGAGGGAGGGACATGCAGATATATTAATATACGAATACAAAAGGCAAGAAAGGCAATCATAGCACTAGGAATTAATGAAAGTCAAAAGAAGTTAAATGTAGCAGCAAACAGAATATTTAACTCTAACGTCAAATCTGCACTGCTGCGTGGATCAGAACAACGACTAAAACACTTACTACGAGCAGGATTCAACTGAAAACCTTCAAAGTGTGACAACACTTACAATAACCATGCCATTGTCATGCAACCTGTCAATATTGTTGTTAAGGATATCAAGAATGTCAAGCACGTGACATCACGTTTTAGACTAACATGATGATGTCATAATGACAGTTTAAAAATGGCCGCCATACTTTTAACATCCACAAAATAGGAGTAGTGTGATGTTATCTATTTTGGTTTTAATCAGTGAAGTCGTGACACCTATAGACATTCGTCGGCAAATGAAGGTCCAGTAATGTGATGCATGCCTGTCGGTCCAGCAAGTGTATGAGTGGAGTTTTATCGGCGTTGGGGGGACAGAATGCAGTGGTGATGCATTTATTCCTTAATTTTTGAGAATATATTCACACCCCCGCCCCTCTCTTTAAAACATAAGGCTTCAACTTGAAGCTCCCTTGTAGTGTAGTAAACTACAAGCCATTCACTCGTTGCTGCGGAGAATAGGACTAACATGGTATGACATAATCACGAGTGGGCAGGTTATGAGAGAACTAAACATTCAAACTAATCAAGAAGTGAGGAAACGACGCTGTCGCTGGATAGTACTTGGATAGATAGATAACCTGTTGATAGTATCACTATAAAGTCCCTTCTATGTTACCCACAAGACACAAGAAATAGATGGAGATCTAAAACATTAGGAGAAAAGAATTAGAGACCTACATGGACAATATAGGAAATATATGGAGGGAGCTGCAAGGGGTGGCAAAAACATAGCAGTGCTTAGCTCAAGTTGGTTGAAGTTCTAAGCTCCATTTGGGAAATATGGGGCATAAGAAAAGAAGGGGGTATTGTAATTATCATTAGAATTAATAACGATGTAAGTCAATATCAGCCTATTAAAAGAGGTGTGAGACAGGGATGTGTAATATCTCCAGATCTGTTTTCCCTGTACAGTGAAAATTTTTCAGAAATATAGACGATATGGAAGGAATCAACATTGGGGGACAAAACATCAATAACATTAGATATGCAGATGATACAATCTTGATTGCAGACAATGAACAGGACCTGCAAAATTTAGTAGATGCGGTTGTTGCACACAGTGAACAACTAAGGTTAGAACAGAATATTAAGAAGACACAGATTATGGTCTCATTGGGAAGAAGGAAATACCACAATGTGATATACAAGTAAATGGGCATATTCTTAAGCAAGTGAATCGATACAGTTATCTCGGCACAATAATAATATCTGATGGGAGATGCCTTGAAGAGATTAGAACAAGAATTGTCATTGCGAAGGTAGCCTTTTTCAAGATGAAAAACTTACTGACCAATAAAAAGATATCAATTGAAACGAGAAAAAGAGTGTTGAAGTGCTACATATAACCTATACTTTTGTATGGGTGTGAAGCGTAGACAAAAAGCAGTCAAGCTGAAAAACATCTGATGGCTGTGGAAATGTGGTTTCAGAGGAAATTGCAAAGAATACCGTGGACAGACAGAAAAACCAATGAACAAGTCCTTCAAGAAACAAATGAAGATCGTAAACTGATTAGAGTCATTAGACGTAGACAGTCAAAATTGTTTGGGCATGTTATGAAAAGAAATGAATTGGAGAACTTGGTGACGACTTGCAAAATCGAAGGGAAGAGACCAAGGGGAAGACCGAGAAGTAAATACCTGGATGGCTTGGCCACGTGGCATGGTCGAGACAGGGACACGGAGCTGATCCACGACTCTGTTGATCGAGTGAGATTGCAGAACATGACCGCCCACGCTTATCGGCATGGCACATGATGGATGGATGGATTGTAATTATATTGCACACATTAATTCATATTCGCTACATATTCTATACGTATTCTAACCCAAAGTAAAATTATTTACAGACATGATGATATATAGCTTATACATTACCTTGGATACGATACTATCTGACACGCTTTGTACGTTTCAATGAAATGTCACCATACGGTGGTTTACATTAGCAAATGTAGCTCAGCAATGCAGTCATAAAGCATTTATTTACCTTGGGTCCTTTTCAATTTTCATAAGCATGCAGCCACTGAAGCCTCTAACGAAACTGTCGTCTGACTTGAAATCCGGGTACTCCACTCCACAACCTGATTAACGAATGGATGCAGACACTTAATGGAAACCCAATACACGCCAGCGGATTCGAATCTGTATAACTGACCTGGAATCCCAGGTGGACTCAGCCTGGAATGGGTACCAGGAAATGTCTTGGGACATTAAGGCGAGATGCCTGATACTGACCATATTACGCACCGAGTGCTGATGGCTGTATGTGGCTCTGGTACCTTACGCCAAATGTGCCTTAAGGTGGGTTGAGAGGTGCTTTATTTATTTACTAATACAGACATTTAATTAAAAAAAATGCGTCTTTTGCATAACGTTTTCGATCATCTCCAACCCATGTTGATTTTCTGGACAATTTTACTTTCAGTAGTTTGCCATTGATTTCTGAAAGAGAAGTCAACTTTGAAGTCCAAACTGACGGAACTGTAGGAAACGATCCCACTACCTCGTCATCAGTGTACCGGAAGTTTCATAGCTACAGCCCTTTTATGCAGTAGGCAACATCGAAATCTAGACATTTCATAAGGAACTTATGCACGCAGACGTGAGAAGAAACGAATACGACAAATCTAACAAAAGATACACATGGATACCTTGGGAAATAACACGTAGTCAATGAATTATGTGAAGGCATGATACAGTATTCATGTCCTAGGTCAGGGGTGGGCAAACTACGGCCCGCGGGCCGCATGCGGTCCGGCAACTGATATTATGCAGCTCTCGACGGCATTTAGAAACAATTTTAACTTCGTTTTTAAGTTATTGTGTTGAATTTTACAGAATTTCATGTACCGTTATGATTGTTTTGACATCTTTGGTAAAATTTATGTCTAATTTCTATTTTTGTAAACAGTCTTTAACCTTGGTTATGTAATGCTAAAATGCGAATTTATCGATTTTAATATACAGAAATATTTATCGACATGTAAAAATGTGCAGAAGCTGATACAACCACAGAGGACATACAGTTGGAGCTGCTTGACTTACAAGCAGATCATAACCTGAAAGAGAAATTCAAGTCAAATGGTTTGCTGGATTTCTATGGACCTTTATCAGAAGAAGCTGTCGTAGGCGTTCATGGCTCTCCACAGATCTCGGTCTTTGGTGTTCTGGATCAACTCTGCTAATGATATTCCTCCATGCCACCGTCTCAATCCATCCAGCATAATTTCTCTTGGTCTGCCTCTGCCTCTCTTCCCCTCGATCTTTTCTCTTCCCCCTTTTCCCTTTTCTCTTTTCCCTCTTCTCATCACTCGACCAAAGAAAGCTACTTGTCTCTATCATATTGTTGTATTATAATGTTTCTCTTTCAGGCAATCGTTGTTAGTTACTATGGCAGTCCAAGAAATTCGCATAATTCGTCTCATGAACCACATCTCTATTGCTTTTAAGTTCTTCCTAATTCATTCATTTACGTTCTAAGATTCACTGCCATAGTATTACAGCACTCTCTTTCTTACATTCAGTGATAGTGACTTATTGCATAAAATACTCTTCATTTTCTGTAATGCGGTTTTTGCTTGATGTATTCTGCTATTAATCTCTGTTGTACATCTTCCATCTGATTGTATATTCTGTCAAATTGATGATGGTCCATCTCTTGATGTTATCTTCCCACTTGTATCGTTGTCTGGATCTTGCTTGCTTGCCCTCAACCCTGCCATCCAGTATGGTTTTTATAAGAGATTTATGTCTTTTAACAGGATCGAGGTATTTCACTTGTCTCTTTTTTATTTCTTTCATCAACTACCTTTTCATTCGCAGGTTTTCTAGAGCCTCTGTATTTGATTGTTTTTGTTTCCCTGAAATAGGACATATTCTTCGATATATCCACATCTCCAAGGCCTCTATTCGACTTTTAGTTGCTTGTTCAATGTCCAGGCTTCCGAGCCATACAGTAAGTAGTGTTGAATATACGTAGCATTTGATAATTCACATTTTTAGTGCGTTGATAATCTCTCTAGATGCTAATACTGATTGCATGCTGTTCAAAGCATTTCTGGCCATTCCTATTATCTTTTTAAATTCTACTTCTCTTCTGTCATCATCTGTTATTAAATGTCCAAGATAGGAGAAACTTGTTACTTGTTCTAGTATCTCCCCGTTCACTGTGATGTTCACTGATGACCTTTTCTTTCTACTGCTAATTATCATAGTCTTCGTTTTTAGGACGCTAATATATAAGCCACATTATGCACTATGCCTGTTTACTTGTTCGGCTAGGTCTTGTAGCTCTTGCTCGCTTTCTGCTAGTAAGACGGTATCGTCAAAATACCTAGGATTGTTATTGATTCTTCCAATGATGTTAAGTCCAGGCAGTTCAACTTGTTTAAATAAATGCTTTCTGTGTATAGGTTGAAGAGGCAAGGGGACAACACACATCCTTGCCTGTTTAACTATATAGGCGATAATAATTATTTCCGCATCTAATTGGCGCCACTTGTTCCCAGTACAATAAGTCTGATGTCCTTTCCGTCTACTCCCATATCTTGAAGACATGTAGGTAGACACAGACAGACAAATGTGCACTCACCGGTTATCAGAAAGAAATCACTGGTTTCTTCCCAGCTGGCAACATTAATAAACTCTCTGGGAGAAATGACACCTTTGGCCACCGGGTTCGTTCTTGTTACGTAGAGAATGGTGGTCTGATGATAACAATATACACAGTAACCGAAAGGGTATAACAATATCTGTTGTTGTGGTCTGGTCTTAACAATAGACACGGTAATCAAAATTAATATCAATATATGTTGTGATCTGATGACAACAATACCCATACTATAGTAACCAAAAGCTAATATCGCTATCTTCTGTGATCTGATGATTATATTAATCACAGTAATCAAATGGTGACAACAGTGGCTATTGTTCTAACTGCCAAGATACTATGCTAGAAACGTAAAACGACAGACTGGATATTTCATGGGAGTTAGAAAAATAGCCACCATGACGTGGTGGTTAGTGCAGTATTCAGCTGACCCGGTGGTCCTCGTCCACATTTCAGTGCGACCAGAGTTTTTCGTGACTAATAGTAAACATTGCACGCACTTCTGTACGAATATGGATACGCCATATGTCGTCACGCGAACTGACGAGCATTTCTATAAAACAAGTTTGTTAACGTGAATTCACTATATTTTCGCCAAAGGATCAAAGAAATGTCGCCAATTTCAATGATTACAGTTGCCTTTGGACATATAACAGCCATATTCCTTGGATGGGGGTAAATATAAGACGGCAGGAACAATTTCATAACGATGCAACAGACAGTTAAAAAAAAAAAAAACTTGATCGTGAATGAGAGCAATCGTTTGTGAACGGACTGTAGATAGCTTCGAGGTAGATGTAGTCTCATAAAATGGATATTACCAACAGCGTTTACCGGAGCTCAGGTAGCCGGTGTGATGCTGACCACATTGTCCACCTAGTGCCATTTCGCTCAGAAAATAATGATCTGTCAGCACATGTGCATTATGTCACATTGGCGGGAAACGTGTTTCTGACACCACCTTTCGCAGTCTTGAGTAAACACATATTTACACTTTTACTAAGGAATAGGCACGAAAAGTGGCGTCCGTGTGCTGTGTATAAATGATAGTAAACCCAGAAGCGCGAAACCACCATTACTGAATATTCGATTCTACCATTATTGAATATTCGAGCAAAAGATTACATCTAGAATTGCACTCATACATAATGCTAACATCTGTTATTTGTCAGCTGTTGGGTCTGTTTTTCAGATAATGGGATAATCATTATTATTTTTTATCTGTTTTTAATTGTGTGTGTGTGTGTGTGTGTGTTTGTAAGCACATCGGTCGAAACGTTCACCCTCTCACTTTCTCTCCCCCTCTGTCCTGTGTAAGTGAGTGTGCTAGTGTATGTGTGTGTGTGTGTGTGTGTGTGTGTACTTTCGTCGATATACCTAGTCACATTTTGTGTTTCTATTCGTCTGTATTCTGTTCTCTCACTGAAGGGCATCGACCCTCAACCAAACAACGCCGAGCCGTCCTGTATATTACTATCTCCTGCAGCTCCTCCCCTCACCACCGCTGCCCAATATTATTCATGTCTATAATTCTCTTCCGCATGTGCCTTTAGGTTTCCTACTATTTCATTTGCCTAGTAGGTCCCAGACAAGAAAGTGTTTAGGTATATTGTCCACAGGTTTTCTCAGTGTCTTCTATCCAGCACTAGCGTCTTTTTTTCATCTCTTTGTTCCCTTGAATTTATCTAGTAATCTCCATGAGCTCTACAATGTTCATTTTGTCATACCAGTTTATTCCCACTATTCTGCACAGGCGCCAATTAGCTACCCACTCTTATCCATTATAAAAGAAGACGAGCATCACACGGAAACTGGTCGTTTAATTCTCATATGTTTCCAGTATCGACATCATGACAGACAAGAGCGAGAATCACAGGTAAACCTTGACATCTGCGACCTGTTTTCACCGTTATTCATCATGAACGAAAACAGAGAGTTACACGTAAATACATTTGACATTCCCCCTTCCTCTTACGCACCACTTACTCTTTTTTAGTCATTAGTCGCAGTTCCAGCATCACGGCAACGGATCATCTCATAATGCTCCGTTTCTGTACCAGCGAATATCACGCAAAAGCACCTCATTGTCTCATGTGAAAAGTGGAACATACAACAGTCCCAACGAAACCAACAACACACACACATGCATACATGCATGAGGAGACCGTTGCCAGAATGCCAACACGAACAGTCAGCTACTAGAATTGCATACAGTCTATCGTCGATGGAAACAGCTAGAAAAAAAAAAGCTAGTAGTTGCACACGGAATACTGCATAAAAGAAATATTTTTGTTGCGTATCCCTTACGGGACTTTGCAGTCAATACCAGCATTTTTCAGTTGCTGTTGATGTACTAGGCAAGCGTTACGTTCAGTAGTTTGCCATTGCTTTCTGAACGACCGGCTCCCATACCAGCACGTTATAATACAACGCGACACGTTCTGCTGCACAAATCGGTCGCAGCTGAGCTTCGAATGCCTGGTACCCGGCTCACGAACCGCGTTCGCAAGACTTTAGCCACAGAGCCGGCTGCATAAGACAAACCACTTATTTCTTATGTCATCCACAGTTCACAGTGCCGCACCAAGCACTAAGCTCAGTAGCTGGGCGACGAAACCATGTACAGTGAAACTTCGATTAACCGCCACCCGTGGACCTGTCAATTTCTGTTATCGGTCAAAGTCTTTTTAAACTATGCTTGATTAACTTTTTCGGTAAAATATTACAATAGTGCTATTGTTCTGTATTTTTAAGCGGTTAGTTACTTAGTTAGTTAGTTAGTTAGTTAGTTAGTTAGTTAGTTAGTTAGTTAGTTAGTTAGTTAGTTAGTGGAATGTTGATACATGACAAGGCAGACGTGGTTGCGGCCTTGTGGGAGCACGTGCACACCTCGGAGGAGCAAATGGATTACCATGGTCTGGCAAGAATGAGACAACGAGGAGTGACGAAGGGATCTGGCCGACGCTCAACGCTCAGAGGAAAGGCGAGACAGACTTATAATCAGATTGCTACTCGTACTATTAGTGTTGGAACTCTTCGCTGGCTGCTGAGGATGGGGAGAGCACTTATGGGAATGCCCCGAATGCTGTGATGTCGATTCCTAAATCAATAAATCAATCAATCAATCAATCAATCATTAGTTAGTTAGTTAGCTAGCTAGCTAGCTAGTTAGTTAGTTAGTTAGTTAGTTAGTTAGTCGACAGATCATCTTCATTGCATATCAAACCATTCAGTCCACATGTGCTCGGATCCCCTCCTCAGCAAATCCCGCAGCGTGTAGCGACTAACGACACCAGTTCTGTGTTGCTTTATCAATCTTCTTTGGCTTCCTGCGTAGTGTTCTTGTTTGACCACACCTCCTTTAATTTGCTGTTCTCGCAGTTTGACAATGGTTGTAGATTCACAGTCATCACTTGGTTCTCGCAAGTCTTACTTCTCGTAGAGCATTCAGAATGTCAGCCTGGTCCATGGCGCGTCCGCCCTCCACAGTAGCGTTACATGCGAGCTTGTCAGCCCGCTCATTTTCTTGTACTCCCGCATGTCCTGGCATGAAGATGAAACTAATCTTTGCCAGCTGAGACAGCTCCAGAGACAGAATCCACTCTCTTCGGATCTACCCCATCCCTATCCTCTTGAGCATGCTCATTGAGTCGCTAAGGAAACATGCCCTAGTGAATGTCTGTGTCTCGAGCCATGTTATTGATTTACTTACTGCCATGACTTCCATAGTCAGGTTTCTTGTGGTCACAACAAAAGCACCAGAGTCCTCCTTCACAATTCTCCCTCCGGCCTGAGCCCTAAAGGCCCAAGAGCTTCTAACATGTCGGACGACCGACCCATCTGTGTAAATGACAGCATCTACACTGATGCTGCCATGCTGTCATTTTTAAGCTGTGTTTTAATTTAGAAAGGAACTGAAACTGTTAGTGTTGACGAAATTGTGCAACTGTGCAACAATGTAGGACTAAACAGTGAAAACATTACTCCAGAAGAAGTAACAGATTGGTTGGAATGTGACAAAATGGATGGAAGCTTTGAAATTTTGAATGATGATGAAATAGTTTCAAGTGTGACTACAACTGAAGAAGGAGAAATTGATGACGATGAAGGATCCGTTCTTAACCAAAAACCTAGAACTAGCCACTCAGAAGCTTACATCTGTGATCTGCTGCTCTGATTGAACATAACAAGACAGAATCACACATAAACATGCAGCTAACGTCTGCTCTGATTGAACATAACAAGACAGAATCACACATAAACATGCAGCTTACGTCTGCTCTCATTGAACATAACAAGACAGAATCACACATAAACATGCAGCTTACGTCTGTGATCTGCTGTTCTGATTGAACATAACAAGACAGAATCACACATAAACAGGCAGCTTACGTCTGTGATCTGCTGCTCTGATTGAACATAACAAGACAGAATCACACATAAACATGCAGCTTACGTCTGCTCTCATTGAACATAACAAGACAGAATCACACACAAACATGCAGCTTACGTCTGTGATCTGCTTCAGAAGGATGAGCTCCTTGAAGTCTGGATCCCACTCCTGCCGCCGCCCACCAGGTAAGAAATTCAGCGTGTCCTTGACAACATTAAAAGGAGCTCTCACCCGTATGACCGACCTGTAGCTGTAACAACCAGTCATCTGACGTAAACACTCCAAAGCTATAATGTTCATGTATGCACGAGTAAGTAAAACACAGGACCCATTTCAACGCTTTGATATGTATTGGATATATGGTGCCAGCCCCATGTTTTATAGACCAATCAGCACAAAATGAATGATATAGTCAATACCACGCTGCCGGATTTACTTCCCAAAACATTTCCTGGTACCCAATTCAGGCTGGGTCGACGTGGGAGCCCAGGACTATTTGTAAAGTCCGTCGTAAAGACCGGGCCGGAGAGAGAGCGCGTGATAGCCACCTGGCTACCATTGCTGATCCATTGTTGATTTCCAATCGCTGTTGCTGTTAACTTCATGCTATTATGATGAATTATGTTTACATATTACTGCCCATATGATAAATGCAATATTCAAGCGGTCTTCATGCAGATGTAAATTTTCCGCAGGATTTGCCATTAAGCAAAAAGAAGGTCGCTGGTGTTGGTACTGTCATTGATGATGGTCACTTTGAAATTCTGTGTAGGTTATGAGCGTCTTATTCTTCAGCGATCGTTTCCTATGCGTCTATTCCGGCCTGTGACATGAACAGTGCGGTGATATTGAGGTCTTCACTGGTCTCCCACAGTTTGTCTCGTAGAGTCCCTCCAATGGGTTAGATCTCCATTCTTTGTCAGGCCATGTAAGGGCAATTCTTCTAGGGCGCGCTCTGGAGTTTCCTTTGATGCTCGACAGTTGCAAGTGGTAGAGTCAGTTAAATCCATACAGCGGAGGTAATCTCTGAATCCACAGTGTGCCGGTCTGAGTATGAAGATTCTGGTCCGAAAGTTTCTGACAAACTTATTTACGCTGACATGCTCAGGACCATAACCTCCGACGCCCATCGCCATGCCCACTATTATTATGATGACGATTATTATTGCATTTCTCCTACCGTCAGGTGTTTCATTTAATAGCCAACTTGACTATTCCTACGTCATCTGGCAGTTAATAAATTCAGTTGTGATGTCCTTTGGTTCCTGTGCTTTGTTTAATAGATGAGGCAATTAATGTAGTATCCTAGGATAGGATCTAGTTATGCTATTATTTTTATGTTGCAGAAATGTAGCTCTTCAACTGCAGTGGCCTGACGTATTGTTACAAATTTTCGGGATTAGAATGCCATAATATATATATATATATATATATATATATATATATATATATATATATATATATATATAATTTTTTATATGTATATTATGTTATAAATGCCAAAACATACCCTGGTGCTGATATAGACTCTGACCATAATCCTGTTGTTTTAAAATTACAAATAAAACTTAAAAACCCAGGAATAAGGAAATCGAAGACACCTCAAGTAGATATATCGGCATTGAAACAACCAGAAATAGGTCAACTATACCTAAATGAAGTAAAAAATAGATATGGAACATTGAAAGTATGGAACAATATCGACGTGAAAATCCCGAGGATAAAATTAATACAAAATGGGAAAGTGTTAAAACCAGTATTCAGACTGCAAATACCACCTTGCCAGTGAGCATTAATAAGAAAGAAAAAACAGTTATGGATAACCGATGAAATCTTGAGTAAAATGTCTCAAAGAAAGAAAGCAAAGAACACTCCAGAGTATATAGTAATAGATAGGGAAATACGTCACATGTGCAGAGTTGCCAAAGAAGAGTGGCTGCAGACACATTGCAAAGAAATAGAGGATCTGGAAATAAAACACAACTCGAAAGAATTACATGAACATATAAAAAGATTTAGAAAGAAGAAAAATAATATAACAGGAAATGGTTGTATCAGAGGAAAAAAATGGAGAAATTATAATTAATAACACTGACATAATAAAAAGATGGACAGAATACACAGAAGATTTATTCTGGGACAACAGGGCCAATAGACCAACATTGTATAATACTCAAGATGGACCCAAAATATTAACGGCTGAAGTAGAAAAGGCTATTAAAAAGATGAAAGAAGGAAAGGCTGCAGGTCCTGACAACAGAGATGATAAAATCCTTATCCAGCTTTGACATTGAAACTATCACAGAATTATGTAATGCTATATGTATAATACTGGTTACATCCCCATTTTTCATCACACTACCGAAGAAGCCAAGAGCTGTTGAGTGTGAGGATTACAGAACTATTAGCTTAATGAGCCACACAACTAAGATACTACTCAAGATCATACAAGAAATCAAGAAATAATTCAACATAAAATAGATGAGGAAGTAGCTGAAGAACAATTTGGGTTCCGCAAAAACAGCGGCACCAGAGAAGCAATTACCTGTTTGAGGATGTTAATTGAAAAATATGTAGAAGTTCAAAAAAGTATATATGTTTGTTTTATAGACCACAAGAAGCGCTTGATAGAGTACAATATGAACAACTAATTACGTGCCTTCAAGATGTAGGAGTAGACGGAAAGGACATCAGACTTATTAGTAACTTGTACTGGGAACAAGTCGCGTCTATTAGATGCGGTAATAACTACTCGTCGCCTATAGAGATAAAAAGAGGAGTACGGCAGGGATGTGTCAGACTTATTAGTAACTTGTACTGGGAACAAGTGGCGTCTATTAGATGCAGTAATAACTATTCGTCGCCTATAGAGATAAAAAGAGGAGTACGACAGGGATGTGTACTGTCCCTAAGCCTCTTCAACCTATATACAGAAAGAATTTTTAAACAAGTTGAAATGCCAGGACTCAACATCAATGGAAGAATCATAAAAAATCATAGATATGCTGACGATACCGTGTTCCTAGCAGAAAGTGAGCAAGAGTTGCAAAACCTAGTGGAAGAAGTAAATAGGCACAACGCAGAATGTGGCTTAGATATTAACATCCAAAAAACAAAAACTATGATAATTAGCAGTGAAAAGGAAAGGTCATCAATGAACATCACAGTAAACGGGCAGATACTAGAACAAGTAACACATTTCTCTTATATAACAGATGATGGCAGAAGTGAAATGGAAATCAAAAAGAGAACAGGAATGGCCAAAAATGCTTTCAGTGGCATGAAATCAGTACTAACATCTAGAGAGATTAATAACACATTAAAAATGAGAATTGTCAAATGCTACGTATATTCAACGCAACTGTATGGCGCGGAGGCTTGGACATTGAACAAGCAACTAGAAAGTCGCATAGAAACCCTGGAGATGTGGGTGTACAGACGATTAGGTAGTTTTTCATGGAAACAAAAACAATCAAGTGCAGAGGTCCTAGAAAAACGGAATGAAGAAAGAGTTGATGAAAGAAATAAAGAGGAGACAAGTGAAATATTTTGGCCACGTTAAAAGACATGATAATCTTATAAAAACCATACTGGAAGGCAAGGTTGAGGGCAAGCGAGCATGAGGTAGACAACGATACAAGTGGGTGGATAACATCAAGAAATGGACGAACATCAGCCTGACAGAATGTACAGTCAAGGCGAAAGACAGACAGAGTTGGAGATCCATTGCAGCCAACCTTCATTGCGGAGACGGCACCTCATTGATTGATTGATTGATGGAATATATGTATTAATTATTTTTATCATTTTTGGCTTGACCGAATGTATCTTTTCATTTCTGTGGATTTGATCATTTTGCTGAAGTTTTGTTTGTTTTGTTTTGTTTGTTTTCACAACTAAACATTTGTTGCGATAAGTCCACACGTATGCAGAACAAAGAAAAGTAATTGACCATACACTGGCTCCATTTGGGGACAAACTGTACGGGGATGTCAACAAGTCTACATTGACTATTGCTTTCTTTGCATTTATTTATATAGAGGTTGGAATGTGAACGAAGAATAGGTTTGTTTTGTTTGTTTGTTCTTTGCTTCTTTAATT
Organism: Cepaea hortensis; assembly: GCA_963921405.1. Taxonomy (NCBI): domain Eukaryota; kingdom Metazoa; phylum Mollusca; class Gastropoda; order Stylommatophora; family Helicidae; genus Cepaea; species Cepaea hortensis. Next base: position 90,019,199 of record OY992878.1, on the reverse strand, counting down.
GCTTGCTTGCTTGTGTTCGTTGGCTTGAGCTCCAACGCGAAGTCCTGTATGTCGGATGAAGGCATCCTGTTGTCCAACATCAGTGTGATGTCATACAGGACCTGAGTTTTGCGTGAGTATCCGTTGTCCCATGTCTGGCTTATTGGTGTGCAGACTGGTGGTTCCTCGCCGTACAGGCAGACACTCTCCGACTTCGGAGGAATCGGCGATCCTACTTACTTTAGCCAGGACCCCGAAAGGACCTGTTGCCCAGGACGCTCAACGAGGACGCGTCAATAGGTCTTGGCCAGTATATAACCCGGCCCTGGTGCCTTGGAAACACCTCTGCGTTCCGCTTCTTTAATTAAAAACCTCTGTGATTTTTTTTCTAACTAGCTAGTATTGGATACGGGGCTAGATTTAACGTCAATTAATGCCTTTCGAGTCTTTGATTTCAAACATCCTGTGTTTAATCTGATTTGTCTGTCTAATCACTGATTTGTCCATGCATTTGTTTGTGTCTTTAAGAGAATTTGTTTTAGTGTTGGTGTTCCTTTTGTCATATGTTTGATAGCATCAGTGACGTCTTTGTTTAACACTGATGGATTTTCTAAGCGACTCTCTTCCGTTAATTCCGTCTCCCCCCCCCCTTTTTCATTGTAGATTTAGAGACATGTGTACTGAAATGCTGCAACTGCATTTGTCTGACGTTTAGATAATAGATGGTTAAGTAATTGTTTAAACAGCACATGTACTCACGTGGTAGACTGAGCTAGTACGACAGTTATATAATAGGTAAGTAATTGGTTCAACAATACATGTACTCACATGTTACAGTTGAGCGTGTCCAACAGTTATATAATAGATACATAATTTTTCAACGATACATGTACACATTTACTATAATTGAGTTTGTGCGGCAGCTAGAAAATAAATAGATAAATAATTGGTTCAACAATACATGTACTCACATGCTACAGTTGAGCCTGTCCGACAGCTTAGACTCTATCGTCCAGTGTTCCTGACAGAAACAGCCAACATATTTTCTGTATAATTTGTTTTTATTTGTACCTTTATATCCTTAGCCTACGTCAAAGACATATCTATTCCTGTCTACTTCTGTCATTCATGCAGATAAATTTACAGAGAATACACGTGAAATTACACCGACAGGATCACCATCAAGTGTTAAGCCTTCACAATTACAATGCCCTTGCCCTTACTTTAAGTTTTTTTTTTTTTAAATGATCAAGTGATAACGCTGCATGACGTTTTGATCGTTTTTGTTTCAAGCCAGATGTTATTTGGAAGGGGTCTGATTCCCTGCCTTTATATGTTACTATATTATAAGTATCTTCCATGCATAGTCTGGTCATGTTGATTAACTTCCTTGGTATTCCAAATTCCCGCATAACATTCCATAGACTATTCCTATGGACACTATCATAAGCCTTTTTAAAATCCACAAAAATGTTATGGAGATCTCTTTTATATTCCCAATTTTTCTCGGCTATTTGTCGTAAGATAAATATCTGATCTATTGTTGATCTGTTTCGTCTAAAAGCCGCCTGGTAGTCACCTAATATGTCTTCTGAATATGGTTTTAGTCTATTTAGTAATACTGCGGATAGTATTTTATACCTTGTGGACAGTAGTGATATCCCTCTATAATTTTCATATTGGAACTTGTCTCCTTTCTTAAAGATAGGTATCAATAATGACTCTTTCCAGTCATTGGGTAATTCTTCTGTCCTCCAGATTTTTATTATTAGTTCGTATAGTTTTAAATGTAATGTATGGCCACCTGCCTTTATAAATTCAGTAGCAATTCCATCAGCCCCAGTTGCCTTATTGTTTTTAAGTCGTATGATTACATATAGGATTTCTTCAAATGCAGGTTCTTCAATTTGTGGTTCACACGTTAGAACCTCTTCCTGTGGGAAGGTGTTACTTGGAGCTTCACAATTTAGTAATTCAACAAAATATTCTTTCCATGTGTTGCACATTTCCTCATTGGTATTTATCATATTCCCATTTTTGTCTTTTAAACCATTGACATTTTCATTGACTTCAGTTCTTTAAAAAAACTTTCTGGATTCATTTTTCTTGTGAGTTTCCATATCTTTGATTATATTACTCATATATTGTCGCTTCTGCTGTCGAACTATTTTTGTAGCCTCTTTACATTCATTTCTATATTGCTCTTCCTTTTGGATGTTGTTGATGTCATTTAGCCATAAATGTCTGGCATTCTTTTTCCTGCAGCAGAGTAAACAGTCAGCTGCAAGTAACTTCATACCAGGTGCAGAGGCTTTGAAGACAGCAACAGAAATACTGCGGGCACAAACAAATATAGAGAAACTCATAGCTGTTTTCACAGATGCGAAGTCGGTTGTCTCAAAATTGAAGAGCAAAACATAGCAGAACTAGCAGGCCTTTGAGCAGCACTCCGTGAACTATGCCATCAATATTAAATATTATATACAGACCCATGAGCAGCACTCCGTGAATTATGCCATCAATATTAAATATTATATACAGACCCATGAGCAGCACTCCGTGAATTATGCCATCAATATTAAATATTATATACAGACCCATGAGCAGCACTCCGGGAATTATGCCATCAATATTAAATATTATATACAGACCCATGAGCAGCACTCCGTGAATTATGCCATCAATATTAAATATTATATACAGACCCATGAGCAGCACTCCGTGAATTATGCCATCAATATTAAATATTATATACAGACCCATGAGCAGCACTCCGTGAATTATGCCATCAATATTAAATATATTAACTGGTTCAGTGCCAACCAAAAATAGGTCTGGACCCAACATGGTACACAATCAAACGAACAAATATTATAATGTAAATTTCATTTCATTGAGAAGTGGCATTGGCAGGCTATTCACATGGGCATCCATTGGGAAACGTCGCATGGGATGGGATGGGATGGGACGGGACAGCACAAAATTTGTATTTCCCATGGAACACATGGGACAGTAGCCATGTCATAGCAACTTTTTTAAAAACACCTTTTTAAAGCCTTTTATCCTTCCTTTTTCTGTATATACTTGTATCAATTCTTTATCTCGTGGTGGGACACCGGATAAATTAATAAATTAATAAATGCGCGCATGCGATCATATTACCAACGTTTCAATGCCCATTATAAAAAAAAAATTACTCGCATTACGTTAATGAAGATGATGAAGAATTCTTAAACCACATTCCGAATATTGTTAAGATTAAAGGAATGCTGTACATGCATTAGAAATTCAAAACTATTTTTGACAAACTAGAAATTGATGATACTACATCTCATTTAATTTTACTGTTATACTTCCTCCTAGACTATCAGTTGTACAAAGTTATTGTTGATATTGACGAAGAAACTTCCAGCAGCATGGTGAAGAAATATTGTCAGAACTTTTAGAAAATTATTGGAGAAAAACTTTGGCCATATTGCGGCACTTCTTTGGCAGTTACTGTAGCATTCCTTACTGGAGTTGACATCAAAGCCAAAATAGAAGACATGGTTAAGTTAGTTGTTATTAAGAAGAAAGGGAATGTGGACATCAATAAATGGGCCAATGATTGGATCACTTTTTCTAAGTCTGTTGTTTCAACTGTTATTTCATTCATCAAAGATTTAAATCTTTCTTCTGGATCATCTGCTGTATGTGAAGTAGCAGGAGTTGTAGAACAAAAGCCGAAAAGTGATTTTGACTTATCTTTTTATCCTCCACCAAACAAAACACTTAAGTTTGATGACCCCAGAAACAAATGCCTTGAGGATGAAGTCACCATGTTTCAAAAATTCAACCAACTTTACAACCATTAAATTATTGGAAAAATGAACATAGGTTTCCACTGCTAACAGACAGTGCGAAAATTGCCTTGGCCATACCAGTGTCCTCAAGACATATTAGGTGACTACCAGGCGGGTTTTAGACAAAACAGATCAATAATAGATCAGATATTTATCTTACGACAAATAGCCGAGAAACATTGGGAATACAAAAGAGATCTCCATAACATTTTTGTGGATTTTAAAAAGGCTTATGATACTGTCCATAGGAATAGTCTATGGAATGCTATGCAGGAATTTGGAATACCAAGGAAGTTAATCAACATGACCAGACTATGCATGGAAGATACTTATAATATAGTAACGTATAAAGGCAGGAAATCAGACCCTTTCCAAATAACATCTGGCTTGAAACAGGGTGATGCACTATCGCCGCTACTCTTCAATCTGGCTCTAGAGAAAGTTGTAAGGAAGGTAAAGGAGGAATGTGATATTGGAGGAACATCCAGACTGCTTGGTTGTGCAGATGATATAGATATTATAGGGGAACATGAACAAAAGACATTGGAAATATTGACTCACTTAAAGGAAAAAGCCCAACAGATGGGGCTGGTTATCAACCAAGATAAGACAGAATATATGGTAATTTCAAGAGAAGGAACTCTGGCCACATACAAATAGATAATATGACCATTAAATTTTTAGAACGGAAACATACAAATACCTGGGTACAATCTTCAACTGCTCCAACCTCATAAGGGAAGAAATACAAACTAGAATCAACTCTGGAAATAAGATATACTATTCACTACAACATCTACTAAAATCAAATGCGCTATCACGTAACACCAAAATCACAATATACAAAACACTGATCAGACCAGTTGTGCTGTATGGCTCTGAAACCTGGAGTACAACGAAAGGAGACGAAGCCTTGTTACAAACCTTTGAGAACAAAATTTTAAGACGCATCTTTGGACCCATTAGGGATACACAAAGTGGAGAGTGGAAAAGAAGAAGTAACAAAGAAATTTATGATCTGTTTAAGTCCCCGCTAATCACTGGTATCATGAAGGCTAATAGACTACAATGGCTGGGGCATATACCAGTGTCCTCAGCGGCAGTAGAGCACTTATTTAGTGCAGCTGGATTGTTGTTGAATAAATTACGAACACGGATGTTACCAGCTCTCGTTATAAACTCTGTGTATATCAGATTTGCATGTAAGATGAAAATTGTGGAAATGGTTCAGGGATTACCTAGATTAACTGAATTATTAGAAACAGTCGATCAGCAGGAAACTGATAATGTGCTGAATGAGCAGAGTGACTCTGAATCAGAATGAGAGTGTCAGAATGACACTGAATTGTCATATTTAGATTAAACTTTGTTTTAATAAAATACTCTTGAATATTAAAATTAATAAATTCTGTTGTTTTCAACATCTCTTTGTACATGTAGTCCTATTTAGTATACACTAACCCTAAACTTTCATGAATTTCATAATTTTATTTGAACTGTATTCCATATTAGTATTATCATGGGAATCCCATGGGATGGGACAGGCAAAATGACCGTGGGATGGGATGGGAATGGGACTGAAAAATGTGTCCCATGGACAAGCCTGAAAATTGGAGAAGATAGCAAGAAACAAAATAAATTATTACACGATGACCCAAATATTGGCGATATATCGCCCTTCTGTCTAAATATCAGGTCACATTTGGCGATATATTATCCGTCAGCGCCGAATCACTAAATTATTGGATTTGATTTAAACTTATGTTTCATCCCACAAAACTAATGTGCGCCGTTCTCAAAGTCTGAAAAATATATTTCTTTAAATGAGGAGATTGAATATTAATAATTAAAATCTCTTCTATTTTCCTTCTCTATGCTATTTTCTTTCTGTCCCGCCATCTCTCCTCTTTTGCACTAGTTGTAGTATGTAATCAATTTCATTTTTATCTTCGTGGATGTTGTCTTCACATCTCAAATTAGACTCCCGCTGGGTGATTATAGAGCTGCTTACAGCTGTAGGTGGTTAGATGCCAGATAGAGCACCTATATACCAGTCCACGTTTATTGGGTTCAGTATGATCGTATATTCCCTATCAGTACTTCTTCTATACTATAGTTTACGGTAAATAAATCAACGAGAAGTAGAACTGGTCAGCTTTACCAGAGCACAATCACAAGTGATACAATTGGCGTTTCGGCCAGAGCCATCGTCAGCACACACACACACACATACACACACACACACACACACAGATACAACTGCATTAAAAAAAGAACACACACACACACACCTACACACAAACATAAACTGATACAACTACATTAAAAAAAATCACACACACACACATACACATACACACACACATACACATATACATATACATACACATATACATATACATATACATACACATACACATATACATACACATATACATACACATACACACACACATATATATATATATATATATATATATATATATATATATATATATATATATATATATATATATATATATATATATATATATTACTGCAGTTCGTCTATCTCTCTATGTTATTTTCCCATTTGTATAGTTGCCTACCTCTTGCTTTCAACCTTACCCTCTAGTGTGGGACCGAAATATTTAAGCTGACTCGTCTTTATTTCTTTCAACTCTTTTCATTCCCGGTTATTCTAGAATCATATTAGATTCTGTAACATGCCAATAAATGATTCCTGGGTATTTGGCAAAACATGCAGTAATGCTGTCGGGTAGAAGATAACAGTGTTCACATAACGTTTGATACCGTCGACATATGAAATGCAAAGTACCTGGCCACTGATGTTTTAGGTGTCCAGTTATCTTTCGTAACTCCTGTTCCGTTCTCAGTGTGGCATCTATGATACGACTAAGTTAACCGTTAACTAAATGTTAGTTAATTAACATGTTCTCCATTTATCACTTAAATTATGTCTCAATTGCAGACATAAGAGAAGATAACTCTTTAGCGTCTCATACATTGATGGTGTGAACCAACCGTACTCGGTTGTAATAATAACTGTCATGTGACATGTCACATCCAGGTTTGAGAATACTAACTAAAAGTATAGAAACTTACGTTAGATTTTGAAGACACCTTCCAACCATCTTTCTCTTTGAGAAGACCAAATGCTCGTTCTCTGGCTGCCTTCAGGTTATCTTCGAAGCCCATGATTGTGTCTCAGAATGTCTACCCGAACACTGGACAAATGGCAATGGCACGTCTAATGTGGCGAGAAAACTGTAATTCGTGAATTTATAATAACCAGGTCACGTGACAAACAGCAGCAATAGCAATATTTAGCTAGGATTACGTCCTTTACGTAGATACCGCTTGCTGTGAACGTATATGCTTGTTTGCATAGGTACTTGAACTCACAGTTGAGACAATGTCCAGCGTCCCATTAGAACCGATAACATAACTGTCACACAATCCATGTTTGTTTAGATAGATTGTGTAAACCAATCCTATCACTATATTTTGCCCGATGTTTGAATGGACGTATTGGGACCTGGTGTTTTCATACACAACACTTGCCACAATAACTATGTGGTCACAGCTGGGTTGTGAAGTTTCGTGCTGCAGTAGAGTTGGTAACAGGAAGACTAACATCTTGAATATTTATAGTTCGTTAATGCATTTACTACTGAGCATAATCTTGCATAGTACATCAACAGCAGCTGAAAAATGCTGGTGTTGACTGCAACGTCCTGTAAGGGATAAGCAAAAATATATACATGTTCTGCCGTCTCCCTGGTCTAGGTGTTAGCGACTTTCTCCGTAATCCTGTATACTCTCGTGAGTAACGTGACGTGCGCGAGAATCGATTGCGGTTCTAGCCGCGTAGGTAACTTACTGGGTATGTGAGCCGGTCGCTCAGAAAGCAATGGCAAACTACTGAGCGTAATCTTGCCAAGAAATCAACAATCAGCTGAAAGATGCTGATGTTGACAGCCATGTCCTGTAAAGGATATGTGAACAATATATATATATATATATATATATATATATATATATATATATATATATATATATATATATATATATATATATATATATATATATATATATATATATATATATATATATATATATAGTAGTAAATGGGAATATTCTTAAACAAGTGATTCGGTACAATTATTTCGGAACAGTCATAACATTTGATGGGAGGTGCCTTGAAGAGATTAAAACAAGAATCACCATGGCTAAAGTAGTCTTTTCCATCAATCCATCATGTGCCATGTCGGTAAGCGTGGGCGGTCATGTTCTGCCATCTCACTCGATCACCAGAGTCGTGGATCAGCTCCGTGTTTCTGTCTCGACCATGCCACAAGGCCAAGCCATCCATGTACTTGCTTCTAGGTCTTCCCCTTGGTCTGTTCCCCTCGATCTTACCAGTTGTCACCAAATTCTCCAATCCATTTCTTCTCATAACATGCCCAACAAATTTTGACTGTCTACGTCTAATTTCTCTAATCAATTTACGATCTTCATTTGTTTCTTGAAGGACTTGTTCATTGGTCTTTCTGGCTGTCCATGGTATTCTTTGCATTTTCCTCAGAAACCACATCTCTACAGCCATCAGATGTTTTTCAGCCTGACTGCTCATTGTCCACGCTTCACATCCATACAAAAGTACAGGTTCAATGTAGCATCTCAACACTCTTTTTCTCAGTCTTTTACAAGATGAAAAACATACTTATCAATAAAAAGATGTCAATTGCTACAATTGCTACAAGAAAAAAAAAGAGTGTGGAATTGCTACATAGAACCTGTACTTTTGTATGGATGTGAAGCGTGGACAATGAGTAGTCAAGCTGAACAACATCTGATGGCTGTGGAAATGTGGTTTATTAAGAGAATGCAAAGAATATCATGGAGAGATAGAAAAACCAGCGACCTAGTCCTACTAGAAAGAAATGAAAACTGATTAGATCAATCAGACGTAGACAGTCAACATTGTTTGGACATGTTATGAGCAGAAATAAATTGGAGAAATTGGTGACAACTGGCACGACCGAGGGGAAGAGAACAAGAGGAAGACAGAGAAGTGAATACCTGGAGGCTTAGCCACGTGGCATGGCTGAGACAGGAACACTGAGCTGATCCACGACTCTGGTGATCGAGTGAGATGGCGAGACATGACCGCCCACACTTATCGGCATGGCAGATGCTGATGATGATATGTACTGGGGAACAGGTCAAGGGCTCTTATACTCGTCTTAAGCCGTATGTGACATAAATTGCTAGACTGGTATGTTATTTAAGGATCAGCGGGCACTCGGTGGATGATGCGACAGGTATCACCCCGGCCGCCGTCACTTCATGAGACATTTCTTGGTCTCCTCTTTAGGCTGGGTCGACCTGAGAGCCCAGGTCAATGTTTTAAAGTCCACTCTGATTCTGATTCGAACTTATGACCACGGACGTCTAGCCACTGCGCTACCACGGCTGCCAATGACTGAACACTTAGTTGCATATCCTTTGCAGGGCGTTGCAGTCAACCCCAGTATTTTTTGGCTGTGATTTCTGAGTAAGTTTACGTTCAATGGTTTGCCATTGCTGTCTAAACAACCGGCGATCATACCTGTGTGTGAAATATAGCGCTAGGCGGCCTGCTACCAAGTCGCCCACAGCTGTGTTTCGAACGCGGTATGCGGGTTATGAATTGCATAATGATGACTGGAAGAAGAAAGAAAAATATATAAACAGAAACATTGTCTAACATCCCTAGCTGCCACACACACCAACATCCCTAGCTGCCGCACACACCAACATCCCTAGCTGCCACACACACACCAACATCCCTAGCTGCCGCACACACCAACATTCCTAGCTGCCGCACACACCAACATCCCTAGCTGCCACACACACCAACATCCCTAGCTGCCGCACACACCAACATCCCTAGCTGCCGCACACACCAACATCCCTAGCTGCCGCACACACCATCATTCCTAGCTGCCGCACACACCAACATCCCTAGCTGCCGCACACACCAACATTCCTAGCTGCCGCACACACCAACATCCCTAGCTGCCGCACACACCAACATCCCTAGCTGCCGCACACACCAACATTCCTAGCTGCCGCACACAACCAACATTCCTACAGACACGTGTTCGGATATTTGTATTAGTCACGTGTTTCTAGGGCGCCGTCTTTGTGCCGTGTGTGCTGTTATCAAAAACTAGAACAATGTCTATTATCAGGAGCTTGTGTCAACAAAACGTAGTCTAAACAAGATCGGGAAACTGGATCGTACGCACGGAAACCACCACGACACTTCAAGCTATCACCAATATGTCTTGGACCATTAACACCTCAAGCTGGATTAATTACGTCATTTAGCAGTTGGCAATAATTAACCCATTGCTTTCTAATCTAAAGGGTGAGTTGGTCTAACGGTCATGTAAACAATAAAAACATATATAAAGTATAGAGCAGTACGGAGAATAAAAGACGTTGCGGCGACAAGCCTTGATGTGTCACAGACACAAGACCATATAACATCTAAACTACGGAGATGACACTACCTTTTTTCGCATATCCTATTTACGGGACATCGCTGTCAACACCAGCATTTTACCGCTGTTGTTGGTGTCTTGGCAAGATTACGCTCAGTAGTTTGCCATTGCTTTCTGAGCTACCGACTCACATACTCCTGTAAGTAACCAACGCGACGCTATCCACCACCGAATCTCTTGCAGCTGTGTTCCCCTACGTGAATATACGGGATTGCGAAGAAAGTCGTTAACTCTTTTGCCAGGGAGTCCAGCACTATAGTGACTACATTAGGGTATAATGCTTATATGGTTTCTTGTGTTTATTTGCTCTTGAAGGCTTGTCGTCGCAACGTCTGTTGTTCTCCGTAATGTTTATCTGTAAAGCTGTTTCATACTTCATGTTTCTGTAATGTTGCATTTTCACAGCTTTACCGCAGTTGTACCAGTTGTATTCATATCTTGGTGGCGCGGTTACGACGTTCCGCTAACAATAGAATGAGCGCGGTCAGACAAGGGGTGGACGCCAGCTCTTGTCATTGGTTACTGAAAGGAAAGACTGACCACCTTATCTCCCTACATTTCACATACCCACAACTGGTTTATGCTAAGGCACTTTTTAGATAACTTAGGTTAATCGAACAAGAGTTCTTAAAATATGTATCGCAACCCTGATGTGCAGAAGCGAATCATGGACAATTAACTGAGTAGTGACAAATTATGTGGAATCTGCCGAGGCAATGATTCTGGCGCAATCCCCTGCAAAGGTAGAGAAAATATCAAGAACAAACAGGATCTTAACCTACCACTTTTTTTTGTTTATTTGATATTGACATATCGTGCTGTAGTAAAGATTGTTAATATATATATTTATTTTATTGTAGTTTTGTTTATTATACGTTGTGCATATTGAATTGTGATGTTTAGAGTGCCATATTTACGTTCTCCTGCTGTCAACATTCACTTTCACACAACATAAAGACTATTATAGGGATGGTGACCATTTTCCGAGTCCAACAATTTCCTGGTCCCTAATTAAAGGACTGTAACGTCTACAGCACAGAATGAGAAGCAACAATACTATAGGAAATAATCTGATAAAAGTGCTGCTGGACACCTGACCATTTCAAGGCACTTGAAGTATACACCTTGCTCCACTCAGTCACAGAGATGAATATGAATATAAATTGGGGAACCCTTTGAGCCACCAAGTCATCTTATATGGTGCTATTTCAATATTTAGATAATAATTCTGTCCATATTCCATATTCGTGGCTATAGGTGTATCACAGACCTGGCAAATTATATTATCTTCTTTTTTTTTTTTTGGGGGGGGGGGGGGGGGTTGTCTAGTCGGTGGTGCGTTCCTGCACAGAGATGCTATTGTCGTTTGGAGGTGACAGGTTTGGAGGTGACAGGTTTGGAGGTGACAGGTTTGGAGGTGACAGGTTTGGAGGTGACAGGTTTGGAGGTGACAGGTTTGGAGGTGACAGGTTTGGAGGTGACAGGTTTGGAGGTGACAGGTTTGGAGGTGACAGGTTTGGAGGTGACAGGTTTGGAGGTGACAGGTTTGGAGGTGACAGGTTTGGAGGTGACAGGTTTGGAGGTGACAGGTTGGGTAACTCTAGCTTTCAATGTTGATGTTGTCTAGTGTGTCTGCTAATCTCTACTTCATTCAGTTACTTCTATGAGCGTCAAAGAATACTCGTGAATGTATTATTGAGGATCTTATTTGTCTGAATTAAAAAAAAAAGCTTTGACGTAGTAATGGCTTGGTAAAAGTACAGGACCCGTGTACACTTACTAAGGCAAACTGGGCATACAGTACTTAACTCATATTTGTGTAGAACAATAGGCATTCGACGCATAATGTGGTGGTGATGACACCGGCTGACTTTACTTCCCAAGACATTTCTTGGTACCTATGTTATTCTAGGTCGACCCAGGAACCCAGGTCAGTTGTAAAAATCCGCCTCGATGCTGATTCAAACAATGATTACCGAACCAACGAACCGGCAGGCGTGCGTAAACCCACAACGCTATCGCGACCACCAATATACACATTTTTTCTGATCTTTGTGACTGATGAAGAGGATGAGAATTTTCCCGCGACGTAGCTAGCACTTAGTTCATGACATTATGACTGAACAGACCGGGATGTTTCCGAACTGTGTATGAACAAACAATCAAAGAGCTTTCGTATTCAACTTGGAAGTATGATAGTTATCATGTTGCTGAGTTTAAGATAACAATAAGCGTCTACCAGGTGTCTCAACAAGCACACACACTACAAAGACCTAAGGCAAGAGAGCAGCAGCCTATTTACTTCCTCCAAGGAAATAAAGTGTTTCCAAGATGAAGAGGTAGGGTCACCTGCCTCGTGTTCAGAAGATCATATATGCATTGTCGAAGTGTGTCATTCGGTTCTCGATTGCAACAACTATGGGAGAGCCCTGGGGATAGTGTCTGGAGCTACGGATTTGGTGATCTGTGCGACACGTTAAGCAGGCAGTGAGCTGTTGGGCTGAGAGAGTCCTGGGGATGGTCTCCAGAGCGACGGGTGTGATGATCTGTGCGACACGTTAAGCAGGCAGTGAGCTGTTGGGCTGAAAGAGTCCTGGGGATGGTCTCTGGAGCGACGGGTGTGATGATCTGTGCGACACGTTAAGCAGGCAGTGAGCTGTTGGGCTGAGAGAGTCCGAGCTAGGCGAGATACAATCCCAAGCAATGAAGTCGATTCTCTTGCCCTTTAACCACAGTTTTTTTCCCAAGTGTATTAGTGAGATTGGTAACAAACAGAGATTTTAAATTACCTACACTATGACATAAATGTGTATGCATGAGCGCCATTAACATATATAAGAAAAACATGTATTTAAAGTGGCAATGCTATATAGCTTTCTGTTAGCGCCGAATGTTGGGTGTTCACCAAACCCGACACCCCACATTGTGCCATTGAGCGCAATTGGGAGGGTACAAGCCATATTCTGGTGGGAGGAAATGCAGCCAAAAGACTACATGTCATGGTAGGTCAGACTAGGTTATAAGCCGTGGTCGGCAACTGGTTTAGGATCGAAGCTCTAGCAGGTGGACAGTTAGCGCATTGCTTTGCTAATCCGGTAGCTTCTGCAGGTTGTCCTGTAACAGATGTGTTAGTATTACCTTTTCTCTCGAGTAAACTAGGCAAGCCAAGAGAAGGATAAGGTTGCATGGGTAAAATATGGTCCCTACAATATAGCCCAGGCCTTATGCCTTTTGTGAAGCACAATGTAACAAAGTATCAATTGTCAAGACGGCAAGGTGCCAGTGTGTGTAGTGTTGTGTAATATATAACTATAAATTCACCAAACATCAATAAAGCACAAGCAAAATACAAAATAAAATTAATTAGGATTTTATTGATGATGTTTCACATGAATCAACGACATTAACATCATCAGTAGCTATAGCTTGGCAGAGATCAATACAGCTGTTTAGCTGAGTACTGAAACAATGCATTGAATTAGAAGAATACACTTATTGTTTAACGTAAAGCACGATATGCCACAGAATCATAAAAAGGTAGCAACATGGATTTGACAATTTGTCATAAAACTTGTCAGAAATTTAAAGAAAACCAAATTCTTATTGACGGGATTTGCTAAGATTAATTGTAGGCTAAGGTTGAAAGGTTACTGGCTTGGTTTCTTATTTAAACTTTGATAAATGAAAACTACTGCCACCTCACATCGAGACAGCAGCACAATTATTTGCCATGTTGGCTAAGTTTCTTATTTAATCTCGGATTGATCAAAACTCTGGCCCAATCAGCACTCCATGTCTCCTGACTGAAGAGACCAGTATTCCCACTGCCAACCAACTTGCATTGAGACAGCACAATTATATTCCATGGTAAGAAAGAAGACCGTATGCACAGACAGAAAACGCTGTACTGTATTACAAATTATACACATGCTACAAAATGGATATAGTTGGAAATAAAGTATGCTATGCCCTGAAAAATAGTTCAGAGTGGATAAAAATAACACAAGGAAACCAAGGGCTTACCGGGAACCACGAGGACAGCAAAGTATAATTACACTGATACCAACCATACATGTTGTAAGAGGTAACTACGAAAGATTGGTATGGGGTTTTATATCCCGTAGAAAACTTTAGCGGTAAATTAAAACGAACCATGAACAAATCTAGGTACACATGGAAGAAAAACAACTCAGCCAGCTAAGATGAAAGGAAACTTTTCTCTTAGAATATACATGATGCGATGCAGAGAAAGTTCTGCGGAGCCTGGATCGCTGACCTACCTACTTTCACATAGGAAAACATTCAGAATTGGCGCCAAATATGCTAGAACTATGTATGAATTAGGAAAGACACGGTGGATTTTAAGGGAAATAAAATAGTTTAACAATATAATTTTGGGATATTACGAAACAAAATGGAAGGGAGAAGGCAAACAGCTTTCAAATACACGTGAAAAGTTCTGTTCTCATGTTATATAAAGGAACATATCCCTAACACCACCTAGCGAAGCGGAGAAAGCACTTATTGAGTGGGAAGAATTGAGTTCCAGGTGGGGGGGGGGGGGGGACTGGAAAGAAGAATATCCGGCAAAGCTGGCGATACTGTCAAAGAAAGGCGACTTGAAGTTTTATGAAAACTAGGTAGAGGAATACTGTTATTGTCAGTTCCAAAGTAAAAAATAAATAAATAAATAAACAGAGTATTTCTGGGAAGATAAACAGATGCCATAAGCAAACAATTAACGGATAAACAATCAGACTTCATATGACCCGATCATGAACTAATCATATATGTCAACTACACACACTAATAGAGCAAAGTATTGAACTTCATATTATTAGATGTTAGATTATGGAAAGACCGGTGTCAGCATTAATATGGAATCTCGTTTTAAACTGTGGAGACACTGTGGGTCCCTCAGAAGATCATAAACTGGACAAAGGCGATATTTAAAACCGTTAAATGCAGAGTTCTTCATGAGGTAAAACTAACAGATAAGTGTGAAATAAGAACAGGAATGACACAGGGACACCGTTGGTCACCTACATTATCATTACTGAATATATAATATAATATGAAGACAACAACAGCTACTCACAGCAATGGAATGCGGTCAACTCTGATTGAGCGTCTTGATGACTGAACTTAGTTTTCGACATTGCCCTCCTGCTTTACACACAAAATTAGATGCAAGAGAAATTGAACACACTTCATGTGAGGACACTTAAATTATGTCTAAAACTAATTGAGGAAAGACAGAGATGATGAGAGCAAATCAAGAAAATGATAGCCCAATCTCCCCTAGCAATCTATTCAAAAGTGAGGAAGCAGATAGAGATATTAAATTAAGAATAAAACAGGCAATATGAGCTTTCATAAGACTAGAAAGTTTGTGATAGTCACAAGAAATTAAATCTAGTACCACGCTTAGAATGTCTAACTTTAACGTTAAATCAGTTTTGTTGTAATGAATTAGAAACACGGAGAACGATGAAAGGAATTACCGATAAACTACAACTATTCATCAGTTATTGCCTGCCTATGATAATGGTGACTGAGTGAAATGGCGAATCATGACCACTCACGCTTACCGGCATGGCACATGATGGATGGATGGATAATAGGACTAAAATAGATTGACAATACCATTTACCATTAATGCGGAGGTGAGGAAAAGTCCCTGGCGCCGGATTAGACACACATGGAGGACACTTGGTAATCATATAACTTGGAAGTCCTCTTCTATGACCGTCACAGGCAAAAGGCATAGACACGGAGGAAACACACGGAGAAGAGAATTAGAGACACAGATCAATATAGGAAGGACGTGACGGGTACTGTGGGAAATGGCAAAAAGAAGGAGAGCTTGATGTCAGCTGATTGCGGATAAAGGGCAACTGGAGAATAAAGGCAGAACAATACGAAGAGAGTAAGTGCTATCAGAGCAGACATGCAGACAATCACGAGCATTGATGCATGAATACGGTCAAACATGACATTAATGAACTGAACCAGACAGAGATCATACTTTAATTTAAAAGTATCAAAGAATGGTAAAAGTGGGCAGAAAGACAAATCGAAGACACCGCTGAATAGTAGTCTTTAAGGGCATTTTAAAAGAGCAAATCCTGAACAGAAGTGTTGCATATCATTGCTGAAGTTAAATGAAGCTCAGGAGAAAAGAATATACGCAATATATTGAATTTCAATAACAAATATGTTATCTATAATAAATAAATTCAATGTTTACTGGTCTCATCTCTCTCATCTCATCTCATCATGTTCTTCTTGTACCTTGCTGCGTTGAGGTGAAATATAAACAGCGGGAGAGTGCCCGCTTATGGGCTTCATGTGTCTTAATGGTTTACTGGTTAAAGTTCAAATTATAACTAATGCTTAGAAAATTAAAACCAAAACCACATGTTCAACAAAGAACACTGTATTAAAAAAAAATAAAGCAAGACATTGCTAACTTTACACAGTTTAGATCAATATGTTGCTTGAAATTGTGGCCCAATTTTGCAGCAAATGTTGGTTTCGTTTCTCGATGTGTGCAACAACTGTATTTTACTGCTGGCCCTGTGGTCATGTGTTCGAATCCCCCGTGGGGCGAGGATTTCTGTAAAAATTGACCTGCGCTCCCAGGTCGGTCCAGCTTCTAACAGGCACCGTGAAATGTTCTGGGAAGTAAAGGCTGTCCACAAGATGTTGGCCACATCGGGCATAGAGTGCCGATTGGTCTATATCAGCATCATAAACTCAATAATCATCAAACAGTGAAATGGTGGCCTTTACAATTCTTTACTGTTCTCAATGTAATGCTGAACACAACCCCATTCCAAATTATGTACAGACTGTCTTAAAGTATAGTCACGTTATAATGAGGTTTTATGATTCGCTATATTTGAAAGAAATACATAATTTAAATACATAAATAAAAGTTCAATAAGAGGAACCTGTTGTGGGTATGTGAAGTGTAAATACCATCGTACTTTGTAGGTATGAGTGCACGGAGGACATAGGTGGACAGTCTTTCTCTCTTGTAGCAAACAACGAGAGCTGGCATCGAATCCTCGACCGGTCAGGGTAACGGTATAACCGTTACACCAAAGCAACCGCTAAATCAGGTCTGTTCATAGGTAAATACAACACAATCAACATCAATTATTTTACTTCTACTGTACACTGTCAAACCAGAACTGTCATTTATTGCCAATATAGTACCTTGCGGAGTATGGCGGGGAGGGTCTTGAGCCTCGGGAATTAAGGCCGCCTGGCCAGTGCAGTCGCCACGGACTGTGCAGGTTAGAGTTTTCTTTTTGCCACCGACAGAAAAAAACGAAACATCCACACCTTACCTAGGATTCGAACCCGAGTCTCTCGAAGGAGAAGTCGGCATTCTAACCACTCAGCCAGCCGCTCATCAAACCGGAACAAGCATCTACATATTGACTACCTTCATAAACAATCCAGAAACAATATTTTTCTGCCTGTTATATTTCTGACTTCTGTGTGTATAGTTTTGAAGAGTCAAACATTAGTTACCACATGTGATGAAATACTGTTAGTGAAAAACAGAATCATTCAAATATTAACAACAATTATCATGATACATATTACAATTACGTTTCTATGTTTAACTGGTAGCCATGAGACTGCATATTTTTTTTTTTTTTAGTTCACGTGATCAAGTGTAAATGTTTAGTTCACGCTATTTCGTGCCGATGTTTTAGTTCACGCCATCACGTGTAGATGTTTTAGTTCACGCCATCATATGCAGAAGTTTTAATTCACACGATCCTATATATATAGTTTAGATTACATGATGATGTGTAGATTTTTAGTTCATACATTCTTGTGTAGATTTATAATATCCATTTTAAAACATCATTCAAGCATCAAGATATAAATAAGAGAATAATCACATAAACGAACATCTAACCAATGAATATAATACAATACTAAAATAATATTTGTTCGTTTAATTTATGTCCAGCAGATTGCTTGTCTTCATTCAGCCTACGAGATCATGTTAATGTCTGCAATAATATTCATTTCAGAAGAACTACACGAACACTTCATACAATGTAAGTAATATAATACAAAGAAAACAAACATTAAACATCCATTTTCATCTGTAAAATTATTAGTAGTACAAACATACAGCGAATATTGACAACACTAAACAAGTATAGGCAAAACCTACTAGCATACATAGTAATCACGTAACATGGATACAACACAGATGTAATACTGGTATAATTGAGTTGAAACATCACAGACTTCAGCCATGATGACTTCCAATTTTATTCTTCACAGATTGGAAAGAAAGGGTTCAATGGAGAAATAATATTCTATATGTTTCTATGAGTTTAGTTAAGAAATCTAGAAATAAAACTTGCAACAAACGTGTCAGTTGACGACGATAAACTGACATGTTAAAAAATTTCATGTAAGTGATTGGTACAAGTATTTACATATATAATTTTATGTACACTGGGCAACAAATAAAATAACCGAAATTGTGGAATAATGAGATGTTCATTGAGATAGCTGACAAGCATTCTCTTTCAATAAAAAAAAAGAGCGTATTTGTAGGTATATCTATATAATTGCATTTGAGACAGACAAACAAATACATAGAAAGACAAATACATAGACAAACAGACACACACACACACACATACACACACAGATATATATATATATATATATATATATATATATATATATATATATATATATATATATATATATATATATATATATAGACAGACAGGTAAAACTTGACAAACAGACAAAGAGTCAGACAGGCAAGCGGGAAGACAAACAGAGGGACAGACAGACAGAAATACCGACCGATGCACGCCGGGATACTGCAAATTTCAGTGTTCTCACACCTGTTTCCAGATCTTTCAAATCAGTATGTTGACTGGTACCTTGTCGTCTTGACAGACGATAGTTTGTAAAATGGAGTTATACCGCTCCATAACACAAAGCCTGGGCTGAATTTAGAGACCATGTGTTGCTCATGCAGCATGATCCCTCTCTCGGCCTGTTTGGTGTAGACAAGCTGCAGAAGCTGCTGGATCAGCAAAGCAATGCTCTAACTGTCCGCCTGTCGGAGCTACAGTATGCTACTCTCCCAAATACTAGTAAACTATTCCTTATTTAATGTGTTTCATTCGCCCAAGTCATAGAAATGTTCTTCTTGTCACTTGTATCTTTGTGACAATCACCAACAGACGTGACACTTAAATGACGTGTTTTTCTTCTAGTGAAGATGTTACTGTTTAAGCCAAGCAGATGTTTGTTACAAATGGTTATCTCTACTTTCCGAATGTTATCGGCCATTAAAAACAAAGAAAAAATAACAATTGGAAACAACTCATGTGTATGCATTTTTGTTGTTGTTGCTGATAATGTGAATGTTTTACAATCTCTGATAATAGTTCTGAGAGAGATGTTTAAAATGACATTCCGCAAACCGATGGCGGAGTGGGGGAAAAAAAAAGATTCAAGTGAATATTTCAGGTAATCGTTAGGAAAGAAGACTAACAATGCACGTAAAATAAAATGTGAAGAACAATATTTGAAAGCGCCCATACAAGTGCTAGATTTTGAAAACGTGTGATAATTATTTAAGACATGAAAGTTATGAGCAAATCGGTAATATTGCTGAATGTATAACATTGACTTCAAGTGTTTGAGAGCTTCAAGAAGGCACATAACCCTAGATATTTAAAACAAGTAGACTACACCGATTAATAGTTATCGTCATCATCATCATCAAATGCCATGCCGACAGGCGTGGGCGGTCATGGATCGCCATCTCACACTGTCACCAGTCTCGAATCAGGTCTGTGTTCTTATTTCGATCATGCCATGCTGCCAAACCATCAAGGTATGTCTCCCTTTGTCTTCCGTTTACTCTCTTCCCATCAAACTTGCCATTTGTCACCAAATTTGCAAGTCAATTTCTCCTCATATGTCCAAAAGATCCTAACTGCCAACGTCTAATTTCTCCAATCAATCTCCGCTTTTCATTTGTCTCTTGAAGGACTGTCTCATTTGATTTTCTGTCCGTCCATGGTAATCTTTGAATTTTTCTAAAGAAAAACAACAACACTCTTTTTCTCAATGCAATTTACTTTTTGTTGGTAAGTATGTTTTCCATATTGCAGAAGGCCACCTTTGCCATGGCAGTTCTTGATATAATCACTCTAAGGGATCTTCTATCAGATGTTACGGCTGCTCCGAGATAGTTATACTGATTCACTTGTTTAAGAATATTTCCATTCTTAATTGTATGCTACAATGTGGTATTTCTTTCTTCTTGGAGATGACCATGATCTCTGTTTCCTTACAATTCAATTCCAAACCTAGTTTTTCACTGTGTGTAATAACCACGTCCACAAATGATCCTGCGCGTTGTCTGCAATCAATTGTTAGTATACTTTGCCTTAAAATAATGTAATACTCTATACGCAACCAAAGGGGAAACAATCTATTATTCATTTTGCTAGTTTCAAAATCTAGAATGTCCTCCTCAAATTGAAGCAAATATGTGCCGATTTTCTAATTATTATTTATTGTAATTAATACCTAGCCGGGGCTACAGTAACTACTCAAAATATGACAAAGAAGCTCCTGGAATAGGAAAACACACAGAGAAAGATGAACGTTTCGACCGAAGTCTAAGCCAATGAAACAACAAAAACACAACCGATGTTCATCCCCAGATTTCTTGATCGGACTATCTGAGAACATGCAACTGTCCTGTGGCAACATACGCTTGTGACACATGGACCACATTGAGAACATGCAACTGTCCCCTGCCAACATACGCTTGTGACTCATGGACCACTTAGAGAACATGCAACTGTCCTGTGGCAACATACGCTTGTGACACATGGACCACATTGAGAACACGCAACTGTCCTGTGGCAACATAGGCTCGTGACTCATGGACCATTTCGCTATCACTCACGAAGACAGTCGGGGCTTTCCAATTTAACTGATTCAGTACCGAAGGATAATATATCGCCATACTAAGATCATCGTGCTATTTGTTTTGTTTCGTGGTGTCTTCCTCAATTTTAAAGCCGGATGAATGGAAATCAACATAATAGTACTTGTTCACTTGATCATGTGTCGTGTTTGGTCCAACCTACGTTTTGTTTGGCACTGAATCAATTAAATGTTACACTGATGTTCTTAGAATATTCTCGACCAGTCATAAGAAAGATACTGACATTCTGTTAGATCTGAACATAGAATAAAACTGCCTCATTATCAGCATTAGCATTTAGAAGCTGAAACACTCTGACTTTATTACACGTCATAATGGCACGAAAAGAGCGGTGATGGAAGGTATGCTTGCAGGAAGAGACAGGGGTTGATCAGCACAGAGATGGATATGACACTGCAAACACCTTCTGCTTAATGGTGCATACCGTGACACTGGAAAAGGATCGAGACACTCTTCGACGGCCTTCACGAGAGCGATGTTTTGCGGAGGACTTGTACATAATGTTTTGTGTCGAATTATATTTGGAATTTTTCAAATTTTCATACTCCCAGTATTAAGAATTGGAGCAGATAATGAGGGATAGGAGAAAATGATTATTAAGAATGTCATTACTAATAGCGGGACAGCTTAAAAATTACAGTGAAAAAAGTGTAAGTTGTGATAATACCAATTATCTTTGTGCCATACTAAAAGCAAAGAATCATACAATCTATTTTGGAATGAGAAAATGTACAGTTTGGTGAAAATAATCTAATGTATAACTGGTGACGGCAAATTTTCTCGGAGTGGAGTCGACCTGCACGACACTGACCAGATCACCTTTCGAGTGCCGTTTCTTCTAGAATATATGCGCTTGACATAACACTATGGCCTTAAAATATGGGCCTAGTATCTTACCTTCAACAAGACAAAATAACAATATAATACAAGCCTGATATTTTATCCTCAACACGACTTAATGACAAGATAATATAGGCCTGATACCTTATCCTCAACATGACACAATGATAACATAACATAAGTTTGATATCGTTTCCTCAACATGACACAAAGACAACTATCTCTTAACTCTTCTTTTCCCGAAATTGTGATGACGTAAATACAGGAATAGCAATTACCTTGTAGGTTAAATGACACCTGATGTGCCTTGTTCGCATATTGATAGTAAATAATCTAGTGAAGCTAATGTCTCATATGTAGTATATATATATATATATATATATATATATATATATATATATATATATATATATATATATATATATATATACAATTTAAAACCACCCGTGAAACAATCTTTTGAATTACTTTAAACATAAAGTACATTTCAGTTTTTTCATGGTTAATAAAGACTCGCGTCGCTTCGATTCGGAATCAAAAGAAGATGGCAGATTGGTCAGAGAAATCGAAATCAGATGTCAAAAAGCTATTGCACTTACTTATCAACTATCACCCTTACTGAAACATCCAAATATACCCATGTCCGCAAAACGACAGATACTAAACAGCACATTCTCACCAACCCTATGCTACCAATCTCAAACTTAGACTTTATCCAGATTACACCTTCGCAAAATCAACAGCTGCGAAATGGGATGCCAGAGGAGAGCTGCCAACTTGACAATCCGAGACCGAGTAAGAAATGCTATTATCAGACAGACAGTGGGATCAACACCTTGTGCCACATTTATTGAAAGACAGAAGATCAAGTGGTTTGGCTATGTCGTTAGAATGCAATACCATCAACTGCCATTACTGGCCTTACATCAAAGATCATCTGCGACGAGACCACGAGAACGTCCAAGAAGAAAATGGGTTGACGACATCAAAGACATTGTACAATCACACTGAATGACACTATAAAGTGTCGCTCACCCGGCGCTGGAGCGCAAATTATTCCTCCCCATGACGCTTGACGGCTGAAGTGGAAGATGATGATGATGATGATTATGATGATGATGATGAATAAAGACTCGACACAAAATTACTGCGGCAAACCAATAGATCTCTGTATCCCACGGCAAATGTAAAAAGATCTGATATTTCTAGTAACATACTGGTTGTATAACCACTTTGGATTCATCCTCCCATTGGCCCGTCCTTACTGGAACCCCGTCCTTACTGGAACCAGACTCCATCACACTTAAAACACAACTTAAATAGGTTGTTTCATCAATTAATGTGTCTCCGGACAGCATTCGTTCAAAGATAATTGTTAAAATGTCTGCCTTGTCCATCGTGAATGTTCCACTTAGTTGGGCTCTAAAATGCAATGTGTCCACACTGGTTTTATCCTGGCACTCCAGTATGCCTTTGCAGTACATAAAAGATCATTTGCCTTTCTACTATTAAAAAACTAGAATAAAAACAATAACAAACGAATTAATATTCTTAATATTGTATGACTATATACGCAGCTAGACGTTTAATTTGCATTTCTCTTCTATCATTGTATGCGCATCATTCTTGACTTAGAAACTGTACCTTGATTGACAACTTGATACAGCATGGTAAACAGTATGCCACATTTAACGTTAAACCCCAATTAGCAGAGCTTAACTCTTTCATTCACAGGTAAGTGTTACTTTTACTCTTTCTATCCTGAACAATTGTTACTTACACTAATCAATTTTGGAACAATACCGCTTTGAGACAGGAGCAGTTGCGTTGACAGTCGGACTGGAGTGTGTTATTGTACCAACTAAATGTGGAGGAATTACTGTAACAGTCGGACTAGAGTGTGTTACTGTATCAACTGAATCTGGAGGAATTACTGTAATAGTCGGACTAGAGTGTGTTATTGTACCAACTAAATGTGGAGGAATTACTGTAACAGTCGGATTGGAGTGGGTTATTGTATCAACTAAATGTGGAGGAATTACTGTAACAGTCGGACTAGAGTGTGTTATTGTACCAACTAAATGTGGAGGAATTACTGTAACAGTCGGACTGGAGTGGGTTATTGTATCAAATAAATGTGGAGGAATTAATGTAACAGTCGGACTGGAGTGGGTTATTGTACCAACTAAATGTGGAGGAATTAATGTAACAGTCGGACTAGAGTGTGTTAATGTACCAACTAAATGTGGAGGAATTACTGTAACAGTCGGACTAGAGTGTGTTATTGTATCAACTAAATGTGGAGGAATTACTGTAACAGTCGGACTGGAGTGGGTTATTGTACCAACTAAATGTGGAGGAATTAATGTAACAGTCGGACTAGAGTGTGTTAATGTACCAACTAAATGTGGAGGAATTACTGTAACAGTCGGACTGGAGTGGGTTATTGTACCAACTAAATGTGGAGGAATTAATGTAACAGTCGGACTAGAGTGTGTTATGGTAACAACAAATTGTGAAGGTGGTATAGTAACAATCGGGTTGGAGTGATGTACTGTAGCAACTAAAGGAGAAAGAATTACAGTAATAATCGGGCTAACGTGGATTACTGTCAGTAGCGTCACTGGGGTTGGTGTCACCCAGTGCGGTAAACTCTTGGTGTCACCCCTCTAGACTTTCACCATGGTCTTCTTCCGAGTGTTCCTGTATCATATATAATCGCATATAGTAATGTTTGTAAAATAAGTCAAAAAGTCAATAAGGACATAAGAAAGAAAACAAATTGAACAATATAACTTCAATACTTCAGGTAAAACATAAATAAAGAACTTCGACAAACTCGGACAAAGTTAAATTTTTGTTATTTTACTATGTCTGCTTTGTCAAATTTGCAATTTTTTTATTTTGGTGTCACCCCTTGATGGTGTCACCCGGTGCGGCCCGCACCCCCCGCACCCCCCGCACCCCCCTAGTGACGCCCCTGATTACTGTAACAACTAAATTGGAGTACAGGAAGCTAAGAAAAGCATATCGTGTAAGGAGTAACCAGGAAACACATGGTGAAATATCTGGTACATGAATCGTTAACATCTTACACGGCAAATAAACTCTTACGTTTCTCCGACAGCTGTCATCATCAAAAGAAATATCATTCCACATACATTTAGCAGCAATTATATTATTTTTCTTAACGTTATCAGGATTTTAACAATTTGCTATCTGTGATTACGTAACTGACTTCCAATTTGTCAAACATAGTATAAGATACAAAGCATATACCACACCTTTACCACAACGCGATATAGAAAACAGTATTATATGTTAACACTATTCTTGGTGGAATAACCGTTTGTAAATTACATTTACTCATATATATCTTATATTAAAAATGCATTGCCTTTAATATACATTCACAAAGCTAATTGTTGAGTACAAGTGTTTTATATAGTTAAGATTTCCCTGTGCATGCAACTGATAAATGTATGAACAACATGAAAATAGTTATGTGCATTATAAATCAGCAACAAGAGTATTACACTTTTCAGAAATGATCCAAACAAACCATACAACGGGAATAACATTATTAAAAAAAGAAAACATCATTGTATTTTTGTTTACAAACCACATTCTAAAATGCACAAATACACAGATTGGTTCTATATTACAACATACGAAGAAAAGCAAATGAGCAAATTAAACAATTTCGAAAGATGTATTTATGAAGAAGATAATAGTTGATTCTCCGTAATTAATTATGTATAGTTCTAGAAATGAGTATACATCCGCGAATCACATAATTATTAATGGCAAGTCACATGGCTGTTATAACAATGCAATGATGCCATACAATATTTAGGCAAATAACTATATATATATATATATATATATATATATATATATATATATATATATATATATATATATATATATATATATATATATACCTGTAATATATCGAATCGACGTCAAATAAGACATGCAAAAAGACGAAGCCCTGATTACATACACAATATATATTTTGTTCAAATATTATTGATTCGCTGATGGCTTATTGGATTAGAAAAGCTATCAACCTCCTATAGGATGGGAAAGCTGGTGGCCCAGATGGTATCCCTGAAAAGCTGAGAGCCAGAATAAACACGTCAACTGAATGTCAGCAGCACAAATTATTTAGCTGTGTATGGGAGACTAAAGAAATAACAGGAGACTGGAAAGAAAGTTATCTGGTAAAGTTTCAAGAAAAGGGAGACCACCCGAAGTGAGAAAATTATGGAGGAATAATGTTACTGTGAATTCCTGGAAACATATTAAGCATGGATCATTCTTGCAAGATTAACAGATGCATTGACAATCAACTAAGGTATGAACAGGTAGGATCCCGAGCAAACAGATCCTATACTGACCACATGACGCATAATTATAGAGCCTCACTGTAATGAATTCTTCACTTGATGCTGGATTTGTGGAATACGACAAGGCCTTTGACATCACTAATGGTAAATATATTTGGAAATTCGTGAGCCACAATGGGATTTCATAGAAGATCGTTAACTAAATAAAGGCAAAATAAGAAGTTATGAATTGCAGAGTTATTCTTGAGGGAAATCTGATAGATGCATATGCTATAAGACCAAGGGTTGTGCAAGGATGTCTTTTGTCACCTTTATTATTCTCACTGACAATAGACCGGATTAAGAAAACACAACAAGTTACCACCAGAAATCGATTTCCAAGTACTCTGACAGAACACCACTTCTCTGGCGACATTTCGCCTATGCCCCGTGCACGAAATCATATGTAAAAAAAATTAAACACACACGATGAGAGGTCGCAGCAATTAGAAAAGAAAATGCAAAGAGGAAGAAAGACAAAGACCATGAGAATAAATCAAGCCATGTGATAATCAGATATCACCCCAATAAAACCTGACTGCAGAAGGTGTAATCGTGTAACATTTAGGTAGTATTGTATACAAATACAGGAAAACATATATACACATGAAACTAATAATACAAAATACCAAATGAGTCTTCATAGCAATAGAACATTTGGGAAAGTCAGCAGACATTAAGTCTAGAACCAAACATAGAATATTTCACTGTCACGTCAGACCTGTACAGCTGTATGGTTTAGAAACAAGGAGACCGACTAAAACAGTCATCAGTAAACCACAAACATTCATTAATTGTTGCCTGCGTAGAATAGAAGAATACAATTGTATAACAGAATCACCAATATGGAGCTCGCGGAGTGAACTAAAGATATTCCGGCGAATAAAGAAATGAGGTAACAACTCTGGCGTTGGATATTACGAGTAAACATATTCAGAAAACATTTTAATATTATAACTAGAAAGTCCTTTACATGAAGAAAAAGTGAGACATTCATAATAGAGGCAAGACATGAGAGGAGCTGCTGTTGGCAATAAAGAATATGAGGACTTAGCGTGAGGCAGTTTCAGGGTCTAAATTCCCGTGAAAGATACAAGGAAGAAGAAGAAGAAGAAGAAGAAGAAGAAGAAGAAGAAGAAGAAGAAGAAGAAGAAGAAGAAGAAGCCTTTTAAAAACAGAACGGGGATTGAGACTTAGTGGATTGAGAGCTGAAGGTGGCTGTGTAATTCACGTTGGCGTCAGTCTATGCTGTGGCAGCGCTGACTCTGATATGATGACTCATATGGTTGGAATCTATGCTGTGAGGTCCTGGAGACTGGTCATCATAGGATTGTATCAAATATGGACATCCCTTTGGTTATGTTTTCATCCTGCAAACAAATAAACGCAATGTTATATTTTATTTCCAGAAAGTATTATACAGAAAGTACAGCATGGCATTAGACAAATAATAAACGTTGCTTTGTATTTAATTTTTAGAAAACATGATACAGAAAATACAATATGACATCATGTGACCGACCACCTAATTGTCCAGCTTGGAGCATTGCTGAAGTTTGCTCCAAGTAGAGGAACAATGCGAGGCGCTTCTAAGAATAGTCACGTACTTGGACTCATCCTGCTCTTTACTACTAAACCTTGACTTTGGGATGTAAATTACAAGTATCTCTGAACTTGGAGTTGATTCGCCTGATGGCGAGGGACACTGGTAATAGGGAAAGCTCATCCACGTTCAAAATTAAATCCTCGCTAAAAGTAGCGTGTATGAGCTATACGCTTGAGTTTTTAAAAAGCCAGCTAGCGCCAAAAAATAATAATAGTGGATACAAAGGTAAATGTGAGTAAGGAGAGGGAATCAGAGAATGGTGAGAAAATCAAATCTCCAGGTGTACGAGTAATGATAGACCTGATTGAAGTGAAGATAAATAAATAAATTGGGAAAGATGGAGTTAGGAAAACATTGGCTGGAGTCGGTCGATATCCCCTCGCTGCCAACCGTATGGAAGAATCTGCTGGAAAAAGTGCGGGAAATCTTGCGAAAATCTATTTAGAACTGTGCGGGCGAATGGCACTCTACAATTTGTGTATCTGTAACCTGCAAAGTTGGGGACAAATACTGAGATCAGAGAGATGAATGGTTCAAACCGGATCCTAACCTTGTGCCTGAAGACAATTGTATTTTGGAGGAATTGTTAATACCGGATCCCAACTGTGTCTGATGGTGGCTGCTCTGTGTACGTGGTTGTACTAAATTCCGTATAATTTTGTTAAGCTTAGAGCCAGTATTTTCTGTACACACTACATACTGAGATGGGTTAACATCCTGTTAGAAATACAGATTAGCAGGAAGTCTTCATTTGGGAACAACTGACATCATATTTATATTTCAAACTATATACAGATATAGCCTTCTCTTAAAGTCCATGTAACAAGTGAATTATGTTATGTTTAGTTATTAGAAAACATGATGCAGAAAATAAAATATGATACAGTTACATATTAAACTATACACAAATATAGCCGTTCCTCATAGCCCTGCTAAAAGTTGTAACATACTTTTATATTTCATTTTGAGAAAACACGTTGCAGAAAATAAAATAGGACGTTACAAGCAATAAGTTACTTTTATATTTAATGTATAGAAAATATTATAGGGTCCAAATAATACAATGTGAATTAAGACAGGTCACTATCACTGAGTGTAAGAAAGAGAGTGCTGAAATGCTATTTAGAACCAGATTTGCTGTATGGCAGTGAATCTTGGAATGTAAATGAACAAATTAAGAAGAAATTAGAAGCAACAGAGATGTGGTTCCTGAGACGAATGTTGAGAATTCCTTGGACTGCCAGAGTAACTAACGACGACTGCCTGAAACAGGCTAATGAAACTAGAACATTATATACAACAATAAGAAAGAGACAAACAGCTTTCTTTGGTCATGTAATGAGAAGAGAGGCATTGGAGAACATCGTGACAACTGGAAAGATCGAGGGGAAGAGAGGCAGAGACAGACCAAGAGAAATGATGCTGGATGGATTGAGACGGTGGCACGGAGGAATATCAGAAGCAGAGTTGATCCAGAAAACCAAAGACCGAGATCTGTGGAGAGCCATGAACGCCTACGCCAGCTGGCAGGGCACTTGATGATGATGATGAATTAAGACAAACAGTAAAAGTTAATTTATATCTCTTTTTTCAGAAAACACACCCAAAAAATAAATACAATAAGACATGACAATAACAATTAATGGTGTATTATATGTGATTCAAAATAAAAACAGTTTATATAAAATACAATTTGACGTGACACAAACATTAAACTGTTTAAATATTGAGCACAACCCACTACTGGCAACGCCGATCGCATTCTGGTATGAACTTAAGGCCTATCCACGTCAATATGGAAGCACTATACTCGAGTTTCGCTCTCGTTTGAGCTCGTCAGTAGTGCATATCCCTGACCGAATCCGGAAACAGTCCCGGATCACGCGTGTGAAGCGGGTGTGTAACCATGCGGCACACACTGGACACACCAAATTATCACAACAGAATATCACAACGCTACCCATCGTAGGCTATGCTCAAGATATATAATATAAATATTGAAATATTAAACTGTTTGATATTTCACTTCCTGCAGGCACTATACAGGACTTCACATTGGTGTTTCTGTTTGACGATGATATTCTTAGCATACTCATCAGAAACCACATTTCAACTGCCATTAGATATTTCTCAGTTTGTCTGCTAATTGTCCATGTTTCACACGCACATAACAATTTGGGTTCTATAAAGCACGTCAGTACTCTTTTTCTCACTGCAAATGGCAGTGTTTTATTTGATGAGTACATTTTCGGTCTTGCCAAAAGCTACCTTTCCTATGCCAACCAACTGTTCACACTTTGGCAAGGCGCTGTTGATCCCTACACCCCCGCCGAAATAGGATAATGTGAAACCATGGCATCATGTAGTGGATTGAGCTTCAGAGCATCCGACAGATGGTTATTGGTTGGTCTCATACTCGTGTCATAAGGCAGAGGTTATCTGTACAGAGACCATGGCTACGATCACCGACCAGTTTGGTCACTTCCAAGAAGGAAAACAATGGCAAACCACCCGCTTTACAGTTGCCTACTGATCACATATCAACAGTTTAACAACACACATACTTATGTTATATCATTATATATTTACAGTCCACCAAAATACATACTTATCATATATCTACAGTCCACCAATACACATACTTATCATATATCTACAGTCCTCCAATACACATACTTAACATATATCTACAGTCCTCCAATACACATACTTAACATATATGTACAGTCCACCAACACAGATACTTATCTTATATCTACAGTCCACCAACACACATACTTATCATATATCTACAGTCCACTAATACACATACTTATCATATATCTACAGTCCACCAACACACATACTTATCATATATCTACAGTCCACTAATACACATACTTAACATATATCTACAGTCCTCCAATACACATACTTAACATATATGTACAGTCCACTAATACACATACTTATCATATATCTACAGTCCACCAACACACATACTTATAATATATTTACAGTCCACCAATACACACACTTATCACATATCTACAGTCTACCAAAACAAACTTATCACATATCTAAATTTCACCAACACGTATACTTGTCATATATCGTTAATCCAACAACACACATACACATAGCTATCACAATTCTATTCACAAGCATAAGTAGCATAAATCAGAAACACACATACAAATAAGGTCACATAAATTTACTCATACAGATAAGGTCACATAAATTTACTCATACAGATAAGGTCACATAAATTTACTCATACAGATAAGGTCACACAAATTTACTCATACAGATAAGGTCACATAAATTTACTCATACAGATAAGGTCACACAAATTTACTCATACAGATAAGGTCACACAAATTTACTCATACAGATAAGGTCACATAAATTTACTCATACAGATAAGGTCACACAAATTTACTCATACAGATAAGGTCACATAAATTTACTCATACAGATAAGGTCACACAAATTTACTCATACAGATAAGGTCACACAAATTTACTCATACAGATAAGGTCACATAAATTTACTCATACAGATAAGGTCACATAAATTTACTCATACAGATAAGGTCACATAAATTTACTCATACAGATAAGGTCACATAAATTTACTCATACAGATAAGGTCACATAAATTTACTCATACAGATAAGGTCACATAAATTTACTCATACAGATAAGGTCACATAAATTTACTCATACAGATAAGGTCACATAAATTTACTCATACAGATAAGGTCACATAAATTTACTCATACAGATAAGGTCACATAAATTTACTCATACAGATAAGGTCACATAAATTTACTCATACAGATAAGGTCACATAAATTTACTCATACAGATAAGGTCACATAAATTTACTCATACAGATAAGTATGTCAATGTTCCCCAATACTAAATACTTGCCTTTTTGCACGTGTCCATAAATTCTTCCACTGATATTACGCCATCCTGGTTAATATCCATTTTCTGTTGACGTCCAGAGTTTAGGTTAGTACAATGAGAATGGTTGTTCGTATAAACATTTAAGGATGGTAACATTAGAACATTAGTTAGTAGACACGTAAGTATACACATTTCAGGGTAGTAAAATGAAAATGTTGCTGTTATACACAGAGGTCAGGTTAGTAAACTGAGAGGACTAGTTCGTGTATACAGAGTTCAGGTTAGTAAACTGAGAGGACTAGTTCGTGTACACAGAGTTCAGGTTAGTAAACTGAGAAGACTAGTTCGTGTTAGTTCGTGTACACATAGGTCAGGTTAGTAAAATGAGAAGACTAGTTCGTGTACACAGAGGTCAGGTTAGTAAAATGAGAAGACTAGTTCGTATATACATTTCAGATGTGTAAAATGAGAATGTTGGCTCGTATAAACATTTAAGGGTATTACAATTATAATACTAGTTAGTATACACATTTCAGGTTAGTAAAATGAGAAGACTAGTTCGTATACACAGAGGTCAGGTTAGTAAAATGAGAAGACTAGTTCGTATACACAGAGGTCAGGTTAGTAAAATGAGAGTGGTGGCTTGTATACACATTTAAGGGTAGTAAAATTATGATACTTAAAAGTCGCTTAAAAGTCGACAAGGTCGACTTCATTGTACCAGGTTTTATCCCATATGGCTCAGTCTCTTTCCGCAGTGAACAGCCAAAAGCGTCGCACAAAGTACGAACTCAGTAGCTCCAGCGATGACCCCCAGGAATCTCCGAAAACATGCAATCGTGAACCGAAGAATGCGGCCCGGAATTGAACCCACAACATTCGGAACCCGAATCTGAGTCGTATACTAGTTAGTATACACATTTCAGGTTAGTAAAATGATAATGTTGGTTCTTATACACATAGTTCAGGTTAGTATAATGATAATATTGGTTAGTATACACATTTTCCCGGTTAGTAAAATGCGAATATTGTTCACGTACACAGTAAAAGCGTAACAGAGAGAGTATTAAAATGATGTGGATGAAACTGAGAACACACAGATCTACCGGACAAAAAACTCAACAATGAAGAAGATTGGTTATTCAAACAAAATTGAGGAAAATGAAATATTCTGGACATATCAGTAGACACGTTTCTGTGTTTCAAAAGAGGACACGCAGCAAAGGAAATGTATTGCAGACATCAGGCGGGTACCGTCAAGATATGTTGGCAATATAATTAGAAGAGACACACAGGAATATTTTGTAACAACTTCTTATTCTTTCGTTTGTTATGCAGCTGACTACAGGCTGTAATATCTAGGATCAGAGGTAAATAACAAATTATCCCTAGATCAGGAGATCAACATCAGGATTGGTAAGGCACGCAATAACAATGAACATGTTAGCAAAAAGAGTCTGGGAGAACAGAAGCTTATTGCCAGAACAAAAGTCCTTGTCTACCAAGCCTATGTTCTTAGTACTCTTCTTTATGGCAGTGAAGCCTGGGCAACTTACTCACACCAAAAGAAACGTTTAAACAGCCATATGCGGTGTCTGCGAAGAATACTTGGTATTAAGGGCAAGACAAAATCACACATACTTATGTATTGGACAGATCAAGTTGTGTGACGGTTTGTTCCATACTCAGTCTTCGTAGATTTAGATGGATAGGACACGTAAGGAGGATGGATGATGGTTGAATACCAAAGGACATCGTTTTTGGTGAATTACAGATGGGTAAGAGATTCCCAGAGTCGGCCTCTACTACGATACAAAGATGTGTGTAAGCGGGACATGACTGATACAGGCATTGATAATGCACATTGGGCGCAAGTCGCCGATGAACGTGTTGCATGGAGGGCAAATGGAATAAAGACAAAGGAGAAAATTATTGCAGATAAGTCACACAACGAGCGTGCGAGACGTATGATGACCTGACACCTATCGAATCTAATGGCATGAAATAAAATCCTGTGTTCTTTATTGGCTCTTCAACACAATCCATGTAAGACGTACCTGGAAGACCCGCTCAACATGCTCCCTCGCCGTAGTGTCATCAATAGAGGGTTCTGTATAGCGTCCCATCATCTCATAAATTGCTGTCACAATGTCCAGCATTTCTTCTTTGGTAATAATTCCATCTCCATTGACATCATACAGACTAAATGCCCACTGCAGTCGCTCTTGGAATGTGCCTCTCGATAACACAGACAGCCCAGTGACGAACTCCTGCCCAGGAGAGACAATGATGGTCACAGTGATACAGATGATTAATGCAAATGTTCTATGAATAATTAATTATACAGATAAAAATACTGAAACAAAAATACATCGATATAAGGTGGGTTGAGTTAAGTTGAGCTAAGAACTGACATCACTGCACTCAGCAGGACATTTCCATACGCGCGCCGTTCCTCGTTCAACAACCAGCAAATAGTTATACTACTAATCGTTCCCACCGCTATCTGATTGAAAGTTCTCCTGGTCTTCACTCTCAGTTTTGAGATTCTACCAGAACCCCCGCCAATCCCCCGCAGTCTCATGCCTTCAACACACGGGTTCTCACTCTGTTCCCCCACCTTCTCCATCTGGTCCCACAGGCGCACGATCACCTTCCCCTTGTCATTAGGTAATCGACCACCAAGAGGTGCATTCCCTGCCAGCCTATCAGCCTGTTCATCCCCCCCCCCCGCACTCCCACAAGGCCAGGGGTAAAAAATCCATACAATTCTCACAATCCGTGACCTCCGAAGCAAGGTGAGCCATTCCACACGAAACATCCCTTTCTCCACATTACTAAGCATACTCATTGAGTCCGTGATGAATTCAATGTGTATTGTGGTGGTCTCCTCTAACCAACGGATTGCTACTGTGACTGCTTCCTCCATTCTCATGCTGGAGGTCGTAGCACAGACGATATGAATAATGAAACATCTTTCTGCATTTCAGACAACGTCTGTTGCTTTGATCCGTCTGCTAATTAAACACATGTTGCACATCTTTTTTAGGACGTTGCAATCAAAACCAACCCAGGTTGATTTATTGGGCAATTTTGCACTCGGTGGTTTGCCATTGCTTTCTGAACGAGAAGTCAACAGAGACTTCAAAATGTTATTCTTATGTCTGTTAACAAATTAAGTCAACTGTCATTCTGAAATGTCTGCGCTGAATGCTTAAAGATTCATGACCGCCGAGGCTAAACAAATGATGATCTTAGAAAACAGGTTTGTGTAATACAATTGTGAGAGGCTCAGGCGAGTCAAACACAAGGCTGGCAACGTGTCACAACTATCAACAGACTGTTCTACAGAAGAAGTAGTATTCACACGATGCAGACACATGTCTTCATACATGGTGGATACAAGGAATCAACATGATAACAATAGCATTCATATTTATGGAAAGCAATGGCAAACTACTGAACTAACATTGTACGGAAAACAGTCAATAATGGTTGGGGTTGACTGCAACGTTCTGTAAAGGACATGTAACTAACTTTATAAAAAAAAAAGGAAAATATATTTCGTTCAGAACTCGAGTTTTATCCTGACACTGCGAGGCTAACATTAAGGAGGAAGAGCACAAAAGACAGTGGGAGGAAGAATACGATTAGGAATTACGTTATGACTGATATGTTATGTTAGCTGCATATCCTGTTACAGGACGTCGCAGTCAACCCCAGCATTTTTATGTTGTTTGTGATGTCTTGGCAATTTTACGTTCAGTAATTTACCATTGCCGGTCTCTCTGGCCGAGGGGTTACAACACTTTCTCCGTAATCCCGTTTATCACGCAGAGTCTCGTAGCAGGGCGAGAGCTGGGAGCGGTTCGACCCCCGCTGGTGACTTGCGGGATAACTGAGCCGGCCGCTCAGAAAGCAATGGCAAACTACTGAGCGTAATCTTGCCAAGAAATCAACATACAGCTGAAAGATGCTGATGTTGACAGCGATGTCCTGTAAAGGATATGCACACAAAAAAACATTTAGTTTACCATTGCCGGTCTCTCTGGCCGAGGAGTTACACTACTTTCTCCGTAATCCCGTTTATCACGCAGAGTCTCGTAGCGGGCGAGAACTGGGAGCGGTTCGTCCCCCGCTGGTGACTTGCGGGATAATTGACCCGGCC
Source organism: Cepaea hortensis (assembly GCA_963921405.1). Lineage (NCBI taxonomy): Eukaryota > Metazoa > Mollusca > Gastropoda > Stylommatophora > Helicidae > Cepaea > Cepaea hortensis. The sequence continues at coordinate 89,982,894 of OY992878.1, read as the reverse complement.
GCTCAGAAAGCAATGGCAAGAAATCAACAGACAGCTGAAAGATGCTGCTGTTGACAGCGATGTCCTGTAAAAGGATATGCGAATTAAAAAAAAAAAGTTTACCATTGCTTTCTGAATGACAGGCACCCATACCATGTCGTAAAAAAAAAACAACTTAAGTCGGTCTGCTGCCAAATCCTCGCAGCTGTGTTTCGAACGTGGTATGCGGGATTACGAACTGCGTCCGTAACCACTTCGCCACGGAGCGGGCATGACTGATATAATTGTCAATTATAGCACAAGCATTTTTCAGTCACTTTCATTGCAAATATCCATTAACTGCACCGAAATCTATTTGTATTTCTGTGCACGGCTAGAACTACGAGGCACTTGATCAACCTCTTACCTACCGATCGTTAGACGTTGTAGAAGTTCTCATCTCCTTTGGACCTAGCAGCTGTTCCTATTGTACACCATATTTTTGGCATGGTCTCATTGCTATCACTCCGTCATTTTTCATTGCTTGGGGCCATGTGTGGGCTATGACGCGAGACTACTGAGCATTATTTGCGTGTGTTCCTGGTTGAGATTTGGCCATTGCTTGGGGCCATGTGTGGGCTATGACCTGAGACTACTGAGTATTATTTGCGTGTGTTCCTGGTTGAGATTTGGCCATTTCTTGGGGCCATGTGTGGGCTATGACGCGAGACTACTGAGCATTATTTGCGTGTGTTCCTGGTTGAGATTTGGCCATTTCTTGGGGCCATGTGTGGGCTATGACGTGAGACTACTGAGCATTATTTGCGTGTGTTCCTGGTTGAGATTTGGCCATTTCTTGGGGCCATGTGTGGGCTATGACGTGAGACTACTGAGCATTATTTGTGTGTGTTCCTGGTTGAGATTTGGCCATTGCTTGGGGCCATGTGTGGGCTATGACGTGAGACTACTGAGTATTATTTGCGTGTGTTCCTGGTTGAGACGTGGCCATTGCTTGGGGCCATGTGTGGGCTATGACGTGAGACTACTGAGCATTATTTGTGTGTGTTCCTGGTTGAGATTTGGCCATTTCTTGGGGCCATGTGTGGGCTATGACGTGAGACTACTGAGCATTATTTGTGTGTGTTCCTGGTTGAGATGTGGCCATTGTTTTCAGGTAACCAAATCTGAATCAATGTATCTGTCTGTCATCTACTGCCTGTAGTACCTGGTAGTGTAGAATGGGGGGAGGGGAGGGGGAGGAGACGTGCAGCTTTGAGTTTTTCTTTTTGCCCTCGAGAGAAACAAATCCACGCCTTACCGCCGATTCGAACCCGGGTCAACCTAATCAGAACCCAGAATTGTTAGCCACTCGGTCCGCCGCTCCTCCTGTATAAAATAAAACTGAGCATTCTGTCATGTTTTCTTTTTCTTTTCTTGTGATATTGCAATGTCTCCTTTGATTATACCACATATTTGTTTCTGATGTCAAATGCTCTTATTGTCATCATCTGTTAACATAACTACAAGATGTGTGATCTTTGGCTTGCTAACATTTATTGCTGTTTACTTAAATATATAGGAAATGGCTTTTCTTCTGATTTTTCATGTAATATGTTGTGCAGAAATAGGTCATGCAAAAACTGCATTTCAGAAAATGAAAAGTATCTTATGTAATAAGCTCTGTCAGTGAATATCAGAAAGAGAGTGCTGAAATATTATACAGAACCTGTTTATTTTATGCAATGAGTCTTGGAAAGTGAATAAACAACGTAATGATTAGCTTGCAAGCAACGGTTCTGGGTCGAATGTTGTGAATAACTGACCTACTAGAGTAACTAATGTTGCCTGAAAAAGGCTAATGAAAGTAAAACATTGTATAAAATTATTAGAACAGAGAAACAGTGTTCTTTGGTCATATAATGAAAAGAGAGATATTGAAAACATGACGACGACTAAAAACATCAACGGGGGAGGTTAAGTTAGTTGCATATCCTTTACAGGACGTTGCAGTCAACACCAGCGTTGTTTGCTGTTGTGATCTCTTGGCAAGTTTACGTTCAGTAGTTTGCCATTGCTTTCTGAGCGACCAGAACCCATACAATTTTGTAATAAACCAGCGCAACGCGGTCTGCTTCCAAATAGCGCGCAGCTGTATTTCGAACGCCGGTATATGGGATCACGAACAGGATGTACTGAAACATTGGTAGGGAGGAATATCACCAGCAGATGTAAAGAAAGAACATGCTGGATGGACTGAAACATTGGTAGGGAGGTATATCACCAGTAGATTAAAGAAAGAACATGCTGGATGGACTGAAACATTGGTAGGGAGGAATATCACCAGTAGATTAAAGAAAGAACATGCTGGATGGACTGAAACATTGGTAGGGAGGAATATCACCAGTAGATTAAAGAAAGAACATGCTCGATGGACTGAAACATTGGTAGGGGGGAATATCACCAGTAGATTACAGAAAGAATATGCTGGATGGACTGAAACATTGGTAGGGAGGAATATCACTAGCAGAGTTGATCCAAAACACAAAGGACCGAGACCTGTTGAGAGCCATGAATGCCCGTTTGAGCCTGTTGGCATGATGATGTTATCGTGCAGAGAAGACATAGAAGTGATAACACTATCCAGCCAAACAATGGGATTATGTTGTAGCGATGGTGGCCATATAAAACGTCACAGTGGTTTGGAAACAACAATAATGGAAATTATGGTTTCTGGAAGAACAGGCAGAGGGCTATTAGCATGAAGAGGTCACGGGGCATTGAGAACACTTGGGACATGAAAATGAACGAGACAGGAGAACTGCCGAAGGGTTGAGAACATGTTCGGTGTGCGGCGAAGAGAGCGAAGTTCGGCAATATTAAAAGAAAATAATATGAAGGAGAGGAAGTAAAGAAACACACACTAATAGGTACAGACCAAGTACACTGACTCTGTCATTAATGTCTGACTCATGTGTTGCAGTATCGATTGGCCAACTTATGGCAACAGCTGCAATACTGTGCTGTTTATTTCCCTGTTCTTCTGAGTCAGAACTAAAAAATGGTTACATTCAACACACAAACAGAACATGTTTCAAGTAAATGTCGCACTAATTACTGTAATGTTACCTATTTTTATTTAGTGCAGCGAGAAATTCAATATATCAACCAGAGATAATTATGACAAAGTGTATCCTATTATTTGCTTCAAAGACACAACAATAAAACAAACATAACTGTAGCCAAACAGGCTAATGCTGTAGCTAATCTATTTACCTCAAAACTGATCGAACCATTGTGGTCGTGGTCAAAGGTGTTGAACACATAATGGGCATAAGCTGTGGCATCTGTTGTTAATAATAAAACAGAGCATTCAATTACAACTGTTGATTGTTATTAAACAACATAGAAACATTATAAGTAATAATCGTATGTTTATCAACACTAGGGGGTACAGAGGAACTACTTTACTACCAGACAAATAACAAGACAACCTCTTTTCTTGATTCTCTCCATATCTTCAATCTTCAGTTCATATTGTTTTACCCCCTTCATATTGTATTGTATTATTCATTGGTCGTTCATTATTATGTCACCATTGTATGTAAGCAGATAAAAAAGGTAGAAAACTGCATGCAATTTTGTGAACTGGGGAGCTGAGTGGTCTCAAGGTATGGTGTCCGCCTCGATTGCTGGAAGTCCTTGGTTCAAGCCCCGGTGAGGACCGGGATTTTTTCACGTGGACTTCTAGTAATAAAATTTCCCCTGGTCTATGAGTAGTGACATCGGACGCCCATGTGTATTGTTGCGCGCGTAAATAATCCCTTGGCAGTTGGAAATCGAAAAAGAGTAATAGACGCTGCCCGGGAAAAATTTCGAATTAAACATCTAGCCAAAGTATTTCGGGATCCTCGCCGGTGCTACAGAGTTCGTGCACTGAGCTGAGATTCTCTCAGGCTTCAGTTAGGAGTAGAACGGAGCACTTATGGGCTACACCCGTGTGCCGTCATGTTGATCCGCCGACTAAACTAAACTAAAGTAAACTTAGCAATACAGAAAATACCACTTTAACACGCCGAGGCTTAGGCCCATATTTTTATAGATTAATCGGCACACTGTAGGCGAACCAGCCAGTGCCGCACCGGTGGCCGTCCAGGACATCAGCTAGTACGCGTTTTAGACGGGATCGACCTGGGAGCCCAGGTCGGTTTAAACATAAATCTGCCCTGATAACGACTCAACGTCATGACCAGGTCTCTGCCGTCTTCAACATCGTGCCATATTTCTGAAACACATGACTGAGATGTCGGTTGTTTGCTTTTTGTGTATAATGACAAAAGCGATGTTATTGTAATACTTTGTTTCGATTATGACTGTTAAATCAACAGTTATCATATCCTTTCAAAAGAACGGGATGATTGGACTGCCTGAATACGGGACAATTCACCTGAATGTCATGTGAGACAAAGATTACAAACAGTAATCACGAAAAGAATCCGAAAAAGACAATAAGATCAGATCTTTGAGAAGAAAACCTCAGATATGTTCAAAGAAATGTCTCTCTCTCTCTCTCTCTCTCTCTCTCTCTCTCTCTCTCTCTCTCTCTCTCTCTCTCTCTCTCTCTCTCTCTCTCTCTCTCACACACACACACACACACACACACACACACACACACACACACACACACACACACACACACACACACACACACACACACACACTTACTTACTTACACGCATACATACACACTTACTTAAACGCATACATACACACAAACACACACAAACACACATACAAACAGACACACACAAACATACACACAGTACAGTATACATTCTAAGGAAATTCACTGAGAGGGCAAGCAGACGCGAACATTAAAGATTATTACACTGTTTATAAAGAATTTCTCTCTCAGAAGAGGTGAACAGTGAAAATTAGCAAGTCGATGTCCCGCACGTTACACAAGTCAACCTCCCCTCTCCGTTGTGTAGACTGGGAAACTATGACCCCCACGTCGTGGGCCATCGGGGCTCCTCTGGCTAACTAGGGGGGGGGGGGGGGACGGACTTCCCTTGGTCAGATGTTTTCTGTCCTAAACAGGCGACGCTCCGTGGTGAACGGAATTACGGATGCGGTTCGTAATTCCGTATACCGGCATTCGAAACACAGGTGTGCGCGATTTGGCAGCAGACCGCGTTGCTTTGATTTCGCGTTGGTTCCGGTCGTTCAGAAAGCAATGGCAAACTACTGAACGTAAACTTGCCAAGAGATCACAGTAGCAGAAATTCTGGTGTTGACTGCGATGGTCTACAAAACCGGAATTTAAAAAAAACAAAAACAAACAGCGACCTAGCATGACGTCAAGATATTTGTCCTACTCATTCATTCATTCAGTAGCATGTCCTTTACAGAACCTCGCTAACATAACAAACACCTTTCGAACCTTTCGATCATAAGCAAGATGTCCCGCGTCCTATACACTCATATGGAGATCATCCGACACATCCTGTACCCATCTTCTCTTTGGCCTTCCTCCTCCTCTCTTCCCAGACATATCATCATCATCAAGTGCCTTGCCAGCAGGCGTAGGTGTTCATGACTCTTCACAGATCTCGGTCTTTGGTTTTCTGGATCAACTCTGTTGCTCATATTCCTCCATGCCACCGTCTCAATCCATCCAGCATCATGCCTCTTGGTCTGCCTCTGCCTCTCTTTCCCTCGATCTTTCCAGTTGTCACGATGTTCTCTAATGCCTATCTTCTCATCACATGACCGAAGAAAGATGTTTGTCTCTTTCTTATTGTTCATGTCTCTTTCTTATTGTTCAATCAATCAATCATGTGCCATGGTGTAAAGTGTGGGCGGTCATGACTCGCCATTTCACTCGATCGCCAGTGTCGTGGATCAGCTCAGTGTTCCTGTCTCGACCATGCCATGTGGCCAAGCCATCCAGGTATTTTCTTCTCGGTCTTCTCCTTGGTCTGTTCCTTTCGATCTTGCCAGTTGTCACCAAGTTCTCCAATTCATTTCTTCTCATAACATGCCCAAAAAATTTTGACTGTCTACGTCTAATGTCTCTAATCAGTTTACGATCTTCATTTGTTTCCTGTAGTACTTGGTCATTGGTTTTTCTGTCTGTCCATGGTATTCTTTGCATTTTCCTTAGAAACCACATTTCTGCAGCCATCAGATGTTTTTCAGCTTGACTGCTCATTGTCCAAGTTTCACATCCATACAAAAGAACAGGCTCTTGTAGCACCTCAACACTCTTTTTCTCGTTTCAGTTGACATCATTTTATTGGTCAGTATGTTTTTCACCTTGCTAAAGGCTACATTCGCCATGGCGATTCTTGTTCTAATCTCTACAAGGCATCTCCCATTAGATGTTATGACTGTTCCGAGATAATTGTACCGATTCACTTGTTGAAGAATATTCCCATTTACTTGTATATTACATTGTGGTATTTTGTTCTTCCTAGTGACGACCATTATCTGTGTCTTTTTACAATTTAATTCTAATCCCAGTTGCTCACTGTGTGCAACAACCGCATCTACTATTGTTGTATACTGTATAATGTTCTAGTTTCATGCAGTCATTGTTAGTTACTCTGGCAGTCCAAGGAATTCGCAACATTCGTCTCAGGAACCACACCTTTGTTGATTCTAATTTCTTCATAATTTGTTCATTTACATTCCAAGATTCACTGCCATTCAGCAAAACTGGTTCTACATAGCATTTCATCACTCTCTTTCTTACATTCAATGATAATGACTTATTGCATAAGATACTCTTCATTTTCTGAAATGCAGGTTTTGTTTGCTCTATTCTGCTCTTAATCTCTGTTGTACATCTTCCATCTGATGTTATAAATGCCACTAGGTATCTAAAATTATCCACCTGGTTAAGAATTTTTCCTTCTATCTCTATGTCACATTTTGGTGTCGCCATTTTCATTGATATCACCATTGTTACTGTTTTCTTGATATTCAAGGAGAGTCCTTTCCTTGCACTCTCTGTTACTACAGTGTCCAACAATTGTTGTAGGTCTGTTGATTTATCCGCCACGAATACTGTGTCATCTGCATAGCGTATATTATTTATATTATAACCTCCAACTAGTATTCCTGATCTCTCTTTGATCTGTTTCATTATTACTTCGCTATATAGGGAGAAGAGATCTGGTGACAAGATACACCCCTGTACATACTTCTAGCTTTATCTGTTCGTAACTACCCTCTTTATTTCCCATTTTAATTGCTGCTACTTGGTTCCAGTATATATTCTTTATTATTCTTAAATCTTTCCCATCAATGTTAATATCTTCCAACATTTTAATCAGTTCATCGTGTTCTACTTTATAAAATGCCTTAGTATAATCTATGAAGCACAAATATATGTCTTTCTGTTTCTCTATTGACCTTTCTGTTAGTGTCCGTAATGTATATATTGCATTGTTGTGCCCTTTCCCTCCACAGATCCATACTTTTCTTCACTAATTTCCATTTTTATTTTATTTCTGGTTCTTCTCATTATGATTCTGAGTAGAAGCTTAGTGATATGGTTTATGAGGTTAATTGTACGAGAATCTCATCTCATCTCATCATGTTCCTCTTGTACCTTGCGGTGTCGAGGTGAAGTATAAACTTCGTGAGAGTGCCCGGTTATGGGCTTCGTATATCGACATTCCCATGGATTCTGTTATTCCCTCCGTCCAGCGTTTACGTGGTCGGCCTCTTCCTCTGTTTCCATCTGGTCTGTACGTCATTGCCTGTTGTGGCATGCTGTTGACTGGTAGCCTACTTGCATGGCCAAACCATTTGACTTGCTGCTTTCTAATAAAATCTAGAGCAGCTTTAACCCCCACTTTAGTCCTGATTTCTTCATTTCTGATCTTATCTCTTCTTGATACGTTGAGTATTCTTCTCAGGAACCTCATTTCTGTTGTTGTGATTTTTCTTTTCTCTTTTTCTGTCATTGTCCAGGTTTGGCATTGGTAGCACAGAGTTGGTAGGAAGATTGTGTTGTAAAGTGCTTTCTTAGTAGTTATTGATACATGTTTGTTCTTTAGTATTGGTGCCATTTGTCCAATGAGTTGATTTGCCTTATTGCACCTATTTTCGATCTCGTCTTCTGATCTGCCATTTGATGATATTATACTTCCTAGGTACTTGAAGCTCTTTACTTGTTTCAAGGGATGTTCGTTTAGGTGAATTGTTGCTGTTTGTTCTTCTTTAGTTATAGTCATTACCTCTGTTTTGCTTGTGCTAATTTTCATGTTATGTTCCCTACACATTTCGTTTAGACTATTCATGTGGTCTTGTAATTCAGCTTCTGATTTTGCTATTAGTGCTTGGTCGTCCGCAAACAGGAGTTCTCTAATGGTTAGATTTGCAGATGGTTCTTCTTCTGTGTTCTCGTCATGCGGTATTCTTGCTGTCTCTGCTTGGCTGGTTTCTTTACATATGTTGTCTATATATGTTATGAACAAGAGAGGGGACAGGACACAACCTTGTCGTACTCCAGATCTTATGGTGAAGGGTTCTGAGTGTCCTCCAGTTGCTCTCACTATGCATTCACTGTTGTCGTATAAACTTCTACATAGGTTTGTTAGATGTGTACTCACTCCATATTGTTTAAGGATTTCCCACAGCTTGTTTCTATCTACCCTATCAAATGCCTTTTCTTGGTCAACAAAGGCTAAGTAGAGTGTTTCATTGAATTCAATTGATTTTTCTATAAGTTGTCTAAGAGCAAAAATGGCGTTTGTGCATCCTTTGTTTTTCCTAAATCCAAGCTGCGTTTCGCTTAGCTGGGGTTCTAAAGTAGTTCGTAATCTTTTTTCAAGAATTTTGCAAAATATTTTCCCAGTATGACTCAACAGTGAAATGCCTCTGTATTGTGTGCAATCTCTTTTGCTGCCTTTGTTTTTCCAAATTGGGATAATTATGGCGTTTCCCCAGTCTCGTGGTGTCTGTTGTTCTACCCAAACATGGTTGAATAGTCTATGTAGCCAAGCTGTTCCTACTTCCCTTGCTGCTTTAATTAGTTCATTTGGTATTTCATCCTGTCCTGGTGATTTGTTCAATGGGGCTAATCTGATGGCTTCTATAATTTCTTCTTTTAGTATGTCTGGTTCTAGTTCCTCGGTGACATCTGTGTAGGTCTCTTGAATTCCTGTGACATCTGATGGGATGTTGAGAAGTTGTTCGAAATACTGCTTCCATCTTATTAGGATGTGTACGAGAATCTTCACATTCAATTGCTCCTGGCCTTTTTGGTGTAGCTATAAATACAGATTTCAGCATATCACTGGGTAAATATCTACTGCTGTAAATATCATTCAACATTTTCTCCTAATACTTCTAATTCTTCTATTGTGATTTCATCTCGCCCAGCTATTTTTTCCTATCTTCGTATGTTTCATAGCGTCAGCGACTTCTCATTTTAGAATAGGAGGACCTTCTAAGTTACTTTCTTCTGTTAATTCTTCCCTTTCTCCATCTTATAATTCTCTTATATACTAATTCCATCTCTTCATTATAGCACTTTCCTCCAATAATATCTTTCCTGTTTTTTATTTCAAAAACCCTGTATTTATTATTATTGTTCTTCCCGTGAGCTCACTGATTTGTTTGTGCATATTTCTTGTATCTATAATGTCATTTAATTCAATTTTTATTTGCACTTCTCGTTTAACAGACTTTCTTTTGCCTTCCCACATTTATCTTTTATTTCTTTATTTATCTTAGCGTATTCTTGTTTGTCATTTTTACTCTGTTTTCTTTTGTCCATCAGCATTAAGATTTCTTCATTCGTCCATTTTTTTCCTTAGCTAGTTGGCTTCTCTCCGGTAATATTTCTTTGCTAGTTTGATGAATAACATTGTTTCTCATTGTTCATTTATACTCTGTATTTTAGCTATTGCATTGTACCTATTTTTCACAGTACCCCTGTACTGTTTTTGAATTTCGTTATCTACTTTCAGAACCCCTTTATTAAGTCTCATGTCCCTAACCATTGTTTCCCTTCTCTTTAATCTTACTTTTATTTGTCCACATAATGGTACATGATCACTATTACACTCAGCACCAGGTATTGTCTTTACATTAATTAAAGCATTTCTAAATCTTTTATTAATTAGTATGTAGTCAATTTGGTTGTGTATTTTCTTATCAGGGCTTTTCCATGTCTATAGTCGTCTTTTATGGTGTTTAAACCATGTGTTTCCAATTATAATATCTGTAGTATATTAAAACATCTCTACAAATCCCTAATATTGACTCGTTTTGTACCATAATTGGGGGGGGGGGGGGAGAGAAAAACAGCGATAGACTGACTCGTAGGACAGCCAAATTTATGTGGCCATAGTTTAAAATCCAAGCACCGAGATTGGTCAAGTACCTGGCCAAGGCGGGCGCTAGATTGAACAAAGGGATTAGTAGCCATTCAGTCAGAGAACAAAGGACGAACACATCGGCCTCCACGCATGGGGGAAGGCAATTTTAGCCCTAAAACATCAATCTCTGCAGCTTAGGTATATTGAATATGCATTATGAATGTCTTTTGATAAGGTACATGTATCATTGTGTTAAATAAGAATTGTTCGAATGAAAAATCAACAATTCACGTGAATGTTTACCTAAGTGATTGTTTTCTACTAAGCGGCCATGCTGCCTCGCTGTCCTTTTCTTATGCTATATAGTTCAAATTCCTATGTTTAAACTATTCTATGCATGGTGAAACTATCTCACTATCAATGCCTATAATCTGCAAATATTATATGTGCTGTAGATAGTCACTCTAAGTACATTTCATGAAATCTTTTTCATGCGGAAGCATAATATTGATAACGCATCTTATGGACCAGTTCATTTTTGAGAAATTGTTGCTGCTAATCTGAGCTATCGTGCCATTTTGGTACAATCTTCTTATTTACAGATAGTAACCACACAATATGTGTGATGGACATATAATCTTTTCATAAATATGCTAGGGAAATGCCATGTGAGATGAATATAATCTCAAGAAAGAAAGAAAGAAAGAAAACATATGATATATATTAGAATGTTCTGGCAGGACGTGCCTTCAGTCCGCATCGCATCATTGTCGTAGGTGCATGGGTGAAGATTTATGTTCAGAAATTGCCAACAATGTTCAGAATACTTACCATGCTGCAGAAGTTATTCCCTAGTCAGAATACTCTTTATGCTACTAGCAATTGGTGAGATATATCACAGCGTTCGCTAACCTCATGCTGCTATACGCAGGTGGGAAGAAGACTATCATTTGGTCTGGTCTTAGGGGTTGAAGAATGGGAGGAAATATCCCGAAAAATGGCCCCTGCATTATCATTATTATTAAGATTATTGGTATGATTACATGAAGGATTAATGTTTTCTTTGTTATTAGATTTATATATATTCTGTTTGTGATTGTTACATTTAATGCTGGAAGATAATTTTAATGTTAACCAGTGGGAACATGGTGGTGATGTAAGAAGCCTTGTGTATGTCAGTACACAAGAAAAAGGAGAATGTTGACTGGTATGGTTATTGGCCTGTGGCCTAATACGGATTACACATAATGAAAGAAAACGAGGATTTCTGGGGAAAAGGCCTGTCTCAGAGATTCTTGTCATGGTAGGACAGGTGTGATATCAAGATGATTGGATGGTTAGGAACTCTCAGATCCATCAGAAAAGTCTCAATAACAACATCAGAAAACAAATACAGAGTGAGAAGATACCTCACTCACAACTAGAGTTAAAATAACTCTACAACAAGCGGCAAGGGATCTCCTTTCCCTTCGGTTGGTTATATTTGTGTTGTGAAAATGTTAACACACTACACATGATATTAATGCTGGTGTTTGTGTTCTGTGTCATTTCGAGCGCTAGAGAGTAGCAGGTGGTGGTGTTTGGATGTTATCACAAAACCGGATCCTGGGTCAACAGCCGGTTGGATTGATTCATGAAAAATGTCCCAATATCTACAGTCTGGACTTAAACCAAAAAGTTGACTGCCACAATTATTAGCTGACTTTGTCATTCACGGTGGATTTACCAACGGAGTTGATGAGTTCTGACTTATGTAGGGATACAACAGGACGGCGTTCCTTATTATCTTTGGAAGGTTCCGCCTGATTCACCCTCAGCCAGAGTGGACAACGAAACTAGAGGAGTCAATGGATATACACCTGCAACAGAAAGAAATATCATCCGATTGTCTGCGACTTCCAGTTTCCCATACACTAAATCCTCGGTTGACACCTGTCAGATCATAGGCAGTAAAAGTCAACATAAGGTTCAAGACACTGAAACACCAAATGGCAAGAAACACTAAAACACCATATGGAAGACGCTGAAACACCATATGGAAGATACTGAAACACCATATGGAAGACACTGAAACATCATATGAAAGAAACCAGTCTAACTCAAGGTTCTACATATGAAACACCATATGAAAGAAACCAGTCCAACTCAAGGTTCTACATATGAAACACCATATGAAAGAAACCAGTCCAACTCAAGGTTCTAAATATGAAACACCATATGAAAGAAACTAGCCCAACTCGAGGTTCTAAATATGAAAATCATATGAAAGAAACCAGTCCAACTCAAGGTTCTAAATATGAAACACCCCGAAAGAAGCCAGATCAAATCCAGGTCCCAGACCTGAACACCATCAGGAAGACCATACGAAAGAAGCTAGCGGAGTAAATGTCTCTACGCATGCAACAAAAAGAATCATCTGATTGTTTGCGACTCCCAGTTTGTGTGTTGGAATTAATGTTCTTCAGTTCCATGCCTGTGTAGAACAATCCTGGAATAGTCCCAGATGAAACCAATGAGTGACTCTCAGCATTGTATGTTCCTACACTGAAATGGAAATACCGAATTAGAACTCTGTGCTGGTCCCATGTCGGCCTGATTGTCCCATCACAAGTGTGGGATGGCCTATCAATATGAAGCGGGTGTGTGTCAAAGCCTCTTGAACCGAATTGGGAAACGGATAACATAAGCCGAGCTGCTGGACAGTCGCCATCTTTTTCATCTATGAGATGATATACGGAAGTACCTTGTGCGAAGACTCAAGTTGGATCTCCTGAAAGTTTGACAGACCTAGGCCTCAATTTCAATTGGACACAGCCCACTTTTAACAGAGTATTCGTGAATTCAGCCCCATGGAGCGGATTAAGTGAAAATATTTTTTTCCGAATAGTATGGATTATTAAAGATTCACCAGCCAATCTCAGTGGATATAGTGTGAGTAGAACATAACTGTGAGTACATTTATTTCTGTCCCCGGATGAATATGGACATTATCTGCGTAGCACTGGAGAAGAATAACCGACAGCAACACCTAAGGAAAAGGACTAAATATTAAATAATTAGTTTAATTATTAGTACTAACCGTTCATTATGTGTGGTTCTTTTTATGCGATGGTTTTTTTTTCAATGAGGGGTATAATCAAATAGTGGTTGTTGTTCTGGTTGAGTACATGAATATGATTGTATTGATTTTTGGGACAATGGGGTTACCATATTTTAATGTGTTTATGATATTGCATATCATCCCATGACTGTTCAGGAAATCCAGTATGGTCATTATCTATCTATCTATCTATCTATCTATCTATCTATCTATCTATCTATCTATCTATCTATCTATCTATCTATCTATCTATCTATCTATCTATCTATCTATCTATCTATCTATCTATCTATCTATCTATCTATCTATCTATCTATCTATCTATCTATCTATCTATCTATCTATCTATCTATCTATCTATCTATCTATCTATCTATCTATCTATCTATCTATCTATCTATCTATCTATCTATCTATCTATCTATCTATCTATCTATCTATCTATCTATCTATCTATCTATCTATCTATCTATCTATCTATCTATCTATCTATCTATCTATCTATCTATCTATCTATCTATCTATCTATCTATCTATCTATCTATCTATCTATCTATCTATCTATCTATCTATCTATCTATCTATCTATCTATCTATCTATCTATCTATCTATCTATCTATCTATCTATCTATCTATCTATCTATCTATCTATCTATCTATCTATCTATCTATCTATCTATCTATCTATCTATCTATCTATCTATCTATCTATCTATCTATCTATCTATCTATCTATCTATCTATCTATCTATCTATCTATCTATCTATCTATCTATCTATCTATCTATCTATCTATCTATCTATCTATCTATCTATCTTACGTGATCAGAAGTAACACACACACACACACACACACACACACAAGTATATATATATATATATATATATATATATATATATATATATATATGTGTGTGTGTGTGTGTGTGTGTGTGTGTGTGTGTGTGTGTGTGTGTGTGTGTGTGTGACTTCTGATCTTGAGTTCATTAATAGTGACAGTTGTCCAATGTTGATGTTTACTTCAAGTACTTGTTGATGTTTGTTCAACACTGGTTGTCCTATATGTTCTAAACAATCAATGTTCTATAGCACTATATCGAAATTAATTGGTGATATTAGTGGGAATGGAGAAATACGCATAGACACAGTTATAAAAGAAGTGAAGTATTTTCCTTCTTGTGTTTTTGGTAGAATTCCATGATCACCTCAAGTGATGACATGAGTGAGAATCAAAAAATAATTCCATTAGGGATCCCCTAGACAACAGAAGCAAACATTTTCTCATATATTAAATCCCACATCCCACAATATCATCGATATTTGCCCATTCTATTAGCTTTTCCCCTCTTTCATTTCTTGTACCTAAACCATAACTCCCCACTACACCCTCCATGTTCCCCTTTCCTACTTTTGCATTAAAATCTCCAAGTATTATTTTTATGTCTTTTGATCCAATTTGAGCCATCGCCATTTCTATTTCGTCGTAAAAGTGTTGTATTTCTTTATCTCTACTGCTTGTTGTTGGTGCATATACTTGTATAATATTTATATCTATTGGGTTGCCTTTTTGTTTGACCATAATAACTCTATCTAAAATACACCAGTATCCATTAACTGGCTTGGCTGATTTTTCGTCAAGTATTATTCCTACACCTTTTTCATGTGTATCCCCTGCAGAATCAATTATTGTGTGGTTGTCAGCTATAATTTTGCCAGATCCCTTCCATCTCATCTCACTAACGCCTAGTATATTCATTTTCATGCTATCCATCTCTCTTAGAACATTGTTCAACTTTCCTAGCTCATTTAATGTCCTAACATTCCATGTTCCTACTCTAAATTTATTTATTTATGATTTCGCCATCAGTAGCCGGATGACGGTCTGGTGTCACCCGTGGCTCATGACTGTCCCTACCGAACGAGGATATCCTAAGACAGCCATGAACATCGTTCACTAACTCTGATATATGTTTTGCCATGAAGTCTTGAGAAGATAACGTGGTGGTTTCCTCTTGCCTTCCACATCCACATGGTGGTCTTTTACCTCTGCCCTTGACAGTCATTTCAGACCCCTCCATTATTGTTCCCTCCAAACTTTCGTGACCTTCAAGTGACCAAAATATTTCAATTTTATTTGTTTTTCGTCTTTAATAGCCAACGGTTTTCAATATTCAGCTCATGAAGTATGGATGCATTTGTTCTTTTCTGTATCCAAGATATTCTTAGAACTCGTCTATATCATTTATAGTCAAAGGAATTTATGCGCTGTTCGGCTTGTTTTAGTAAGTGTCCAGGTCTCACAGGCGTATTTTGCAATGGGAAAGATGCATGCTCTTAAAAATATAATTTATGTAGTTATATCTGTCCCACTCTACAATTTATTCAGTTATTTTAGTCTGTGAAGAGCAATAGACATTCGTCTTTTAATTTCTTTCAATGTGTCACCATTGTTGGTAATCAATGTCCCAAGATATTCGAAATATTTCACCACCTTAAATTTTCCCCCATAAACATATATTTCTGTTTCCTCGGTAGTTTTATCTGTATGCATTAACTTTGTTTTTGCTATGTCACGATATAAGTTTGGATTTTCACTATTCATTTGGTTTGAGGTTATTAGGTTTTCTATACCATTCTGTGTTGTGGATAGTATCAGCATATCGAATCTTTGGTATATCATGACCACCGATATTTAGGGCATCATATTGCTCCCTGTTTATATCATCTCTGACATTCCTCATTATATTTTCTGCGTACAGGTTAAACAAATATGGGGACAGCAAACAGCCTTGACGGACTTCTTGCTTGATGTCAAACCAATCTGTCTCGCCATCTATTCTAACCGCTGCACATTGGTCTAAATAGAGCATTTTATGAGTTGTATTACAGTGACGGAATGCCCATATTCCTTATGATTTCCCAAAGTTTCTTATATTGTACACAGTCAAATGCCTTTGAATAATCCACAAAACACGAGAACAGGTTTACATTAAATTCTCTCCACTTCTCTATTATTAAAAGCATGTTGAGAATGTGATCACTTGTTCCTCTTCCTTGTCTAAATCCAGATTGAATCACGTTAATTTCTTCTTCCATTTTCTTACGAAGTCTTCCCAATATGATTTTTAGTAGAATTTTATTTGCATGACTGATCAGGGCAACAGTTCTATAGTTGCTGCATAATTTCAGGTTGCCCTTTTTTGGTATTGGAATGAAGATGGTTCTCTTCCAATCTTTTGGCCATATACCATATTTCCATATCTTTTTACATAATGCGTGACAGATTTGTATGCTTTCTTCTCCTCCCGCTTTAATTAGTTCAGCTGGTATCTCGTCATATCCAGGTGATTTACCATTCTTCAGGTTCTTTATTGCCCGTGAAATTTCATCTTATGTGGGTTCAGGTTCTGTCTCTGCTGTCATTAGTTCATGTATCTCATTCATATCCTCACTGTCATTCATATCATACATTCCACTGCAGTATTCTTGTCATCTTTCTAGAATTTGTTTTGATTCTGTTAAGGTATTTCCCAACTTGTCACAGATAACATTTAATTGAGGAAACATTTCTTGTTAATAACTTTATTTGTATGAACATTTCGTAATCTCTTCCAGTCTTATGATATTGATCTATTCTGATAAAGCAATCTTGTATATAATGGTTTTTGTAATTTTGTTTTGTTCTTTCTTATATCTAATGCTCAAAGAAAACGAAAGAAGCATAATCGGACTGACCCAAATGGAAATAGGTCCGGCAATGGTAAAGAACAACAAAAAAATAGGCACATTGAACATCTGCTGTTTTAACACTAAAGATAGAAGTTAAAGAAGCAATGGTAACGAGAAAAAATAGATTGAAGGGGATAGCAGACACCAGAATAAACTAGAATGGATGAAAGGAGACCCATCACAGTTATACACCTGTCTACACCGGAAGGAACCAAAAAGAGAGGGTAAGACACAGTGTAGGAATAGTCATTAAACCATGGCTACCAAGAAGAATATTATAAATAAAATATATATCAGAAGGAGTCATTACAGTGAGAATAAAGGAACAGGCAATTACTACATATGTACAGATATACACACCATGTAATTCAAACAAAAATGAGCAATAATGCGAAAGTTCTCCGAAGACAGCCATGATTTATATATATATATATATATATATATATATATATACTAGCTAACCCGGCCCGGCTTCGCCCAGCTCCTGGTGGAGAGCATTTCATTTAAATCATATAAGTAGTCATATAAGCTCCCGTTCCCGTTCCCGACTATCTGTCTGTCTGTCTTATATCTATCTGTCTGTCTGTCTGTCTGTCTGTCTATCTATCCGTCTGTCTGTCTGTCTGACTGTCTGACCCGGCCCGGCTTCGCCCAGACCCTGGTGGGGAGCATCTTATTTAATTCATATAAGTAGTCATATAAGCTATCGTTCCCGTTCCCGACTATCTATCTGTCTGTCTGTCTATCTGTCTGTCTGACCCGGCCCGGCTTCGCCCAGCCCCTGATGGGGAGCATCTCATTTAATTCATATAAGTAGTCATATATGTTCCCGTTCCCGACTATCTGTCTGTCTGTTTGTCTATCTGTCTGTCTGTCTGTCTGTCTGTCTGACCCGACCCGACTTCGCCCAGCCCCTGTTGGGGAGCATATCACTTAATTCATATAAGTAGTCATATAAGCTCTCGTTCCTGACTGTCTGTCTGTCTGTCTGTAGGAGGAGGAGGAAGAGGGAGGAGGAGGGAGGAGGGAGGAGGAGGAGGGAGGAGAAGGAGAGAGGAGGAGGGAGGAGGGAGAAGGAGGGGATGAGGAGGAGGGGAGGAGGGGGAGGAGGAAGAGGGAGGAGGAGCGAGGAGGAGGGGAGGAGGAGGAAGAGGGAGGAGGGAGAAGGAGGAAGAGGAGAACGCAGGAGAAGGAGGGGGAAGAGGAGAGGAGGAGGGAGGAGGAGGGAGAGGGAGGAGGAGGTAGGAGGAGGAAGAGGGAGGAGGAAGGAGGAGGGAGGAGGATGAGGGAGAAGGAGAGGAGGAGGGAGGAGGAGGGAGGAGGGGAGGAGAAGGAAGAGGGAGGAGGAGCGAGGAGGGGGAGGAGGAGGAGGAAGAGGGAGGAGGAGGGAGAAGGAGGAGGAGGAGAACGCAGGAGGAGGAGGAGGAGAGGGAGGTGGAGGGAGAGGGAGGAGGATGAGGGAGGAGGAGGGAGGAGGAGGAGAGAGGAGTAGGAGGGAGGAGGGAGGAGGAAGAGGGAGAAGGAGGGAGAAGGAGGAGGTAGGAGAAGGAGGGGAAGGAGGAGGAGGGGGAGGAAGAGGGAGGAGAAGGAGGAGGAGGGATGAGGGGGAGGAGGAGGGAGGAGGAGGAGAGAGGAGTAGGAGGGAGGAGGAGGGCGGAGGAGAAAGGAAGAGGAGTGATTAGGAGGAGGAAGAGGGAGGAGAAGGAGGAGGAGGAGGAAGGAGGAGAGTGAGGAGGAGGGAGGAGGGCGAGGAGTAGGAGGGGGAGGAGGAGGGAGGAGGAAGAGGGAGGAGGAGGCAGAAGGAGGAGGAGGGAGAAGGAGGAGGAGGGAGAAGGAGGGAGGAGGAGAACGCAGGAGGCGGAGGGGGAGGAGGAGGGAGGAGGGAGAGGGAGGAGGAGGGTGGAGTAGGAGGGAAGAGGAGGGAGTAGGAGGAGAGAGGAGGAGGAGAGAGGAGGTGGAGGGAGAAGGAGGAGGGAGGAAGAGGTAGAGGGAGGAGGGAGGAGGAGGAGGAGGAGGAATGATGAGGAGGGAGGAGGAGGAAGAGGGAGGAGGAATGATGAGGAGGGAGGAGGACATAATACAGTCTCTTTTATATATATAGATATACGTGACATCTTCCATACTTTACTATGTTTTATATATAAGATATATATATATATATATATATATATATATATATATATATATATATATATATATATATATATATATATATATATATATATATATATATAGATGACCCGGCCCGGCTTCCCCCAACAATTAACTTGGGTAAATGGAGCGGCGGCAGCAGCAGCAGATGAAGGAGAAAAAGGAGTAAGAGGAGGGAGGAGGAAGAGGGTGGAGGAGGGAGGAGGAGGAGGGAGGAAGAGATAGGCGGAGAGAGGGGGAGGAGGAGGGAGGAGGAGGAAGAGGGAGGAGGAGGGAGGAGGAGGGAGGAGGAAGGAGGAAGGAGGAGGAGGGAGGAGGAGGAGAGGAGGAGGAGGGAGGAGGAAGAGGAAGGAGGAGGAGGAAGAGGGAGGAGGGGGAGGAGGAGGGAGGAGGAAGAGGGAGGAGGGGGAGGAGGAGGGAGGAGGAGAACGCAGGAGGAGGAGGGAGGAGGGAGAGGGAGGAGGAGGGAGGAGGAGGAGGAAAGAGGAGGAGGGAGGAGCTGGAGGGAGAAGGCGGAGGGAGGAACAGGTAGAAGGAGGGGGGAGAAAGGGGAGGGAGGAGGAGTGGGAGGAAGAGGAGGAGGAATGATGAGGAGGGAGGAGGAGGAAGAGGGAGGAGAACGGAGGAGGTAGAGGGAGGAGGAGGGAGGAAAAGGGAGGAGGGAGGAGGAGAGAGGAGGAGGAGGGAGGAGGAGGGAGGAGGAGAAGGGAGGAGGAGGGATGAGGAGGGAGGAGAAGGGGGAGAAGGGAGGGGGAGGAGGAGGGAGGAAGAGGGATTAGATGGAGGAGGAGGGAGGGGGATGAGGGGGAGGAGGGAGGTGGAGGAAAGAGGAGGAGAGAGGAGGAGGAGGGAGGAGGAAGGAAGAGGAGTGATTAGAAGGAGGGAGGAGGTAGGAGGAGGAGGAAGAGGGAGGAGGGGGAGGAGGAGGAAGGAGGAGGAAGAGGGAGGAGGAGGAAGAGGGAGGATGGAGGAGGAGGAGGAGGAGAGGAAGGAGGGGGAGGGGAAGAGGAAGAGCTTAGAAGGAGGATGGGAGAGGAGGAGGAGGAGGGGAGAGGAGGAGGAGGAGGATTATAACACATATGCCTGTAGATTTAATAATGGCTGAAGTTGTTCCATGTCTTCTTAGAGTTGGCGACAGTGTAAAGAAATATAAAATCTTCAAACTTGATAGAGATAAGGTAACTATTATTTATTTATTATGTTATTAATAACCGACATGACTGTAGATAACTTCTTTAAGCATAAAGATATGAGTTACAATGTTATGCATTATGCATTATTTTTATGAAAACTTTGAAAATGCCTTAAAGATTATATCATGATTTATTATAACTCATATGCTGGTAAATAACTATAGACAAAGAGTTTATAAATCTTTAAAAACAACAATATGACTTAAGGTATGTAGCAATGTTATTAAAAGTTATGCCCCTTGAAATAACTTTTCTAGAGTTAAGTCCCTTCGCTATATAGAAATTATAATGAATAATGGAATATTAAATAATATTAAGTAAGTAGCCGATATGACAGTTGGCAGCGCGGGAATGAGAGGAAGACGTGTAGAAAATTTCATTTCAATCGGATGGACCGTTCGCGAAAGCATAAAGGACACACACACATACATACATCCTTTTATATATATATATATATATATATATATATATATATATATATATATATATATATATATATATATATATATATATATATATAATACAATGTCTGTCTGTCTGTCTGTCTGTCTGTCTGTCTGTCTGTCTGTCTGTCTGTATGTATGTTATTTATGCGTTCGCGAACGGTCCATCCGATTGAGATGACATTTTCTACACGCGTTCTTCTCATTCCCGTGCTGCTAAGTGGCATAGTTTGTTAGTTTACAAACAGTTATTTACGTAATAAAATTAAATTTTGTAATTACATTATAATTTATATATAGTGAGGGGACTTAATTAAGAAAAGTTATATCAATGGACATAAATTTTAATAGTATTGCTATATATGTAATTAAAATAATTGTTGCATATTTCTCAAATAGGTGGACCTTTTCTCTACAGTTATCTACAGGCATAAAATCTTTAAGGCAATGAAAGAATGTATGAGAGGAAATAGAGAAGAAGGGCAGAATGTAGGACGGGCCTCTGTGCCCAATTCT
>OY992878.1:89911469-89958969 GCA_963921405.1 Cepaea hortensis | reverse complement strand
GCCTTCGTCGACAAAGAAAAGGCATTTGATAGAGTACATAGAAATATGCTGTGGGAAATTCTTAAACCACACAGAGTATGTGCAAATCTAACAAACTTATGTAGAAGTTTATGCAACAACTTACGGGGGACACTTAAAACCCTTCACCATAAGATCCATAGTACGACAAGATTGTGTCCTTGCTCCTCTCTTGCTCATAACCTATATAAACATCATATGTAAAGGAATCAGTCAAACAGAGACCGTAACAATATTGTATGAAGAACAGAACACAGAAGAAGAATCAACGACAAATTACAGAATAAAGAACTCCTCTTTGTGGACGATCAAGCAATAATTGCAAAATCTGAAGCAGAATTACAAGTTCACATAAATAGTCTAAACGAAGTGGGTAAGGAGCATAACATGAAAATTAGTATAAGTAAAACAGAGGTATTGTCTATAACCAAAGACGAAAAATACAACAACAAAGATTCATGTAAAAGAACATATCATGAAACAATTAAAGAGCTTCAAGTACTTAAGATGTATACTATCATAAAATGGAAAATCAGAAGACGAGATCGAAAATAGATACAATAAGGCAAACCAACTTGTTGGACACATTTCACCAATAATAAAGAACAAACAGTGTCATTAGATTGTACATGCATGGTAAGATTATGTGAAAAAAACTTTATGATGATACCAGAGAACAGTATGATATTGGAAATAATCACGAAGGACCATCAATTTTGAATATGGAGGTTCAGAATGCTCTTAAGCATATGAAAACTGACAAGAAGTTCAGGCAACACCACAACAGAAACAATCAATGCCTTAGAAGAATATGCACTAAATCACGCCACCAGACTGCTGAAGACAATATATGATACTGGAGATGTACCTCTTGAATTATATAATTCTATATTTATTGCAATCTCAAAGAAATCAGGAGCCTTGAAATGTGATCAACATCAAATAATTAGTATAATGAGCCACATCGCAAAGATTTTGCTAAGAATTATAATGCAAAGAGGTAGGAAGAAAATACAAACCGAAATAGGAGAAGAACAATGTGGGTTTGTAGGAGGCAACGTAAAGCTGTGTATATACTATGAACATTAAATGAACGTTCAGTAAAAGTAAACAAGGACCTACATCTTTGATTTATTGACTACACAAAGGGTTTCTATAAAGTAAGACATGTCAACATGATAAAGATGCTTGCAGATCTAGAAATTGATAGGAAAGACCTTAGACTTGTACAAAATATATATATTGGAAACAACAAGCTGCAATAAAGATTAATAATAAAGTATGTCAATATCAGCCTATTAAAAGAGGTGTGAGGCAGAGATGTGCAATGTCCCCTGTTTTCCCGGTACAGAGAACATATTTTCAGAAATGTAGAAGATATGAAAGGCATCATCATTAGGGGACGTACCATCAATAACATTAGTTATGCAGGTAATACAGTATTGATTGCAGACAATGAGCAATATATATATGAAACTGTGCATCTCATTATGAACTAAGTTTTGGAATTATGAAACTGTGTGTCTCATTATGAACTAAGTTGGGGAATGATGAAACTGTGCGTCTCATTATCAACTAAGCTGGGGAATGATGAAACTGTGCGTCTCATTATCAACTAAGCTGGGGAATGATGAAACTGTGCGTCTCATTATCAACTAAGTTGGGGAATTATGAAACTGTGCGTCTCATTATCAACTAAGCTGGGGAATGATGAAACTGTGCGTCTCATTATCAACTAAGTTGGGGAATTATGAAACTGTGCGTCTCATTATCAACTAAGCTGGGGAATGATGAAACTGTGCGTCTCATTATCAACTAAGTTGGGGAATTATGAAACTGTGCGTCTCATTATCAACTAAGTTGGGGAATGATGAAACTGTGCGTCTCATTATCAACTAAGCTGGGGAATTATGAAACTGTGCGTCTCATTATCAACTAAGCTGGGGAATTATGAAACTGTGTGTCTCATTATCAACTAAGTTGGGGAATGATGAAACTGTGCGTCTCATTATCAACTAAGTTGGGGAATGATGAAACTGTGCGTCTCATTATCAACTAAGCGAAAACGCTGATTGAACTGTGTATAGTTAGTTACAGTTTATCTCAAAGACGCTTCAATCAACTCCAGTATCTTTTGTCTGTTTCTGATTTACTTGGCACATGTTGTGTTTGACGGGGAATTGTTAACGCGTCCACGACCCTTAAGCCACAGTGAGGGTAGCAATGTCTATAATGTGTGAAATATGTAACAACATGATCTGCATCTATAGTGTGGGAAATATGTAACAACATGATCAGCATCTATAGTGTGGGAAATATGTAATAACATGATCAGCATCTATAGTGTGTGAAATATGTAACAACATGATCAGCATCTATAGTGTGGGAAATATGTAACAAGATGATCAACAACTATAGTGTGCGAAATAATTAACAAGATGATCAACATTTATCATCATCATCAAGTGCCGTGCCGGCTGGCGTAGGCGTTCATGGCTCTCCATAGATCTCGGTCTTTGGTTTTCTGGATCAACTCTGCTGCTGATATTCCTCCATGCCACCGTCTCAATCCATCCAGCATCACTTCTCTTGGTCTACCTCTGCCTCTCTTCCCCTCGATCTTGCCAGTTGTTACGATGTTCTCCAATGCCTCTCTTCTCATCACATGACCGAGGAAAGCTGTTTGTCTCTGTCTTATTGTTGTATATAATGTTCTAGATTCGTTAGCCTGTTTCAGGCAGTCGTCGTTAGTTACTCTGGCAGTCCAAGGAATTCGCAACATTCCAACATCTATAGTGTGCGAAATATGTAACAAGATGATCAACATCTATTTTTTTTTTCCGCATATCTTTTACAGGACATCGCTGTCAACAGCAGCATCTTTCAGCTGTCTGTTGATTTCTTGGCAAGATTACGCTCAGTAGTTTGCCATTGCTTTCTGAGCGGCCGGCTCAGTTATCCCGCAAGTCACCAGCGGGAGTCGAACCGCTTCCAGCTCTCGTCCGCTACGAGACTCTGCGTGATAAACGGGATTACGGAGAAAGTGTTGTAACCCCTCGGCCAGAGAGACCGGCGATCAACATCTATAGTGTGCGAAATATGTAACAAGATGATCAACACCTATAGTGTGCGAAATATGTAACAAGATGATCAACAACTATAGTGTGCGAAATATGTAACAAGATGATCAAAATCTATTGTGCGCGAAATATGTAACAAGATGATCAAAATCTATTGTGTGCGAAATATGTAATAAGCTGATCAAAATCTATTGTGTGCGAAATATGTAATAAGCTGATCAACAACTATAGTGTGCGAAACATGTAACAAGATGATCAACATTTAAAAGACTGGAACCATGAGGAAAAAGAGATCACTTGAGCGTACACACACACACACACACACACACACACACACACATAACATCAAAGTACCACAGTCCTAGCAGTTCAAGTATGTCACATACAGCACAAGACCTTGTTCTACCTACTGGGTATATGGTGCTAGCTCTATATTCCTAAAGGCCAATCGGCACTGGATGCTTGATGTGGTCAATATCACGTGGTCGTATGGCTTCTCAGAATATGTCATGTACCCATTTTATGCTGCGTCGACCTGGAAGCCATTTCTGTCTTGATTGTGATTCGAACCCATGGCCACAGGCTCAAAGATAATCGTGCTAGTCACTGGACCACAGCCGCTATCTAAGAGTTATTGTAACCAAGCAAATTTGTCCCAGAAGATGGAAGATTTGACACAAATTTAGACACAAGATGTGAAAGGTGACCGCGGTGATTTACAACCTATCGCCAATACTCCAGCTTCCTACACCAGTTACAGAGATCACGCCAAGTGTGATTTATGGCGTACGTTTAGCATTAGCTCTTTACCAGATCAAAACATGGACGCTGCCCAAAACTCAAGGGAGAACTTTACACATCGGGTGTAAAATGGTTGAGACACGCAGCCCAGGCAACACATTTGGCTTAACTACAATTTTAACTCCTCACAACACTGTTTCGAACAGTACACTGCTTACAGCGAGATATCCTCCTCCTTCCATTTCTCCCCATTCTCCTCTTCCCTCACTTCATCGCCCTTCTTCTTCTTCTTCTTCTTCTTCTTCTTCTTCTTCTTCTTCTTCTTCTTCTTCTTCTTCTTCTTCTTCTTCTTCTTCTTCTTCTTCTTCTTCTTCTTCGTCGTCGTCGTCGTCTCCTCCTCCTCCTCCTCCTTCTTCTTCTTCTTCTTCTTCTTCTTCTTCTTCTTCTTCTTCTTCTTCTTCTTCTTCTTCTTCTTCTTCTTCTTCTTCTTCTTCTTCTTCTTCTTCTTCTTCTTCTTCTTCTTCTTCTTCTTTGTTATTGTTCTAGCAATGCCGGGACAACAAAGACAGGTATTTTGGTTGTATGCTACTGTGTGTGTGTGTGTGTGAGAACTTGTATGATGATTATTCTTGTTCGCAGCCCCACATTGATTGCACTTAATGTTAGAAATGATTGTTTTTCTTTTAACGCTGTTTTGGCTACAGCGATCCCCTAATAGCTTACATTGATAGCATACTATCATATACTGAGAGTAGTTAGAGCTGAATAATTCTTTTATTTTTTTCATTACCGGCGAAATGTTTCATCTATTGGTATATTCACATTATTCACATTAAATATCAAAATCCATTAAAATGCCTTTCTTATATAATTAGAGATCTCCTCTGCCATATAATATTCCATCGGTTTTGTTTTGTTTTTTTTTTTGGGGGGGGGGGAGGGGGGAAAGAAAGGGGGGGGGGGGGTTAACATGAAAGTTCTGCGACAAAACCTTAACACAAGTTAGTTAGTTAGTTATCAGTTGGGGTATCTTCGTTGCACTCCGGACATGTCCATAGGTGCTCAGATCCTCCCCCCAGCATATGCATCAGCGTCCGGTGGCTAATAGTGCCAGTTCTGTGTTGGTTGACGAGGCGCTTTGTTTTCCCGATGTACCTCTCGCGTCTGGCTGTGCCGATTCTTACTCCCAGGTCTTTCATCCTGGAAAGCGATGTGGAATCACTGGCGTCAAAATCCTCTGTTCTCGCCATATCTTTAAGGGCGTTAATAACATCGGCACGATCCATGGGCTGGCCATCTACAGGGGGTGCAGAGCCAGCCAATTTACCAGCTCGTTCATTTCCCTCGACTCCCGCATGTCCCGGGACGAAGATGAAGGTGACTTTGCGGACAACGGACTTCCGCAGCGACTCAGTCCACTGTCTACGTACAGATCCAGCTTCGACCTTCTGAATCATGCTCATTGAATCACTTAGTACACACACGTTGGTATAATGCTGTGATTCCAGCCATATGAAAGCCTGTGTAACTGCCATCACCTCCATCGTCATGCTGCTTGTGGTCATAGAGTGGGCACCACTGGATTCTTGAACGGTTCGGCCCGCTGAACGGGCTGTAAATGCCCATGCACTTCTCTGCTGCTTTACAACAGATCCATCTGTATAGATGAGCACTTCGGGGCTATCTGAGTGATCATAAATGAGCGCGTTAACCTCTGCATTGATAGCGGCAGGGTTCTGCTCTCTGCACCGTCTGTCGAGTGTGATAATGCAGGAGAAGGTACACTTAAAAGCTGGAGGCACCGGCACCCATTCCTTGCCGGGGCTGATACTGGTAAGACTGCAGACCTGTCCGACGACATCTTCCGCCCGACCCATCCATGATTTGCCCCTCTTTAGCCTGTCACCCTTTTCTCTGAATACAGCGTCATGCAGAGGGTGCTGCTCATCTGCACTTGTTTTTAAGTATGCACGAGCTCTCCAGATCTTGATCCTGTGTTCCATTGTCGGGAAGTCAAGGAGGTATCTCATTGCTACACAGCTGGTGTCTCTCGTGCAGCCCAAAATGATGCGCATGGCTTTGTTTTGTACCTTTTCAAGTCTTCCAATCTGTGTAGGGCTGACAGTGAGAATGGCCAGGGCACAAGTATTTGTGTTCACGCATCCAGATGTTATTGTATAATAACCCCATAAGGATTTAATAGGCAGCTGCAAAGTCATTTATTACATAATTATCACTGCCAATTTTCTCATGGAAAAAAGATGAGTGAAATAACGTGACAAAATCAACCCACGCTCAAACACAAGAGTTTCTGGAACTACAGGTGTTGATGACATCTCATCATCACATTCTTGCAGCAAGTCTGTGTTCTCATCACAGGAAAGACTCCATGTCTTCTCTAGTTCCCTGTCTCGTGTATTGTCATGTTCTATGTGTCTTTATTGCTGTGTGTCTAGTCTACCGATGATGATAAATAACAAGCATGTATTAAGAGCTCGACGACACAAGAGTACGCCACAGCAAGAAAATGAGTTCTCTTACTTGTTCTAATTTGTGTCAATCATCTTTATTGTTTATACACCGATTACGCTTTAGTTTCCATACATCTACACTTTTTTTCCGTTTATATATATATATATATATATATATATATATATATATATATATATATATATATATATATATATATATATATATATGTGTGTGTGTGTGTGTGTGTGTGTGTGTGTGTGTGTGTGTGTGTGTGTGAGAGAAAGAGAGAGAGAGAGAGAGAGAGAGAGAGAGAGAGAGAGAGAGAGAGAGAGACAGACAGACACACACACGATTATTTTTCATGCACCCACCACCCTTTACGTTTAATACCATTTCCCATGCTTAATTTTATTTTCCACGTCTATCACCTTTATTTTGCATACATGTGTCAGGACAAGGATACATTTGCCGGCAAGCAAAAGGTTCTAGCCATTTCGTCACAGCGGTCCATTCTGTCTCATGGTTTATTATACGATCACATTCAGAAAGGGTTAAGTAGTATGTTCTTCTGACAGAACATGTTCAATGCTGCTGAAATATCAGTGCTTCTTCGCATATATTGTTAACATATATTCTTACCTCCTTGAGGAAAGAACTGTGCATATATTTCCTTGAACGTTTCTTCATTTACGATGCCAGTAGGGCATTCCTGGTGAAGACAATGAAAAGAAATTTCATATAATTATATTAAAACATTGAACAGCTAGCTATATCTGATGAAGCTAATAAAGAACACAGGATGTGTTTCTTTTGTTAATTTTGAATGGAAATATTAAATTATAACTGTACTATTACTGATGAAGAAATACAACATTTTTACAGTGAACTAGACAGTGCGAATCTCAAATTAAATCACAAGATATAAAAATAATACTTGGTTATTTTAATGCAAAAGTAGGAAAAGGAAAAATGGAGGATATAATGGGGAATTATGGTTTAGGTACAAAAAGATGAAAGAGGAGAACAATTAATAGGATGGGCAAATATCAATGATATGATAACTGGGAACACCTTTTTTAAACACCATGAACGACGACTTTACACATAGAAAAGCCCTGATAAGAAAATACTCAACCAAATTCACTATATACTTGTTAATAAAACGTTTCGAAATGCGTTAACTAATGTAAAGACAATGCCGGGTGCTGACTGTAATAGTGATCATGTACCACTATGCAGAATAATAAAAGTAAGACTGAAGTGAAAAACAAAAGTGGTTGAGACCTATTAGAGAGAATGTGAGGATAGATAAAGAAATTCAAGAACAGTACAGAGTGATTGTGAAAAATAGGTACAATGCAATAGCTGAACTACAAAATATAAACGAACAACGGGAAATGCTAAGGGACTCTATTCATCAAACGAGCAAAGAAATGTTACTGGAGAGAAGCCAAAAGCTAAGAAAAAATGATGACTGAAGAAATCTCAAAGTTGATGGCCAAAAGAAAAGAGAGTAAAAATGATACACAAGAATATAATGAGATAAATAAAGAAATAATTGTGTGAAGTCAAAAGAAAGTTGGTTAAACGAGCAGCGCAAGAAAATTGAATTAAATTTTATTAAAGATACAAAAACTATACACAGACAAATCGGTGAGCTCACAGGAAGACAAATAAGAATAAATACAAGGTGTTTAAAATAAAATTTAAAAAAAAACCAGGAAAGATGTTATTGGAGGAAGATGCTATAATGAAGAGGTGGAATGAGTATATAAGAAAATTATATGACGGAGAAAGAGTAGAATTAACTGAAAAAAAAGTAACTTAGAATAACAAAGTCGCTGACGCTATCAAATACATAAAGAAAAAGAAAACAGCTGGGCAAGATGGAAACACAATAGAAGAATTAGAAGTAATGGGAGAATTTGTAATAGATAAATTAACCAAAATGTTGAATGATATTTATAGCAGTGGATATCTACCAAGCGATATGCTGAAATCTGTGTTTATAGCTATACCAAAAAGACCAGGAGCAATTGAATGCGAAGATTTTCGTACGATTAATCTTATAAACAATGTCACTAAGCTTCTATTCAGAATTATAACGAGAAGAACAAGAAATAAAATAAAAATTGAAATTGGTGAAGAACAGTATGAATTTGTGGAAGGAAAGGATACAAACAATGCTATATATATATATATATATATATATATATATATATATATATATATATATATATATATATATATATATATATATATATATATATATACATTACGGATTCTATTAGAAAGATCAATAGAGACACAGAAAGACATTTATTTGTGCTTCATAGATTATCCTAAGGCATTTGATAAAGTAACACATGATGAAATAATTAACATTTTGGAAGATATTAACATTAATGGGAAAGATCTCAGAATAATAAAAGAAGATAGTTACTGGAACCAAGTATAGCAATTAAAATGGGAAATAAGGAAGGAAATTATGAACAAATAATGCTGGGAGTAAGAAAGGGATGTGTTTTATCACAGAATCTCTTCTCCCTCTATAGCGAAGTAATAATGAAAGAGATCAAAGAGAAGCCAGGAATAGTATTCGAAGGTTATAATATAAACATTATACGCTATGCAGATGACACAGTATTGATGGTGGGTAATGCAAAAGATCTACAACAATTGTAGGACATTGTAGTAACAGAGAGTGCAAAGAAAGGGCTCTCCTTGAATATCAGGAAAACAGTAACAATGGTGACATCAAAGAAAAAGATGACACCCAATTGTGACATAGAAATAGAAGGGAACATTGTTCACCAAGTGGATAGTTTTAAATACCCAGGGGCATTTATAACATCATATTGACGATGCACAACAGAGATTAAGAGCATAACAGAGCAAGCAAAGGCTGCATTTCAGAAAATGAAGACTATCGTATGCACTAAGTCACTATCAGTGAATGTAAGAAAGAGAGTGCTGAAGTGCTATAATAGAACCTGTTTAGCTGTGTGGCTGTGAATCTTGGAATGTAAATGAACAAATTAGGAAGAACTTAGAAGCAACAGAGATGTGGTTCGTGAGACGAATGTTGTGAATTCTTTGGACTAGCAAAGTAACTAACAACGATTGCCTGAAAGAGGCTAATGAAATAAGAACATTATATACAACAATAAGAAAGAGGCAAACAGCTTTTTTGGTCATGTGATGAGGAGAGAGGCATTGGTGAACATCGCGACAACTGGAAAGATCGAGGGCAAGAGAGGCAGAGGCAGAGGCAGACCAAGATAAATGATGCTGGATGGATTGAGATGGGGGAATGGAGGATTATCAAACGCGGAGTTGATCCAGAAAACCAAAGACTGAGATCTGTAGAGAGTCATGAACGCCAACGCCAGTGGGCATGACACTTGATGATAATGAATATACACATGCAAAATGTAACAAATTGTGTTAACTGATTGCAATAAAATCATGGAATGTTTCTGATATAATAAAAAAGATCCCCATCGTTACCCATCTGCGCACGTGAAAATTTAGTTTGCGTTTCCTGAATAAATTTATTATGGGTGTGTTCAACATTTAAATCTGCGATGTACAGAAGACCTGACTGGAACTATAAAGACCTTATACTAAGAATGCAACAGGGCAGTTTAAAATAGGAAAAGACAGGAGGATCGCCTTCATTGCACATGGTTTTATCCCATGTGGCTCTGTCTCTGCTCACCTACCAAAAGCTCGGCACAAAGCACGAACTTCGTAGCAACAGCTACCAGTGGGTCAGGGTATAAACTGTTCCCATCCAAAGGGACAACAAAGTTAAGGTTGGGAAAGTCATTCGTTATTCAAGATTGATACTAGTCCTTTTCGGTCATGTCTACCTATCTGTCAGCTGGCTTGTCTTTAAAATAAAGAGCCTGCTACTCCATAACCTAGTGTTCCTTTTGAGAGGATCTTTTTATCCTCCACTCACTGCAATAGTTTCTTTTCACCAAATTCAAGATGGCACCTTATAGTCCATCTCTGTTCAATACGGGCATTAGCCTTTAAACCACTTCTCTGCCCAACTGGCGTTGCTGCATCTATCTTTATACATATATACATACAAGTATTTAAAAAAAAAGAAGGAAAGGACGTTTCTGTACGCCTTAAGACGCATGGACATATGGTGGTAACACTGCCCGGCTGCCTTGTGTTGACTGGGCGGACTGTTTGTATTGACGAGCACCGTCTAGGTCTAATTCCAGTCTGTCCATATGCACTGTGCTGAATCATGTCCTGTCTATACCCCGATATGTCTTTCTGCAGATGTACAATTCCAGTACCGGTCCAGCGCACGCCGCAGGTTTCTAGACTGGGTAGAGGAAGAACTGGTTTGGAAAGCAGTCACCGCTGTGACAGTACAATGGTTCCGAGTCGGGAAAAAGTGTCCTAGACAGTTGCAAACCCATTTCTGACCACCTGGACACCACTGCATTGGACTCATTTTTATCATGTGCCATACCGATAAGCGTGGACTGTCATGTTTCGCAATCTCACACGATCACCAGAATCGTGGTTCAGCTCCGTGTTCTTGTCCCGACCATACCACATGGTCAAGCCATCTCTGCCTTTCCCTTGTTCTTTTCCCCATAATCTTGCCAGTTGTCAGCAAGTTCTCTTGTTTATTTCTTCTCATAACGTATGCATAGATTGTTGACTGCCTACGTCTAATTCTTCTTATCAGTTTACGGTTTTCATCTGCTCCTTGCAGGACTTGCTCATTGAATGTTCTGTCTGTCCATGGTATTCTTTGCACTGTATTCAGAAACCATATTTAAAATACCATTAGATGTTTTTTCAGCTTGTCTGCTCATTGCCCACGTCTTACATCCATAGAAAAGTACACGTTCTATGTCGGAATAGAGAGTTACAACTCACAGTATTTCCAGGGGATTCACAATCAATAATAAAAACAACAACAACAACAATCAAAGTGAACAACTTAGCACGACCTCGTCAGTAATTCTGTTAGATATATTTAAATTG
Organism: Cepaea hortensis; assembly: GCA_963921405.1. NCBI lineage: Eukaryota > Metazoa > Mollusca > Gastropoda > Stylommatophora > Helicidae > Cepaea > Cepaea hortensis. The sequence goes on along the minus strand of OY992878.1, from coordinate 89,947,636 downwards.
TTGCTTGTCGCGACAGTTAAATTACTTCTCCACCATCAGTATATTCCTATAATTGTTACTGTTGTTGGTCAAGGAAATTGTTCTAATTAATCAGTGTGAAACAATATGATTAGTTCAGTGGTAACTGTTTATAATATTTACGAGCACTAAAGTATTACCTGCTTAAATCCCCTGTACATGATCTGTAGCTCCTTGCGGGTGAACTTTGTGTTCTTACACAGCATGTCCAGCCCCTCCGGCTTGTACCGCACCACTTGCATCTCCAGATCATCGATCTCATTATCTGGGGATTGACAAACAGTATAGTAAACAAGATGCTACAGCCAGAGCTTATCCGAGTATGACAAGATAAAGGTAGTCACACAGCAGATACTGCCTTAGGGAGTGAAGTATTACACATTCACATATTCTAGATTGCACCAGAACATTCTGCAAATTGTCATGGATTCACTGTTATGAGGCTGGGTCGACCCCGACACCATGTGTGTCGGAAAGAAATAATCCTGCCTCCTGTGGGGACTGAACCTTAACCACTATCAGGGCAGGCAAGATCTTTAACATTATGTCACAGTGGCTCCATCCCAATCTGACGTTCATGGTTTAACAAACATAATATTAATGTACGCTCTTTTAAAATGTGGGCTGTCATCTTTTGACGACATTTCGTTTTGTGAATTAACTTCTTTGAAGATATCTTCATTACTCTTGTTTATCCGTCTACAGCAGTGTTTCCCAACGTGGGGCCCACGCCCCACAGGGGGGCAATTTGACTGTTAAGGGGGGCAATTCGAAAATGGAAGAAATCGGCTGGGTATAACAAAACGGGGAGACTTGAGACTGGAGTTAACTAAATTGGAACCTGATATAAGATCTCTTTGCAGCAAGCATCAAGCGCAAGGATCTCACTAAATTTAAATAATAAATAATTACTAATAATTAAAATAATATAGAAAAATCTTTCATTAAAATTATTTTGTACTTGAATTTCAGTTCTCCATTATATGTTTTGAAAATTTACTTACTGTGTTTGCTCAATAATTACCTAGTGATTTCTTCCTAAAACCTATCATTCAAGTTTCTTTAGTGAACATTTCAATTTTTGAATATTAAAAATAATGTATATGTTGAGGGGGGGGGGCAATGGGGCGGGGGAGGGGGGGCAATATGAATTTTAGAAAGGCTTAAGTGGGGCATGGTACAAAAGAGGTTGGGAAACACTGGTCTACAGTGTTTTATCATTCTTCTATAAAACTACATCTCCACTGCTATCACATATATACACATATAGATCTATGCCACAGAAAGGCGCCTTTGACTGTATTGTGTTAACAGTTGTGCACAACGGAGACATCAAATATGAATTGTCAAGAAATAATACACTTGGAAGCATTTTAAGTTTACGAAAAATTCACATTTTCTAAATCTTTTTCAGGCAAGAAAAATGTGAATATCTCTAATGGAAAATATCATACCGGTTAACATCAGAGGCAGAACGAATGAGAATAGAAGCGATAGAGACGAATGAAAGAAAGCTCAGATCTTTTCTTTTTTTTCGTATTGAAAGTTTTGTGTTTCTTTTCTTTCTATTTTTTTTTTAAAAACAAGATATGAGATATGTTTTGTTATATCCGAGAACACAAGAAGTAATAACTGTCCACATAGTCGAGGAAACATAACCAATTCAGCTCTTCAAATGGACAAACATTGACAAGGAAATGGACTAGTGTAATACTGACTGAAAATTGAATAATAACGATATTAATAAAAGCATGGACTCCACAGTTTCTCCATACGGAACATCTCAACAACAATATTCCACACAAACCAACTCTACAACAATATTCCACACAACTCAACTCGCATTCATTCATTCATTCAGTAGCATGTCCTTTGCAGAACCTCGCTCCCATAACAACCTTCCGGAAAACCTCTCGATCATAAGCAAGATGTCCGGCGTAAGATACATCCATCTGGAGATCATCCGCCACATCCTGCACCCATCTTCTCTTTGGCCTTCCTCTTCCTCTCTTCCAAGGCATATACCCCTCCATTATTGTTCTCTCCAAACTTTCGTGACGTTTCAAGTGACCAAAATATTTCAATTTTCTTTGTTTTATCGTTTTTAATAGCCAACCTTCTTCAATATTCAGCTCTTGAAGTATTGATGCATTTGTTCTTTTCTTTACCTAAGATATATTTAGAACTCGTCTATAACATTTATATTCAAAGGCATTTATGCGCTGCTCAGCTTGTTTAGTAAGTGTCCAGGTCTTACAAGTGTATGTTGCAATGGGAAAGATGCATGCTCTTAAAAATCTAATTTTTGTAGTTCTGTCTGTCCCATTCCATAATTTATTCAGTTGTTTTAGTCTTTGAAGAGCAAATGATAGTCATCGTTTAATTTCTTTTATTGTGTCACCATTGTTGGTAATCAATGACCCAAGATATTCAAAATTGTCCACCACCTCCAATTTTTCCTCATTAACATATATTTCTTTCTCCATAGTGGTTTTATTTGTATGCATTATCTTTGTTTTTGCAATGTTGAGATACAAGTTGTGATTTTCACTATTCAATTGGGCTGAGGCTATTAGGTTTTCTATACCAGTCTGTGTTGTGGATAGCAATACTGTATCATCAGCATACCGAATCTCTGGTATGTCAAGACCACCGATATTTAGGGCATCATATTTTATATTTCTATTTACCCTATTTAACCCTATTTATATCATCTCTTACATTTCTCATTATATTTTCGGCGTACAGGTTAAACAAATAGGGGAACAGCACACATCCTTGACGGACTCCTTGCTTGATGTCAAACCAATCTGATGTCTCGCCATCTATTCTAACCGCTGCTTGTTGGTCTAGATAGAGCATTCTTATGAGTTGTATTACATGTGGTGGGAAGCCCATATTCCTCATGATTTCCCAAAGTTTCTGATGTTGTACACAGTCAAATGCCTTAGAATAATCCATAAAACATGAGAATAGGTTTACATTAAATTCTCTGCACTTCTCTATTATTAAACGCATGTTGAGAATGTGATCTCTTATTCCTCTTCCTTGTCTAAATCCAGCTTGAACCACGTTAATTTCTTCTTCCATCTTCTTACGACGTCTCTACAAACAACAATATTCTACACAACTCAACTCCACAACAATATTCCACACAAATCACCTCTACAACAACATTCCACACATCTCAACTCTACAACAACATTCCACACATCTCAACTCTACAACAATATTCCAAACAACTCAAATCTACAACAATATTCCATACCCACGTCACGGAAGCACTATACTCGAGTTTCGCCCTCGTTTGAGCTCGTCAGTAGTGCATATCCCTGACCGGATCCGGAAACAAGCCCCGGATCACGCGTGTGAAGCGGGTGTGTAACCACGCGGCACACACTGGATACGCCAAATTATCACACCGGAATACCACAACGCTACCCATCATAGGCTATGCTCAAGATTGCCCAATCGCCGCGACTGACGTCCGTCAATCGATGTGGACCCGAACGATCAGGACTTCTCACTGGCAAGGAACACCAGGCCTCCTAAATCCAGTGAGCAACAATAAAATTGATTATTTGGTTGTTTCGGGATTTGAAATTTAAATATTGAGCACAACCCACTACTGGCAACGCCGATCGCACTCCAGCACGAACCTAAGGCCTATCCACGTCACGGAAGCACTATACTCGAGTTTCGCCCTCGTTTGAGCTCGTCAGTTGTGCATATCCCTGACCGGATCCGGAAACAAGCCCCGGATCACGCGTGTGAAGCGGGCGTGTAACCACGCGGCACACACTGGACACGCCAAATTATCACACCGGAATACCACAACGCTACCCATCATAGGCTATGCTCAAGATTGCCCAATCGCACGACTGACGTCCGTCAATCGATGTGGACCCGAACGATCAGGACTTCTCACTGGCAAGGAACACCAGGCCTCCTAAATCCTGAGCATAGCCTATGATGGGTAGCGTTGTGGTATTCCGGTGTGATAATTTGGCGTGTCCAGTGTGTGCCGCGTGGTTACACACCCGCTTCACACGCGTGATCCGGGGCTTGTTTCCGGATCCGGTCAGGGATATGCACTACTGACGAGCTCAAACGAGGGCGAAACTCGAGTATAGTGCTTCCGTGACGTGGATAGGCCTTAGGTTCGTGCTGGAGTGCGATCGGCGTTGCCAGTAGTGGGTTGTGCTCAATATTTAAATTTCAAATCCCGAAACAACCAAATAATCAATTTTATTGTTGCTCACTGGATTTAGGAGGCCTGGTGTTCCTTGCCAGTGAGAAGTCCTGATCGTTCGGGTCCACATCGATTGACGGACGTCAGTCGCGGCGATTGGGCAATCTTGAGCATAGCCTATGATGGGTAGCGTTGTGGTATTCCGGTGTGATAATTTGGCGTGTCCAGTGTGTGCCGCGTGGTTACACACCCGCTTCACACGCGTGATCCGGGGCTTGTTTCCGGATCCGGTCAGGGATATGCACTACTGACGAGCTCAAACGAGGGCGAAACTCGAGTATAGTGCTTCCGTGACGTGGATAGGCCTTAGGTTCGTGCTGGAGTGCGATCGGCGTTGCCAGTAGTGGGTTGTGCTCAATATTTAAATTTCAAATCCCGAAACAACCAAATAATCAATTTTATTGTTGCTCACTGGATTTAGGAGGCCTGGTGTTCCTTGCCAGTGAGAAGTCCTGATCGTTCGGGTCCACATCGATTGACGGACGTCAGTCACGGCGATTGGGCAATCTTGAGCATAGCCTATGATGGGTAGCGTTGTGGTATTCCGGTGTGATAATTTGGCGTGTCCAGTGTGTGCCGCGTGGTTACACACCCGCTTCACACGCGTGATCCGGGGCTTGTTTCCGGATCCGGTCAGGGATATGCACTACTGACGAGCTCAAACGAGGGCGAAACTCGAGTATAGTGCTTCCGTGACGTGGATAGGCCTTAGGTTCGTGCTGGAGTGCGATCGGCGTTGCCAGTAGTGGGTTGTGCTCAATATTTAAATTTCAAATCCCGAAACAACCAAATAATCAATTTTATTGTTGCTCACTGGATTTAGGAGGCCTGGTGTTCCTTGCCAGTGAGAAGTCCTGATCGTTCGGGTCCACATCGATTGACGGACGTCAGTCGCGGCGATTGGGCAATCTTGAGCATAGCCTATGATGGGTAACGTTGTGGTATTCCGGTGTGATAATTTGGCGTGTCCAGTGTGTGCCGCGTGGTTACACACCCGCTTCACACGCGTGATCCGGGGCTTGTTTCCGGATCCGGTCAGGGATATGCACTACTGACGAGCTCAAACGAGGGCGAAACTCGAGTATAGTGCTTCCGTGACGTGGATAGGCCTTAGGTTCGTGCTGGAGTGCGATCGGCGTTGCCAGTAGTGGGTTGTGCTCAATATTTAAATTTCAAATCCCGAAACAACCAAATAATCAATATTCCATACAACTCAAATCTACAACAATATTCCACACAACTCACCTCAACAACAATATTCCACACAACTCAAATTTACAACAATATTCCACACAACTCAACTCTACAACAATATTCCACACAAGTCAACTCGACACCAATATTCCACAGATCTCAACTCCACAACAATACTCCTTATAACTCAGACTTACAACAATATTCCATACAACTTGTCTCAACAAACAATCTAGCTACAGAACACCACTGAGTTATCCATGTCTTATTAACTGTATTCTTTGTCAATATGAGAATTGCAAAGAGCCGATCTTGTGACGAAACGGATAAATATCGTAAGATCTCTGCATAATAGCCCTTTGAAGGGAGTGCCATGCGTTGGTCTCCCTTTAATTTAATGTCAATTAATAGGGGAGTTCCCTAGAAAAGTAGTGCGGGGGCGGAGCTATTCTAGTTATTTATAGAAGAATCTAGAATGTTCCCCCAAGTGCGTACGTGGTTTTGATCTCTAAGTTCACGAGTGCGTTGTGAAGCACGGGTTGGAGGAACCCATCGTGACTCTGGTTTTCTTCATGAATCATGAAAGTCACGCAGCCCGTGTAGGCGAGTGGAAGGCGGACTGACGTTGTCGGAGTCAGTCGCCCACCAGACCTCAGCGTGGAGAGATCATGGCCAGCAGGCTGCAGTAATTTGGATGTCAATAGTCGCGGCCAGAGCGGACATCTGCAGTCAAAGTTTGTGATGTTTCAATCACAGGTTAGTTGAGTACTTATTCTATTATTTAATTGTTGTCGTGATGCCGTGCTGATTCCCGGAATGAATTAATTGCCGTCGTAAAATTGAGTTGTCGCGTAGCGTTATCCGTTACAGTTGGCGGTTTGCATTTTTAAGTAGGCTTTATCGATCAGCAATGTAATGTGTTACCTGACGGAACAAGCCGTATTCCACAGCGAGTGGTGTGTAAATAAAATAGGCCGAACGATGTGCGTTACAGTGTGTAGCAGTTACGGGTTTGGGTTATTCATTACGCAGGCAAGGCGACAGTTTGTCCGTCATGACATCAACATGCTAGACGCTGTAAATGATAAGGTATAGCTTATTATTAGAAATGTGTAATGTGCTTCGTGACATTAGAATGGTAACGTAATTGTTCTATCAGTGATGGTGATGTTTCGAGGAATCAAGGTGAAATCAGCAGTGGTGTATTTGCTGTGTGCAGATAGCACTGTTATTCCGCGTAAGCCGAATGGCGTGGCATCGGTAGGATAACAATTGATAAGAAGTATTCATGATACTATTGTTACTGCTTGTTGTCATGTCCGTACGCTAGGATGACCGTGCGTGTTCCATCTTACGTTTGTCTAGGCAGCGGGAGGTAGGCCGGTACCCCCAACCCGATCGGTAATAGGTCCGACCCAATGCAATCGTGCATATCCGATGGATGAACATACCCGATCGAGGGTGATGCGGCGCTCCGTAATTCGAGGCCGAGGTGTCTAGATAGATCGAGGTTTGAACCTAACCGTTTCTGTCTCTAATATGCTACTCTTCTGGAACCCTGACTCGGTTCATGGAGTACTTGGAGTACTGCCGTGAGGTAGTAGTTGGGAGGGGCATAACCCCCCCCCCCCAAAGGTGGAGCCAGAGTTTGGTAGTGGAGTCTGGAGGTTTGCTACATTGGATGACGTGACTTAAGTCGTCACGGGACAAGGTACACGAGACCCACAGTACCTGTGGGAAAGTGTAGTGGTGGATGGCCACCACAGCTGTGCTCGACCGGCACAGGTATGACTGACCTGCAAGATAGTCAGTGAATACAAGGGCAACTCAGGATCTGGGGCAGGGATCCCAGACCTGACACTATGGCTGTGATATGATTTTGTTATTTAAGTGTAACAAGTCCTGAGTTCTCCTTAGTTAATGCTATAGTAATGAATTATCAGGAGTATAATTCATTATGGACATATAGTTATTAATGTGTATAATTCATCAGTCCATGGGTTAAGGGATTGAGGAATTGATGAGTCTGTCAGGAAGGAGATGTCCGGCTGGACACCTTCTCGATACAGTAATCCCTACACTGAAAGGAAAGTAAGTGTATATGTTGATTGAGGATGGGAGATGAAACCGGATTGGACTGGCACCAGGCGAAGGATGCTTGACAGAGTCATACAGTCGACTCTGGTGCTAGGGGTTATATGTAGCCCAGAAGTGTTACTTGACTGAACAGGTGTGCTATTGCTTTTTCTACCATCATTATGCCTATATATTATAGTGACTAGGTAGATCTATGATGTGATGATTTCATACTCATGTTGGTAGACATGAGGAATGTCTGAGAGGCAGGTGACAGGGTGGAGATGCTGGTAGTCTTTGTTGTAGTTGAGTACTCACACCAACCTCTCCGTGTTTCAGGATCTGTTATTACTATACAGAAGAAGATTCAAGAGCTGCACCATGAGCTCTATGGGCCCACTCATTCCAGTGCCTATCCAGAAGTTGATTGAGGCCATACTGGGAGTGGTTGTCTGATTCTGCGAGATCAATGTTGAAAGGAGCTGAGTGCTGAATAAGTCGGTAGGTCTAGGGTAGGACCTCCGTCAAGAGTCCGACGAGTGTCATCCGATCCTGAGAGGATCCAACACTGAAACGTCTGGTGATTCAAGCCAGTGAAGCACTGGTGACATTCAGTCTCTGTGTAAACCTTGGTAATTGCAAGGTAGTGACCTTTCAAGTTGTGCGAGGTGATCATTGTTACCGGTCACCATGACCTGTGTTATATGCTTCTGGCCCGGCTGGGTTATGGGACACCATGTATCAGTTGATGCTTACATAGTGTTTTTACATTGGTTACCTTTATGAAGCCAACATGTGGTCCAGTGAACTAGGACATTGATTACAACATTGGTGGAAACACCTGAGTGACATGGTTGTTAAGGTAGGGAGTTACCTCATGCCAACGTTATGAACTGTTGACAATGTTTGTGAAGGTAGGGAGCTACCTCAGGCCAACGTGAGGAACTGTTGACAGTGGGTGCTAGGTTGTGATTACTACCCATGGATCAGGGTAGGTACATAATACTGTGTGAAGATCTATTGTCCAAGGACATGGAACTAAGGTGAAGTGTTTAGTCACCTGATAGACTTTACCAGTGACATTGTGTGTTCGTGTGGAGCAACCGCTTATTGTGTAAGTGGCATATCAGTGTGTGGGTCACTGATGAGATAGAAGAGTGACCTGGCTCTTGTGTATTTTGAGACGGCGCTACATGTATTTTTTTCTGCAAGTGGGAGACCGCTAATGTTCTAGGGTCGGCCCAGACTTCATCAAGAGTGTGAAGAGGGAAATAGTAGGACAGCAAGGAAGGATCCTTGTTCATCAGTGCAGTGTCAGTCAGGCAGTGGTACTGCGCTTGATCAGCCCTTGCTTGGTTCTCTGGGTGAAGAGGGAACTTTGGAGAGGCAGCAGACCTTGGAGTTCCAGTCCACTGGAGGAGCCTGGGTGAGTCGCTACCACGACTGGACAACCGCACGAGCTATCGTCCGCCTCCATGATGAAGACTCATCTGCGTCTTTGATCTTGTACATAGTTCTTCTAGTCTGGCTTTCAGCCATCCTTCTCTGTGTTGTGGTTGACGTAGTTCAGAATTAAATTTTTGTTCTCTTAGCTATGATTTTGTGCAGTGATATGACTGGTGTCTGGTCCGAGCCCCCTTGGGGTTTGGAACCCTAGGTGAGGGAGGGAAGGTTAAGCTGTCCCGGCTTGTGTGGGGCCTGGTAGATGTAGAGTGCTATTGAGGTGGTTGGAGCAAAGGCAGGGGATAGTATCTATCGTGGCAGACCAGTCCAAGCCCCGGCAGTCTTGTCACAAGATAGAGTGGGGGCTCGTCCGGGATCTTCTCTCTGTTCTGACATCTCGTAGGAATAGGTTATAGTGTCATCTGTCCTATACCTATTATCTACTTGACGAGTAGGGCTACTGAAACCTTTCTCTTCGACGTGGACAGACATTTAAAGTTAGTATAGATACATAATTAGTGTTGGTTGGAGTACAGTTAGTATTGTGATTGGGTATTGCATATCTATACTGATACTAAGTTACACTAAGCATGGCTACTCGTACTTTAGATTTAGCTAAGGTGCGGGCATCTGCAACTGAGATGGGATTGAAAGGTGAGGAGTTCAAGGCCTATGTACTGGAAGTAGAGAGAGACTTCAGAGCAGAAGAGAGGGAGCGAAGAAAGTCAGAAATTGAGCTGGAAGCTCGAAAGGTAGCACTTGAAGAGCAAAAGTTGGTGGCAGACCAACAAGCACAAAAACTGGCAGCTGACCTAGAGTCTAAAAAATTAGATGCTAGGAAGTTGGAAATGGAACATGAGTTCCGTATGAAGCAACTTGAGGTAGAGGCTAAATCGGTTGGTGAGTCTGAGGGAGCAGTAGGTGGAGTAGCTTTACCTAGCTCATCAGTAGCCAGCAGACCAGCTTACCATGCTATGAAATGGCCGTTTCCACCATTTGAACCGGACCAAGAGAAGATAGATCAATTCTTAGAGAAGTTCGAGGCAATGTGTAAAGCTATGGGTTTAGAGCCTGAGCGTTGGAATCTTAAGCTTTCACAAGGACTCCGTGGCACCGCGTACGAAGTGTATGCGCGTCTTCCCCCAGGGATGGAAAATGATTATCCAACCCTGAAATCGGCTCTTTTGAAAAGATTCGAAATGACAGCCCATGCTTACAGACGGAGGTTCAGAACTTCCAAGAGAGAACCAGGTGAGATGTTCTCGGCCTATAGTGTGAGGTTGAACTCATACCTGTTGAAGTGGATGGCATTGGCCAATTTCAAAGAGGATTATGAGAGTCTGAGAGAGTTGATGGTGGTGGATCAAATGAAAATGCAGATGTCCAAGCCTTTAAGGAATTTCTTAGGGGAAAATGGGGCGGAAAGGCTAGACATAGTAAATAAGTTAGCTGAAAGGTATGTGGAAGTCTATGGTGAGACTGGGGATTCCAGTCAGACTGATTCACAGAAAAGGCAGAAGGGGCTTGATCAGAAGCCCAAGACCAAAGGTCCCAAAGAATCATCCAATGTAGCAGATCCTGTGGTAAAAGACTCTGGTAAGAAACCCGATAAGCAAAGCCCTCCCGCCTCCCCAAAACGGAAGTGGAGTAAGAGGTGGTGTAAGTACTGTAAGTCTCCTTCCCATAATACTGTAGATTGTCTGAGGAAGCCAAAGGACTTGCACTTTGCGTGTCTCGCCTCTACTAGAGGTAGACCTAGCGAGACCACACCTAAGGGTCGGGAGAAACCAAAGTCTGAGAAATCACCTGTGATCGAAACGATAGAGGTGAATGGGAAGCAGGTGGAATGTCTATACGATACAGGATTGCAGTTTGAAGCTGTAATCTCATCCCACCTTGTGAGCCCAGGGCAGCTCACTGGCGAGACAAGAGAATTTCAGCTGGCCATGAGGAGCTCCGTAGCTATGGACTTGCCGATTGCTCGGATTGACATTCGGTGCAGGTACGTTACGGGTAGCATCCAGGCGGCTGTGCTGCCTGATCCTATTTACCCTTTGATCCTCGGTCGTCCGCATGTATTCCTGGGGGACCCCAGGGAACATTGTCTAGTGAGCGCTAGGCAGGCCAGGGCTAAGGATGGAAAAAGGCAGTGTGGTAAGGAAATAGACCATTCTCTTGCGAGGTTAGTGAGCAGTGCTCAAAGTGGGGACCAGACTTTGCGTCCTTGCTTACTGGAGGTGTCCCAAAGTTCTGTCCCGCCAACTCCGGGTCAGTTCTATGTAGAAAACCGGTTGCTTTATCGTAGAGCCGGGCAAGGGGATAGCCAGTACGGTCAGATGGTAGTCCCTACTGACTATAGATCCCGCTTGATACATAGAGTGCATACCTTATCCTTAACCGGACATAAGGATGTGGGGACAACAGTCCAGTGTCTTTCCAGCCACTACCACTGGCCTGGAATGACAGGCGACGTGCGGAGATATATCCGGTCGTGCCCAACGTGTTGTCTGGCAGCACCAAAGCACAAGACCAGAAACGGTTTATCTCTGCAGATTGGAGATAGGGTTCTCGCGCTTCTCCCAATCGAGGGGGCGGAATTCGAACTCGGGTGGCAGGGCCCTTTTCCGGTGGAGCGGATAATGTCCCGATCCACGTATGAGGTGAAGGTCCGCGGGGAATTGCGAAAGTTCCATTGTACTCTCCTTCAGAATTTGGAGAGGTCCGAGGTAGTTTCTCCACCAGATAGTGCGACTACCATCGCGCTAGAGTCGGTTCTGGGTCCAGACGAGGGCGAGGAAGACTCAGTCCTACGCAGTACATCCTGTGGGGAGGGTCTGCGGTCTCCTGAGCGTTCAACCGTAGATAGGGCGAACAGGCTCCGTCGGGAAGAGGCCCATGGTGTTAAGCACACTGGGAATCGAGGTCGGACAGGCGAAGTCACATCTGGCACGACGGGATCGTCGGGTGACTCGATACGCCGACAGGCTCACTGTCCTTACTCGCGGGAGAGAAGGCAGGAGCAAGGGTACTCCAGACGAACCTGGAGTAAGCGACCATTCATTTCGGTCGACATCCGCGAACAGTCCACGAAGGAGATGCCTAGTCGGGATAGGAAAGATCCTATTGTCGGAAGGGACGAACGAACCTTCAGTAAAGTAACCGATGGCCTACAACAGGTGGATGCGGAACAGTCCAGTGTAGACCGATCCTGTAAGCCAATCACCAGGCCGTTACGTTTCGGGCCTAATCGCTGGAGATAACGTATGTTGGAGGCGGTGGTTGGTGATCCAGCATCCATACCATTCTGGTAAATCTCCCCAGGGAAAGTGAACGTTATGGAACGTCTTTTCCTGGAAATCCAATCTTGATAGAGTAGAGGTTCAGAGTTCAGACCGATCTTTGTCTAGTGAGTTCGACCGGGTCGACCATCTTAAGTGGGGGCCTATGTGACGAAACGGATAAATATCGTAAGATCTCTGCATAATAGCCCTTTGAAGGGAGTGCCATGCGTTGGTCTCCCTTTAATTTAATGTCAATTAATAGGGGAGTTCCCTAGAAAAGTAGTGCGGGGGCGGAGCTATTCTAGTTATTTATAGAAGAATCTAGAATGTTCCCCCAAGTGCGTACGTGGTTTTGATCTCTAAGTTCACGAGTGCGTTGTGAAGCACGGGTTGGAGGAACCCATCGTGACTCTGGTTTTCTTCATGAATCATGAAAGTCACGCAGCCCGTGTAGGCGAGTGGAAGGCGGACTGACGTTGTCGGAGTCAGTCGCCCACCAGACCTCAGCGTGGAGAGATCATGGCCAGCAGGCTGCAGTAATTTGGATGTCAATAGTCGCGGCCAGAGCGGACATCTGCAGTCAAAGTTTGTGATGTTTCAATCACAGGTTAGTTGAGTACTTATTCTATTATTTAATTGTTGTCGTGATGCCGTGCTGATTCCCGGAATGAATTAATTGCCGTCGTAAAATTGAGTTGTCGCGTAGCGTTATCCGTTACAGTTGGCGGTTTGCATTTTTAAGTAGGCTTTATCGATCAGCAATGTAATGTGTTACCTGACGGAACAAGCCGTATTCCACAGCGAGTGGTGTGTAAATAAAATAGGCCGAACGATGTGCGTTACAGTGTGTAGCAGTTACGGGTTTGGGTTATTCATTACGCAGGCAAGGCGACAGTTTGTCCGTCATGACATCAACATGCTAGACGCTGTAAATGATAAGGTATAGCTTATTATTAGAAATTTGTAATGTGCTTCGTGACATTAGAATGGTAACGTAATTGTTCTATCAGTGATGGTGATGTTTCGAGGAATCAAGGTGAAATCAGCAGTGGTGTATTTGCTGTGTGCAGATAGCACTGTTATTCCGCGTAAGCCGAATGGCGTGGCATCGGTAGGATAACAATTGATAAGAAGTATTCATGATACTATTGTTACTGCTTGTTGTCATGTCCGTACGCTAGGATGACCGTGCGTGTTCCATCTTACGTTTGTCTAGGCAGCGGGAGGTAGGCCGGTACCCCCAACCCGATCGGTAATAGGTCCGACCCAATGCAATCGTGCATATCCGATGGATGAACATACCCGATCGAGGGTGATGCGGCGCTCCGTAATTCGAGGCCGAGGTGTCTAGATAGATCGAGGTTTGAACCTAACCGTTTCTGTCTCTAATATGCTACTCTTCTGGAACCCTGACTCGGTTCATGGAGTACTTGGAGTACTGCCGTGAGGTAGTAGTTGGGAGGGGCATAAACCCCCCCCCCCCCCCCCAAAGGTGGAGCCAGAGTTTGGTAGTGGAGTCTGGAGGTTTGCTACATTGGATGACGTGACTTAAGTCGTCACGGGACAAGGTACACGAGACCCACAGTAGCTGTGGGAAAGTGTAGTGGTGGATGGCCACCACAGCTGTGCTCGACCGGCACAGGTATGACTGACCTGCAAGATAGTCAGTGAATACAAGGGCAACTCAGGATCTGGGGCAGGGATCCCAGACCTGACACTATGGCTGTGATATGATTTTGTTATTTAAGTGTAACAAGTCCTGAGTTCTCCTTAGTTAATGCTATAGTAATGAATTATCAGGAGTATAATTCATTATGGACATATAGTTATTAATGTGTATAATTCATCAGTCCATGGGTTAAGGGATTGAGGAATTGATGAGTCTGTCAGGAAGGAGATGTCCGGCTGGACACCTTCTCGATACAGTAATCCCTACACTGAAAGGAAAGTAAGTGTATATGTTGATTGAGGATGGGAGATGAAACCGGATTGGACTGGCACCAGGCGAAGGATGCTTGACAGAGTCATACAGTCGACTCTGGTGCTAGGGGTTATATGTAGCCCAGAAGTGTTACTTGACTGAACAGGTGTGCTATTGCTTTTTCTACCATCATTATGCCTATATATTATAGTGACTAGGTAGATCTATGATGTGATGATTTCATACTCATGTTGGTAGACATGAGGAATGTCTGAGAGGCAGGTGACAGGGTGGAGATGCTGGTAGTCTTTGTTGTAGTTGAGTACTCACACCAACCTCTCCGTGTTTCAGGATCTGTTATTACTATACAGAAGAAGATTCAAGAGCTGCACCATGAGCTCTATGGGCCCACTCATTCCAGTGCCTATCCAGAAGTTGATTGAGGCCATACTGGGAGTGGTTGTCTGATTCTGCGAGATCAATGTTGGAAGGAGCTGAGTGCTGAATAAGTCGGTAGGTCTAGGGTAGGACCTCCGTCAAGAGTCCGACGAGTGTCATCCGATCCTGAGAGGATCCAACACTGAAACGTCTGGTGATTCAAGCCAGTGAAGCACTGGTGACATTCAGTCTCTGTGTAAACCTTGGTAATTGCAAGGTAGTGACCTTTCAAGTTGTGCGAGGTGATCATTGTTACCGGTCACCATGACCTGTGTTATATGCTTCTGGCCCGGCTGGGTTATGGGACACCATGTATCAGTTGATGCTTACATAGTGTTTTTACATTGGTTACCTTTATGAAGCCAACATGTGGTCCAGTGAACTAGGACATTGATTACAACATTGGTGGAAACACCTGAGTGACATGGTTGTTAAGGTAGGGAGTTACCTCATGCCAACGTTATGAACTGTTGACAATGTTTGTGAAGGTAGGGAGCTACCTCAGGCCAACGTGATGAACTGTTGACAGTGGGTGCTAGGTTGTGATTACTACCCATGGATCAGGGTAGGTACATAATACTGTGTGAAGATCTATTGTCCAAGGACATGGAACTAAGGTGAAGTGTTTAGTCACCTGATAGACTTTACCAGTGACATTGTGTGTTCGTGTGGAGCAACCGCTTATTGTGTAAGTGGCATATCAGTGTGTGGGTCACTGATGAGATAGAAGAGTGACCTGGCTCTTGTGTATTTTGAGACGGCGCTACATGTATTTTTTTCTGCAAGTGGGAGACCGCTAATGTTCTAGGGTCGGCCCAGACTTCATCAAGAGTGTGAAGAGGGAAATAGTAGGACAGCAAGGAAGGATCCTTGTTCATCAGTGCAGTGTCAGTCAGGCAGTGGTACTGCGCTTGATCAGCCCTTGCTTGGTTCTCTGGGTGAAGAGGGAACTTTGGAGAGGCAGCAGACCTTGGAGTTCCAGTCCACCGGAGGAGCCTGGGTGAGTCGCTACCACGACTGGACAACCGCACGAGCTATCGTCCGCCTCCATGATGAAGACTCATCTGCGTCTTTGATCTTGTACATAGTTCTTCTAGTCTGGCTTTCAGCCATCCTTCTCTGTGTTGTGGTTGACGTAGTTCAGAATTAAATTTTTGTTCTCTTAGCTATGATTTTGTGCAGTGATATGACTGGTGTCTGGTCCGAGCCCCCTTGGGGTTTGGAACCCTAGGTGAGGGAGGGAAGGTTAAGCTGTCCCGGCTTGTGTGGGGCCTGGTAGATGTAGAGTGCTATTGAGGTGGTTGGAGCAAAGGCAGGGGATAGTATCTATCGTGGCAGACCAGTCCAAGCCCCGGCAGTCTTGTCACAGATCTACTGAATCAAAAACAGCTGTGGACTTCGTGCAAACAGGACATATCAGTTCTACCCGTTTCTATCAGCTTTCAAGTGTTATTTAGAATGATACACACACAATTAACGCACAGTCAGGACGGCGATTGACAACGAAAGCTCTGTGTGACTATTTTATGCATCAATGTGTTGACAAATTCGGCACCTGTCATGTTAAACAACTGAATAATGCCAGGCTAACCTCTCAATATTCGAAAATTCTCTGAGGTCAGAAGCAATTTTCGAAACCTGGATAAACAGATTGTCTGAATCCGGGACACATCAGCATCCCGAAGGGCCTTTTTAAACATCCGGAACAAGAAACGAAATTTCATAACTTCGGGACTTTACTAAGACAGTGCTTTGTAATTATTACAACTATTTACTGTAGCAACTGTATAGCCAATTCTGATGCACGGAAGCCAATCGTGGTTAATAAACAGCCAAGTGAGGAATTATGTGAAGCTGAAGAGGTATGGGTTATAGAAAAATGATACGAACACCGTGGAGTAATGCTGATATCTTGAAACAAGGTGGCTCACAAACAGAACTGGTTACTGGCATCAGACGAAGACAGTCCATTCTTTGAGCATATCATGCGAACTGGAAAGCTAGAGTACGTCGAGATTACTGGAAAATTAAAAGGGAGGAGAGGCTGGACGAGAGGAAGAGAAAAGATTCTGGACAGTTGGAAACCATGGCATGGAAAAACATCGGTATCGGAAATTATTGGCAGTACACGAGACAGAAGGCTGTGGACAAACATGCTCACAAACACCTCACTGCGTGACTATAAGAAGCAAAAGAAGTAGCAACGGTGGTCGCGAATCTGTAATACTTGCTACGTTCAATGTCCTATTTAAACACGGGATGCTAAAATGGACAAGAATTTATTCTAGCATGAGAAGAGCCAATTGTTGAGAGAATAGAATGAATCAAGGAGTATACTACCTAATGATGCGTACCAACTTACTCACCCACCTGCCTACCTACCAACCTACCTACCTACACGCACTTACGCATATGCACTCACACATCGGCAGACAGCTTTTATGATTGTTATTTGTTATGTCAATGATAAGATATTATTCAAATTGATGATTTATGTGAATGATAGACCTAGCTCAGTGGTTCTCAACCTTTTTTGGCCCACGCACCCCTTCCCCATATGTTCAGAATGGCATGCCCCCCTCCTCTCGTATTTCCTCCCTATACCCCACTCCCGCCCCTACACAGTATAAGTGAAAATGGAAGTTAAATTTAATAACACATACCAGAACAAGTCTAGACGTCTACATAAAACGTGATTTACGGGACTACTGACTTTATAAAACGAATTTCAGAAGGGCGAGAAGTACAGAATAGTAAAGTATGGAGGGAAAAACATTATCAAGTAATTGTTTCTTGTATTAATGCAATCTTGAAATAGCCGTCATTCACCCCCTCCCCCTCCCTTTTGGAAACCGTAAAATTCTCCCGCCCCCTGAAAAGGGGGGAGGGATTCCCCACCGGTTGAGAACCACTGGCTTAGTTAATGAAGAAAATTCTTTTGTGTGTATAGTTGGTCATGAGCCGAAGTAAACTTGTTCCTGTCGTCATTTGGAGGTGAGATGTTCGAATCCCGGTCGGTAACTATAGCTTTCACTGTTTTGTTGTTGTCTTGTGTGTCTTCCAGCCTCTACTTCTGTCTTCTACTTCAATGGGAGCCAAACAATGCATGCTTGTTTATTAATGAACTGTATTCTTTGTGCAACTGTATCAGGTAAATGGAATAGTGCAACATTGAGGGGTAAATGGACAAGTGCTGCTATGTTGACAAGGAAATGAAGTAGTCCAACAAATACGGTAAAACTGACTGGTGTATCACAAATGACGCAATAAATGAACTCGAAGATCTCATGATAGAAGCAAAGGTAAAGTAGTCCCTCGGTGGATACTAATCCTGGGGGGGGGGGGGGGTGAAATGCTAGGTCTTCACATATTCTAGACCATGACATCATGAGGAGGGATACTTGTCCGCCTTACCGACTTTCCTTATCTGACAAACTCCATTAACATTCTGCAAATTACCCGTTACACGTGTTATAAGGAAGGGGTGGAACCACTGTCGTGATAAGTACGTGCGTTTATCAATAGGCCAGCCAGGCTTTAAATTATACCCGAGAAATCAAAAAGCCCAAAATTTAACTGGTGAATATGAAGTCAATGAAGGAATAAAATATATGACAAAATGCTTGAGTGGTAAACATCACGTGACATGATAATAAGTGAAATGAAAAACCAAAAAAAAAAACATCCTCAACGACCGTGATGTCGATAAAGCGAGTGATGCATTGTTCACAATTTCACAAACCTACATATGTGTATGTTCAATCTCTCGGAGTTAGATTTTACTAAGAGAGATCAAGTTATCATCTCATCTCATCATGTTTCTCTTGTACTTTGCGGTGTCGGGATAAAGTATAAGTAGCGGTAGAGAGCCGTGTTAAGAACCTTAAGAGCCCGGCGTTAACTATTGCTTTCAATGTTTATGTTGTCTTGTGTCTCCTCCAGCCTCTACTTCTTTCTTCTACTTCTACATTCTACAGTAACATTCTGCAAATCTATCTATTCTACTTCTACATTCTACATTAACATTCTGCAAATCTATCTATTCTACTTCTACATTCTACATTAACATTCTGCAAATCTATCTATTCTACTTCTACATTCTACATTAACATTCTGCAAATCTATCTATTCTACTTCTACATTCTACATTAACATTCTGCAAATCTATCTATTCTACTTCTACATTCTACATTAACATTCTGCAAATCTATCTATTCTACTTCTACATTAACATTCTGCAAATCTATCTATTCTACTTCTACATTCTACATTAACATTCTTCAAATCTATCTATTCTACTTCTACATTCTACATTAACATTCTGCAAATCTATCTATTCTACTTCTACATTCTACATTAACATTCTGCAAATCTATCCATTCTACTTCTACATTCTACATTAACATTCTGCAAATCTATCTATTCTACTTCTACATTCTACATTAACATTCTGCAAATCTATCTATTCTACTTCTACATTCTACATTAACATTCTGCAAATCTATCTATTCTACTTCTACATTCTACATTAACATTCTGCAAATCTATCTATTCTACTTCTACATTCTACATTAACATTCTGCAAATCTATCTATTCTACTTCTACATTCTACATTAACATTCTGCAAATCTATCTCTTCTACTTCTACATTCTACATTAACATTCTGCAAATCTATCTATTCTACTTCTACATTCTACATTAACATTCTGCAAATCTATCTATTCTACTTCTACATTCTACATTAACATTCTGCAAATCTATCTATTCTACTTCTATGAGACCCATTAACATTAAAATTACCCGCTACACGTGTTATAAGGTGGGGGTCGTACCACTGTCGTGATAAGTACGTGCGTTTATTAATCGGACACCCAGGTTTTAAATTATACCTGAGAAATCAAATAGCCCAAAAGTTAACTGGCCGCACACGAGACAGAAGGCTGTGGACAAACATGCTCACCAACACCTCACTGCATGACTATAAGAAGAAGAAGAAGCTTGATTTATTCTCCATATCTCCGCTGGCAGAGAGGCGTGACTACCGTGCTCCCCTTCGAGAGACCCAGGTCCCAATTCTCGGTAAGATACGGATATTTTTCTTTTCTTTCGGGGCAAAAACAAAACCCTAGCCGGCACAATTCGCGGTGACTTCACTAGCCAGACGGTTTTAGTTCCTCAGACTCACCCCCCCCCCCCTCTCTCTCTTTCTCTCTCTCTCTCTCTCTCTCTCTCTCTCTCTCTCTCTCTCTCTCTCTCTTTCTCTCTCAGTGTCATACACCGCATATTATACGAGAGAGATTGTAGTTTTTGACATCTTTAATTTGATTTGTCATAGTCTACAAAACCAGTTTACAGTGGCGAGTTCAGTTCAGTGCTTCGCTGTATTATATACGTGTAATTTTGCTTTCTGCCGCAAGCCTGTCTTTTCATTCCTTAGTTGTTTGTGGATGGCATCTCTTAGTCTGTCCAGAATGGTCTGGCTTAATATTTCCCCAGGAGCTGACAATAATTTTATTGCTCTACAATTGTCGCACCACCTGGATGTTATTATTTACTGTTACATTTAAAGGATGAATGATGTTTGTACAAGAATAGTTTCCAGAATGTCGCCAGATATGACGGAGCTACCGTATATCAGTAGACCGTACTACCTGAATGCGCCAAATGTTGGGCAGCGCTCACCAAACACAACACCCCATATTGTGCCAACGGCATTGGGCAGAGGAGAGAAAATGGGAGGGTGCTAGCCTTATCCTGGTGCGAGGAAATGTAGCCTAACGACTAAATGTCATGACAGGGTAGACCAGGCTATAGCCTTGATCAGCAGCTGGTCTCGCATCGAAGCTCCGACAGAATACAGCGAGACAAATCTGGCATACCGCCAGGAAAGGCTAGAACTGGACCCCGTTACTGGACCCCGTTAAGAACAAGTAGGTCAAGACCATTGCAGCAGATGATGGATAGAACACAATGAATTATTTAACGATGAAATAGAGATTTAAAAACTCTTTCTATAGTCTATACCTTGTGGCGTTAGTGATCACGTCTGTCCACAACCTTCTATGTCTCATGTTGTCAATAATATTTTATACCGCTATTAAAGACGATAAAACAAAGAAAATTGAAATATTTTGGTCACTTGAAACGCCACGAAAGTTTGGAGAGAGCAATAATGGAGGGGTATATGCTTGGGAAGAGAGGAAGAGGAAGGCAAAAAGAAGATGGGTGCAGGATGTGGCGGATGATCTCCTGATGGGTGTATCGGACGCGGGACATCTTGCTTATGATCGAGAGGTTTTCCGAAAGGTTGTTATGGAGCGAGGTTCTAGAAAGGACATGCTACTGAATGAATGAATTTTTCGTGGAGGACTTTTGTGTTGGCATTCTGGCGGCGGCATTATGCACAGTGTACCTGTGCGGGCTGTTGGCTTGCCGACACTCCTGTCTATTCCATTGTTCACATGGGGCAGTGAGGAGCATTTTGTGATATTCACTGGCACAGGAACCGAGCAATATGGGGACGACCCGTTGCCGTGAAGTTGGAACTGCGACTAACTAACTAACTAACTTCATGCCAAGATTTCAAACAGCCCGGCATCTTCTCTCTTGGTTTTCCCCCTGCTCTGAAGAGCTAATTTCTTTACCTCGATTGTTGATATCTATTTTAATTTCTAGATGTATTATATTTACATAGAGAGAAATAGAGAGAACGAACGAGCGAGCAAACTTTATTTTCAAAGGGTTAAGAATTGAGACCGACCAACCGACTGACCGACCGACCGACCGACCGACAGACAGACAGACAGATAGAAGGAGAGACAGACGGGGAGAGAGAAACAACAACTGGAAGAAAGAACATATCAACAGAGGAAACATAGTCCTATGGGGAATTTCGTGATCTAAATAGTGACACAAGTTCTTCATGACATCTGCAACACTGTGTGTATACATAATTGTCCATTAGCATTTATATTTTTAGCTGTGGCAAGGAAACCAGGCGCCAGAGAATGGTAAGTTTATCTCACAGTAAGTTTGTTTAGTCTAGAACAATTACATCCCCGAGGATTGCTATTGAAGCACACACTATTAATCAACTATATATAGGTGGGAAGCTGCGGTAGCATAGTGGCTAGACGCTTGCTTGACGGCCCGCTTGTCAGGAGTTCCATCCGCATCGGGGTGGATTTGGATGTTTAAACACTGACCTAGGCTCCAGATCATCATCATCAGGTGGCATGCCGATAGGCGTGGGCGGTCATGATTCGCCATCTCACAATGTCATGCTGCCAAACCGTCAAGGTATTTATCCACAGAAATTTCTTTGGAATTAAAACTTGCTGGCGTGATGCTGACCAAATCACACACTAAATGGTGATTAGTAATAATATGATAATCATATTAATGGAGCATGTTTTAGAAGTACAACATACATGCATTTCGCTTCATAGTCTATTTTATTTCACAGATTTGACAATATAAATCAATCAAAATGATGCAAAGTGGCGATCTGAGAATAGTATAGAACATATCTTGGCAACAAATGGCGGCTGTAAGAAGCGGCAACAACTTGGGAATATTTCAGCACAGGTAGTAAAGTTTCAGACACTGGAGTGTTATCTGATGTTTTGTTGTTATACAAGGTGAATGTAATGAACCTTAAGGAAATGTGCACATTAGCAAGGATATCATCATCATCATTATATGTCATGCCGGTAAGTGTGGGCGGTCATGTCTCACCATCTCACTCGATCACTAGAGTCAGTGTTCTTGTCTCGACCACGCCACGTGGTCAAGTCATCCAGATATTTACTTCTCTGCCGTCCTCTTGTTTGTTTCCCTAAATCGTGCCAGTTGTCAGCAACGTCCAATTTATTTCTTCTCATAACGTGACCAAAAATTTTGACTGTCTGTGTCTAATTCCTCTAATCAATTTACGATTGTCATTTGTTTCTTGAAGGATTGGATCACTGGTTTTTATGTCAGCCCATGGTCCGGACGAAATCCTATCCCGGACGATCTCCCATAAGTGCCACGACGCGATTTAATGGTTATTTGAATATATGTATACGTTGTTAACGCCATGGTTATTTTATTGTTGGCTCGTTCCTATTTGCCGGACACAGATAGTTATACTTATGCATGTGTCCTCAAGTGGTTGATTAAAGCAGGACTGCATTTTGGCACGGTGTCCTTAGGTTGGCCGGGCACCATATGTTGTTGTGAATGACTCCGCAGAGTTTAAACAATTACTTACTGAGTTCTGAGAGACTGTTTGGATATAGCTCTTTCACTTCCTCCACTGTCATACAAAGAGTCACAGAGTGAGATATATAAACATGACATAACGCTGAAACAGTTTCATCTGCTATTATACCGACCCAGTTACAATAATCAGATATTCACTTTTATAAGACACTTCAAAATCACATTTATAAAACCACTTCTAACTTATCAATCCCAAAACTATTAAACCGGCACTATGAAAGGTCATTGCCATCTTCACAATGTGCTGTGTCCACCTTGAACCACAACCACAGATCGAATGAATGGCCCAGTCACCTTCGCGGATCTTGTTTCCGTTTCAGTGACTACTCAGTGTGCGCCACGCAGATCATGATCCGCGTTTTTATTCACTTAGGCGTGGATACATTTTAATATGCAATTACTATTACATTGAGTCATGGCAATCAAGGATATACACCACGTTGTAATTAATACAGTGGTGATAAAAAAGTTAGCTGTATATCCTTTACATGACGTCGCAATCAACAATAGCATTTGTGCTGTTGTGGTCTCTTGGCAAGTTTACGTTCAATAGTTTGCCATTGCTTTTTGATAAGCACCCATACAATTTCGTAAAAGTACCAACGCAAAGCGGTCTTAATTTGAATAGTAAAACGACGAAAGGAAGGGTAAAGGCAAATAATGAAAAATGTACAATGAATGGCAATGATTGATTTGAATCAGGTCCTACAATTTAAACATATTTGGTGATGGCTCGTGTTAGACAAAAGGCATGTCACAAACATTTGTAATAGAATATGATAGGCAAAGAAATGCATTTGATACACTGAAGATCACTGTATGCAGTAAAGACTTATAATTAGAAGTGAGAAAACAGAATTATTGCACAACCAATTTAAACTTAAGATGCATTAATAATACGTATTCATAGGGATTGCTCGGCACTCACATAAGTAGAGTAAAGAAGCAGACATTTAAGGTCACACTAGACATTACTTAAACTGAAAGTTATAGTGGTCCCACTGGGATTCGAACCTGCCGCCTCCAAATCCATGTGTTGTCACTACAAGTTTAATTCTTGTGTTGTCTAGTGTGTCTTCCAATAGTCGCTCAGTTTCTCTACCAGTGGATTATTTCTCATGCCATTTCGATAACCTCAACAACTGATATTTCTTTGCATTGCGCATATAATATGACTGTGAATCGTGGGCTTAGTGGTAAATATACAAGAAAATATAACGAAGCCCTAGAAGTGTGTCCTTCGGAAGAACATTCCATGCACAAAGGGCAGCCAAATAAGTCATCAGAATGTTGTAAAGGAAACCAAGATACCATAGGAAACTTACTGCGGACATGGCAAGAAAACGATTATTGCTCACGTCATAGTAAGAGGGAAATGGAACATGTAACAACTGAGAAGATTAACAATAATTGCATTGATTCGTAATCTGAGTCTGATGTTCTGATTTTATTTTTACTTTCGCTCGCTTTGGGATCAAACGTAATCCCTACACGTCCTACTGCTTCTTGTGCACTGCACTGATGTTTGCGTGTGGACATGCTTTCCATATTACCAGTGTCCCTCGCCGGCAGGAGAACCCACTCCGACTTCTGAGGTACTCGTAATATACGCCGCCAAGTCAAGGATGAGAAGTCAACATCTTAGTCCAGCTGACAGATGTAGGGGTTGAACCCGCTACCTCAGCACACCAGATATTTAATTTGCTTTGTTTGTGAAGAAAACAAAAAGCTGATTTAAGATTATTACTATTACTAGATAACGCATGTGTCTCAATGTAGAGGGGGTGGGGTGAAGGACAGAAGAGCAAGATCACTAGAGAGTCGGGCGCTGGGACCTAAGGCTAGTGAACGCAGTTTCACAATTCCGACATACCAGGTTCGAAATCAGTTGCAGGCGATTTGGAAGCCGATCGTTTGGCATTGGTTTTCACAATGCTATCAGCGTCTGCTGTTCATAAAACAATGGCAAACTAGTGAACGTAATATTGCATAGAAAATTACAAACAGTCAGTAAGGGCTGGAGTTGAATGCGACATCCTGTAATAGATATGTAACTAACTTTTTCACTAGATAATACATTCATGTGCTTTGCATAACTGTTTTCCACGTCATCATTAAGGGAGTTCATGTTACTCGCTTGACACTTGCGTAGACATGTGAACAGAACAGAAATAGACCTCTTGTCTCATGACATTCTGTGTGGTTAGACTACACTGGGTATTGGCTTGTTCACCATGCTACCGCTATGTCTCACGAGTCAGTTATGAGTAGATTTGGCATTCTTAATTGGCAGAAAAGTGTGTGTGCGTGTGCGTGGGTCTGTGGCTGCACGTCGGCGCGTCTGCGCATCTGCCTGTGCGCGCATGTGTGCGTATGTGTGTATGTGTGTGTATGTGTGTGTATGTGTGGGTGGGTGGGTATATGTGTGTGTGTGTGTGTGTCATGGGCTAACGGGGCTATGGCTCGTCATAGGGGATGGACTCCCTGTGCTCAGATTAGTGTCCTAAACCTGCGACTGGCCTAGCTAGCCGGCAGGGGATCATCATACTGCTCGTAGAAAAACTAAGAAGTATAAACGGACTGACCCAAACGGATATCGACCCGGCAATGTTAATGGACTACGAGATAGATCAGCGACTCAAAAAATAGGCACAATGAACGTCTGTGGTTTCAATAGTAAAGAAGAAGAGCTTATAGAAACAATGGAAGAGAGGAACATTGGACTGATGGGAATAGCGGACACCAGAACAAAGGGGAAAGGATGCAAGGAGCTCCACCGTAGTTACATGTTTGTTTACTCTGGAGTAAAACAACAAGAAAGGGCAAGACACGGTGTGGGTATAGTCATCGAACCACGGCTAGCAAGAGGAATACTAGAAATAAAATATATATCAGAAAGAATCATAACAGTGTGAATAAAAGAACAAACAATTACAACATATGTACAAATATACGCACCATGAATGCAAACAATAATGAGCAAGAATGCGAGGACTTCTACGAAGACATGCATGACGTGCTAAATAAAATAGATAAGCAGGACAACATCATAGTTATGGGAGACTTCAATGCAAGACTAGGACATAACAGAGTGGGCATAGAAAAACATCTGGGAGCATTTGGAGATCAGCATAATGAAAGGAATGATAACGGAAGTAGACTGATAGAGCTTTGCAGCCAACACGACCTCTGTATAACAAACACATTCTATAAACATAAAGATTCACAAGTATACACCTGATATAAATGGAACGATCTAGATAATAAAAGCCAAATTGATTTTATATTAACAAGAAATAACAGAAAGAGAAATATATTAGATGCAAGGGCAGTGCCCAATTTCAGTATAAACAGATCATAAAGCAGTCGTTGCCACAATAAGAACCATCAAAAGAAGAAAACAAAGGTCAGGAAAATACATTCCATTCGAATCAGTAAACTTAAACAACCTTAAAGGTAAGGGAAAATTATGAGAAAGAACTAACTGAACTCTTTGTAAAATTACCCACAGAAAGAAAAACAGTGGAAGAAGAATGGGAGATGTTCAAATCAAGTATTTTAAATACTGCAAAAATAACATGTGGAACCACGAAAAAACGCAAAACACGGATAAAGAAAATAACAAGTTGGTGGAACGCACAAGTAAAGAAAGAGGTAAAAAACAAAAAAGGAAAAATATATAAAGTGGTTGAAGAGCAAACAGGAATGTGATTACATAGAATATAGAATAGCGAGAAGACATGTGAGTAGAATAGTAAAGAGGGAAAAACAAAAAGACTAGGAAGAGTATGGAAAAACCCTAAATAAAAACTACAAGGAGGCAACTAGAAACTTCTACAAAAAGATCAGTGCAATGCGAATCAGAGGAGAACCCTTTGACCCAACTGAAATAATTAACAGCGAATATGGAGAACCAATAAGTGAACAAAAACAAATCCTAATAAGATGGAAGCAGTATTTCGAACAATTTCTCATCATCCCATCAGATGTCATAGGAATTCAAGAGACCTACACAGATGTCACCGAAGAACTAGAACCAGACATACTAAAAGAAGAAATTATAGAAGCCATCAGATTAGCCCCATTGAACAAATTACCGGGACAGGATGAAATACCAAATGAACTAATTAAAGCAGCAAGAGAAGTAGGAACAGCTTGGCTACATAGACTATTTAACCATGTTTTGGGTAGAACAACAGACACCACAAGACTGGGGAGACGCTATAATTATCCCAGTTTGGAAAAACAAAGGCAGCAAAAGAGACTGCACACAATACAGAGGCATTTCACTATTGAGTCATACTGGGAAAACATTTTGCAAAATTCTTGAAAAAAGATTACGAACTACGTTAGAACCCCAGCTAAGCGAAACACAACTTGGATTTAGGAAAAACAAAGGATGCACAGATGCCATTTTTGCTCTTAGACAACTTATAGAAAAATCAATAGAATTCAATGAAACACTCTACTTAGCCCTTGTCGACCAAGAAAAGGCATTCG
The DNA here is from genome assembly GCA_963921405.1 of Cepaea hortensis. Lineage (NCBI taxonomy): Eukaryota > Metazoa > Mollusca > Gastropoda > Stylommatophora > Helicidae > Cepaea > Cepaea hortensis. The sequence continues at coordinate 89,920,246 of OY992878.1, read as the reverse complement.
ATAGAGTAGATAGAAACAAGCTGTGGGAAATCCTTAAACAATATGGAGTGAGTACACATCTAACAAACCTATGTAGAAGTTTATACAACAACAGTGAATGCATAGTGAGAGCAAATGGAGGACACTCAGAACCCTTCACCATAAGATCTGGAGTACGACAAGGTTGTGTCCTGTCCCCTCTCTTGTTCATAACATACAAAGACAACATATGTAAAGAAACCAGCCAAGCAGAGACAGCAAGAATACCGCATGACGAGAACACAGAAGAAGAATCATCTGCAAAGCTAACCATTAGAGAACTCCTGTTTGCGGACGACCAAGCACTAATAGCACAATCAGAAGCTGAATTACAAGACCACATGAATAGTCTAAACGAAATATGTAGGGAACATAACATGAAAATTAGCACAAGCAAAACAGAGGTAATGACGGTAACTAAAGAAGAACAAACAACAACAATTCATCTAAACGAACATCCCATGAAACAAGTAAAGAGTTTCAAGTACCTAGGAAGTATAATAGCATCAAATCGCAGATCAGAAGACGAGATCGAAAATAGGTGCAATAAGGCAAACCAACTCATTGGACAAATGGCACCAATACTAAAGAACAAACATGTATCAATAACTACTAAGAAAGCACTTTACAACACAATCTTCCTACCAACTCTATGCTACCAATGCCAAACCTGGACAATGACAGAAAAAGAGAAAAGAAAAATCACAACAGAAATGAAATTCCTGAGAAGAATATTTAACGTATCAAGAAGAGATAAGATCAGAAATGAAGAAATCAGGACTAAAGTGGGGGTTAAAGCAGCACTAGATTTTATTAGAAAGCAGAAAGTCAAATGGTTTGGCCATGCTAGTAGGTTACCAGTCAACAGCATGCCACAACAAGCAATGATGTACAGACCAGATGGAAACAGAGGAAGAGGCCGACCATGTAAACGTTGGACGGAGGGAATAGCAGAGTCCATGGGAATATCGATACATGAAGCCCATAATCGGGCACTCTTACGAAGTTTATACTTCACCTAAACACCACAAGGTACAAGAGGAACTTGATGAGATGAGATTATATATATAAGATATATATATATATATATATATATATATATATATATATATATATATATATATATATATATATGTATGTATGTATGTATGCTTCCAACTCGGTAAGTTCATATGTGTTGTACTGAATACTGCTCCGGTTACATCAGCATATGCCTCTCCGTAAATGTCAGATTGCAGTGTCGGTCTTGCACACCCTGCAGGTAACTGGAGAGGGGAAAGAGAATACTGCAATACTGTACCCGTAGAGATTATATTCAGCGACCCGGTTGGTAGAAAAGTCTCACTACCAATTTCTCTTCTTAAAACAGATTTTGTGGGGGTGGTGGTGTATTGGGAACAAAAATGGGGGGGGGGGGGGGGTTGTTAAAATCCACGGGATCGACTTCACTACACCAGGTGATATCCAGCATGGCTCGGTCTCTGTAAAAGTCCAGGCTGTCGAAAGTGTTGTACAGATTAACTTCGTAGCTCCGGTGATGACCCCCAGGAGTCTCCGAGAACATTGATGCCGTAACCGAATTGACAGAGTTCGGAATCGAATCCCCGACCTTCGGAGCGCGAAGCGGGCGGCTTAACCATTTCGCCACGGAATCCCCCTCCTCACACCTATAGATGCAAGCCCTTGTCAGGACCTAGACGAATTGAAAGCCAAGGCATGGGATTACAGATTTAAACTCTCAGTTTTCCGGAATTGAAAGCCAAGGCATGGGATTAAAGATTTAAACTCTCAGTTTTCCGGAATTGAAAGCCAAGGCATGGGATTAAAGATTTAAACTCTCAGTTTTCCGGAATTGAAAGCCAAGGCATGGGATTAAAGATTTAAACTCTCAGTTTTCCGGAATTGAAAGCCAAGGCATGGGATTAAAGATTTAAACTCTCAGTTTTCCGGAATTGAAAGCCAAGGCATGGGATTAAAGATTTAAACTCTCAGTTTTCCGGAATTGAAAGCCAAGGCATGGGATTAAAGATTTAAACTCTCAGTTTTCCGGAATTGAAAGCCAAGGCATGGGATTAAAGATTTAAACTCTCAGTTTTCCGGAATTGAAAGCCAAGGCATGGGATTAAAGATTTAAACTCTCAGTTTTCCGGAATTGAAAGCCAAGGCATGGGATTAAAGATTTAAACTCTCAGTTTTCCGGAATTGAAAGCCAAGGCATGGGATTAAAGATTTAAACTCTCAGTTTTCCGGAATTGAAAGCCAAGGCATGGGATTAAAGATTTAAACTCTCAATTTTCCGGAATTGAAAGCCAAGGCATGGGATTAAAGATTTAAACTCTCAGTTTTCCGGAATTGAAAGCCAAGGCATGGGATTAAAGATTTAAACTCTCAGTTTTCCGGAATTGAAAGCCAAGGCATGGGATTAAAGATTTAAACTCTCAGTTTTCCGGAATTGAAAGCCAAGGCATGGGATTAAAGATTTAAACTCTCAGTTTTCCGGAATTGAAAGCCAAGGCATGGGATTAAAGATTTAAACTCTCAGTTTTCCGGAATTGAAAGCCAAGGCATGGGATTAAAGATTTAAACTCTCAGTTTTCCGGAATTGAAAGCCAAGGCATGGGATTAAAGATTTAAACTCTCAGTTTTCCGGAATTGAAAGCCAAGGCATGGGATTAAAGATTTAAACTTTCAGTTTTCCGGAATTGAAAGCCAATGCATGGGATTAAAGAGTTAAACTCTCAGTTTTCCGGAATTGAAAGCCGATGCATGGGATTAAAGAGTTAAACTCTCAGTTTTCCAGAATTGAAAGCGAAGGCATAAGATTAATTAAAGAGTTTAAACTCTCAGTTTTCCCGAGAATAGAAAGCCAAGGCATGGGGTTAATTAAAGAGTTTAAACTCTCAGTTTTCCAGAGGACTCGCATGCAACCGATCATACATAAGTTTCACCAATTGAGACTAAGAAGTAACACGTGGTGAACAACACTAAAGCTGCGACAATACATCGGTAAGGAGGAAGACAATATAATTGATCAGCTTTGAAAGAACACAATCATAAAGGACATAATCAACTTTGCTAATATAGTCTTCATTAGAAGTAGGACACGAATACTGATGTAATTACATATACACATAATGTGTTAAAGTGCAAACACAACACACACCAACTCGATAAAGACACTCACATAAACAAATCGATTAATAGAGCTGATACGTGTGACATAAAAATCGCTCTAGTTGCTTGGTATTGCACTTCTAAGCGGCTTCAAAGAGAATATCCTTCTCGTCTATATATATATATATATTTTAATATTTAATTATTAAGTGAAAGATCACACCTGTTACCGCATTGGTAACACTCAACTTGAATTAGGACTCAGTTCTGTAAGATAACGTATTTCTATTGTAGCATTATAAAGAATTTCTATCATAGAACGATAAAGTATTTATATCAAAGTAAGATAACGTATTTCTATCACATCACAGTAAAATAAAGTACGTATTTCTATCACATCACTGTAAAATAAAGTACGTATTTCTATCACATCACAGTAAAATAATGTATTTCTATTACATTTAGATCAAATATTTGTATCATAGCAGGATAAGTATTTCTATCATAGCAAGATAACGTATACCCTAGGAAATTTTCCGATCCCCTAATTCAAAGAAAAGCGCCCGTAGCTGCGGCACTATATGGCTAGAAGTGAAATCGATGTCAAGGTTTATAACTTCCGTCCTGCAGCATTCAGTAACAACGACAATCTTTTAGCCAAGTGATGCGTGAAACGACTTAATCGACAAATAAACCTTAGCTTGTAAAACAGTTTTTTTAATTTTTATATTGTTACTAGCTGACCCGGCCCGGCTTCGCCCAGACCCTGGTGGGGAGCATCTCATTTAATTCATATAAGTAGTCATATAAGTTCTCGTTCCCGTTACCGACTATCTGTCTGTCTGTCTGTCTGTCTGTCTGTCTGTCTGTCTGTCTGTCTATCTGTCTGTCTGTCTGTCTGACCCGGCCCGTCTTCGCCCAGACCCTGATGGGGAGAATCTCATTTAATTCATATAAGTAGTCATATAAGTTCCCGTTCCGACTATCTATCTGTCTGTCTATCTGACCCGGCCCGGCATCGCCCAACTCCTGGTGGGGAGAATCTCATTTAATTCATATAAGTAGTCATATAAGTTCCCGACTGTCTGTCTGTCTGTCTGTCTGTCTGTCTGTCTGTCTGTCTGTCTGTCTGTCTGTCTGTCTGTCTATCTATCTATCTATCTGTCTGTCTGTCTGACCCGGCCCATCCCATGGTGGAGAGCATCTCATTTAAATTATATAAGTAGTCATATAAGATTCCGTTCCCGACTATCTGTCTGACTGTCTGTCTGTCTTGGGTAAATGGAGGAGGGAGGAGGAAGAGGGAGGTGGAGGAGGGAAGAGGAGGGAGGAGGAGGGAGGAGACAGGAGGAGTAGGGAGGAATAGGAGGGAGGAGGAGGGATTAGGAGGAGGAGGGAGGAGTAGTGTGGAGGAGGAGGCGAGGAGGAGGGAGGAGGAAGAGGGAGGAGGAGGGAGCAGGAGGGAGGAGGAGAACGCAGGAGGAGAAGGGAGCAGGAGGAGGAGAGGGAGGAAAAGGGAGGAGGATGGAGGAGGAGGAGAGAGTAGGAGGATGGAGGAGGCGGAGGGAGAAGGAAGAGGGAGGAGGAAGAGGGAGAATGAGGAGGGAGAAGGAGGAGGAGGGGAGGAGGAGGAGGAAGGAGGCGGAGAGTGAAGGAGGAGGGAGGAAGAGGGAGGAGGAGGAATGTGAAGGGAGGAGGAGGGAGGAGGTAGAGGGAGGAGGAGGGAGGAGAGGAGGTAGAGGGAGGAGGAGGAGGGAGGAGGCGGAGAGGGAGGAGGGGGAGGAGGGAGGAGGAGGAGGAGGGAGGAGGAGTGATGAGGAGGAGGGAGGAGGAGAGAGGAGGAGGAGGGAGGAGGAAGAGGGAGGAGGAGGAATGTGAAGGGAGGAGGAGGGAGGAGGTAGAGGGAGGAGGAGGAGGGAGGAGGAGGAGAGGGAGGAGGAGGAAGGAGGAGGGGGAGGAGGGAGGAGGAGGAGGGAGGAGGAGGAGGAGGGAGGAAGAAGGAGGAGGAGGGAGAAGGAGGGATGAGGAGGAGGAGGGAGGAGGAGGAAGAGGGAGGAGGAGGAAGAGGGAGGAGGAGGAATGTGAAGGGAGGAGGAGGTAGAGGGAGGAGGAGGAGGGAGGAGGAGGGATGAGGAGGAAGAGGGAGGTAGAGGGAGGAGGAGGAGGAGGAGTGAGGAGGAGGAGAGGGAGGAGGAGGAAGGAGGAGGGAGGATGAGGGAGGAAGAAGGAGGAGGAGGGAGAAGGATGGATGAGGAGGAGGAGGGAGGAGGAGGAAGAGGGAGGAGGAGGAATGTGAAGGGAGGAGGAGGGATAGGGAGGAGGGGAAGAGGAAGAGGGTAGGAGGAAGAGTGGAGAGGAGGAGGGAGGATGTAGAGGGAGGAGGAGGGAGGAAAAGGGAGGATGGAGGAGGAGAGAGGAGGAGGAGGGAGGAGGTAGGAGGAGGAGGAAGAGGGAGGAGAAGGAAGGAGGAGGAGGAAAAAGGAGGAGGAAGAGGGAGGAGGAGGATGGAGGAGGGAGAGGGAGGAGGAGGAAGGAGGAAGAGGGAGGAGGAGGATGGAGGAGGGAGAGGGAGGAGGGAAAGAGGAAGAGGGTATGAGGAGGAGGAGGGGAGAGGAGGAGAAGGAGGGAGGAGGAGAAGGAGGAGGAGGGAGGAGGAGGGGATAGGAGGAGGGAGGAGGCAGAGGGAGAAGAAGGAAGGAGGAGGAGGAAGGAGGGAGAGGAAGGAGGGAGAATGAGGAGGGGAGGAAGGAAAGGGAGGTGGAAGAGGAAGAGGAGGGAGGAGGAAAGAGGTAGGGGGAGGAGGAGGTAGAGGGAGGAGGAGGAGGAAGGAAAGGGAGGAGGAAGAGGAGGAGAAGGGAGGAGGAGGGTGGAGGGAGGAGGAGGAGGTAGAGGGAGGAGGAGGGAGGAGGTAGGAGGAGGAGGAAGAGGGAAGAGGGAGAAGAAGGGAGAAGGAGGAGTGAGGATGATGAGGGAGAAGGAGGCAGGAGGAGGAGGAGGGAGGCAGGAGGAGGAGGAGGGATAAGGAGGGAGAGGGAGGAGAAGGGAAGATGTGGGAGGAGGGGGAGGAGGCGGATGGAGTAGGAGGGAGGAGGATGGAGGAGGAGGGGAGAGGAAGAGGGAGAAGAAAGAGGGAGAAGGAGGAGGGAGTCGGGAGAGGGATGAGAGGGAGGAAGAAGAGAGGAGGAGAGAGTTCGCCATTCCGAATTCATACTCGTCTAGTTCTTCCCTTCTACACGACTGTAGATAACTTCCTTACACATAAAAAGATGAATTGTTATTGATATTGCCGTGGCATGGAGGAATATCAGCAGCAGAGTTGATCCAAAAAACCAAAGACTGAGATCTACGGAGAGCCATGAACGCCTACGCCAGCCGGCACGGCACTTGATGATGATGATTGCCGTGTGACGATTCTGTGTAGTCACGTCATTTTCTTTCATCATCATCATCATATATTTACGTACGTATTTTGGGAGGGGGAGGAGGGAGGAGGAGGAAGAAGAAAAAAAAACTATGACAGTTGACAGCTCTGGAATGAAAGGAAGGCGTGTAGAAAATTTCATCTCAATCGGATGGGCCGTTCGCGAACAAATAAAGGACATACATATTTACATACATACATATATACATATTTACATACATACACTTTGTTTTATAAATATAGATGCACAAGTTATTTCAGCCATTCTCTTTACGCAAACAAACTGTGCTGTATCAAACCGAAAATTAAACAAACTGAAAATCGTGAACTAACATATTTTGAAGGTGATCATTTGAATATTAGACTTTCACACTGATTTCACATCCAAGAGAGGCGAAACTGCCTGACATGTACAACCAACTATTGGACCCATTACGGCTAAGAAGAACAAACGAACGAACTTAATTCATGTCATGAGACCTACTGGCGTACAGTGGACTGAACAAAGACAAGAAAACAAACGTTACGATACAAGTAACAGTAAGTAAAGGAGCCGTGTATATGCCTTAAGGAGCATTGGGCGTATGGTGCTAGACGCATACTTGAAGAGACCAATCAGCAGGTGAGTGACGTGGTCAGTATCAGCCAAGTTATGATATTTGTACAGAAGACAGAAGTCGTGATAAGTTTGAACAACAACACCGTGGACTCTGTTACACAGTCTTGTACAATAGGCATGACTGTTAAAAAAGATGCATTAGACAGTTTAAAGCACTTATCACTACTATCACTCTATACAGGTGACAAGTAAAGACAATTCGTTTCCTGATATGTTACATAAAACCTACCTGAACATAAGTTCTTTAAGAGCAACACGATCTCTCTCTCTCTCTCTGTCTCTGTCTCTGTCTCTGTCTGTCTGTCTGTCTCTCTCTCTCTCTCTTTCTCTCTCTCTCTCTCTCTCTCTCTCTCTCTCTCTCTCTCTCTCTCTCTCTCTCTCTCTCTCTCTGTGTGTGTATGTGTGTATGCCTACGTATGTGCCTTGAGGTATTGAACGCAGTTTCACAGTCTGGACTTGAGGGGTTGGAAGCCATCCGCCAGCGATGGGCAAGCAGACCTCTTTGTGTTGATTGTCACAATGTCGGTTGTTTAGAAAAGAAAGGCAAACCACTACTCGTAAAATTGCATACAAAATCACAAACAGAAACACATGCTTGATTTGAACGTAATGTAAGAGGACATGCAAGTGGTTCTGATCAGGCGATGACAGTAGATCTGCAAACTTGACCAGACTTCAAGAACACAATGTCAACAAGGAGACAGTCAGGCAAGAGTGCTATCTAGGGAATCAAAGAAAACTAATCCAGCAACACAGAACTAGAGGGTCTTCGGCCGCTGCCCACTGAGGTACAACTGAGGAGAGAATCTGAGTACTTAGGGACTGATAGGTTCGAAGTGCAATGAGGATGATATGACGACTAACTAACCATGGACCCAGTACGCCTCAAGGCGAGTACAAGAGCCCTATACTTTACTCATTTACGAAATAATAACCTCGACCTCGGTTAATGATACGGAAGTACGAAACACAAGTTGAGACAACGAAAATAGGATATATCTGGGACCTTCACACACTGGCATAGAGAAAGATTTGTACATGCGTTTGAATTCAATGAAAAACAGATGAAAATGTTAGTTACTTTATTCGCCCATTCGGTAGTGTAGACTCTCCAAGTGTATATGGGGTTAAAAAACATAAAGAAAACAAAACAGAAGTAAAGGACCCATTTAAACGTCTCGGAGGGTATTGGGAATATGGTGCAATCATACATGCTTGTAGAGCAGTTGCAATTCGAGGGATGACGTGTACATTATCACCTCAGCCTTCTTTACTTCCCAGGAAGTTTTGTCATACAGTACAACTTCAATTAACCGTCACCGTTCGGACCGTGCTGTGTCAGATAACCGAATAGACGGATAACAGAAATCTCTTAATACATATGTACAGCAACGAGATTTCACTGCGGGCTTGGGACGAAAATTAAAATAAAATCATTTAAAAGTGAATAACACACGCATATTGTATTTAATTTTACACAGCGATCTATGTAAACTTCAAGAGTAGTAATTTACCAAATCCCGCAAGAAACAAATGAAAACCGTAAACTGATTAGAGAAGTTAGACATAGAATTCAAAATTTTTTGCTCACGTTATGAGAAGAAA
>OY992878.1:89763969-89906469 GCA_963921405.1 Cepaea hortensis | reverse complement strand
GAGATCTCTTACCCATCTGTAATTCACCAAAAAAGATGTCCTTTGGTATTCTACCATCATTCATCCTCCTAAGATGTCATATCCATCTAAGTCTACGAAGACTGAACATGGAACACACCGTCACACAACCTGATCTTTCCAATACTTCAGTTTTTGTGATTTTGTGTTGCCACTTAATACCAAGTATTCTTCGCAGACACCGCATATGAAAGCTAAGCTGTTAAAACGTTTCTCTTGGTGTGAGTAAGATGACCAGGCTTCACTGCCATAAAGAAGAGTACTAAGGACACAGGCTTGATAAACAAGGACATTTGTTTTAACAGTAAGCTTCCTGTTCTCCCAGACTCTTTTCGTTACCTGTTCATTGTTGTTGCTGCCTTACCAGTCCTAATGCTGATTTCCTGATCTAGGGATAATTTGCTATTTACCTCTGATCTTAGATATGTAAAATGGTCTACTATCTCCAGTTCGGCGTCGTCATGTGCACCTTGTGACATAATCTGTGACTGCTTTTTGCTAATTGTTAAACCAAATTCAGAAAAAGCATTGGAGCATTAGTAGACGTTGTAATTCTTCCCCAGAGTGCGTCATAATTGCAGCATCATCTGTAAAAAGCAACTCTCCAATCAGTATCCTCTTAATTTTGGTCTTGGCCTTCAATCTCTGGGCATTGTAGAGTCCGCCACCTGAGCGTGAGTGAATGTATATACCACAATCCTGATCACGAAAGGCATATTTCAGTAGAAGTGAAAAGTATATTCCAAAGAGGGTGGGAGCTAGTACACAACATTGCTTAACTCCACTCTTGATTTCAAACTCTTCTGAAGTTGCACCGTCAAACGTGGTTATACCCTTCATGCCTGTGTGTAACGATTCCACAATGGGCAGAAGAGTTGGCGGGCAGCCAATCTTCTTTAGTGCTTTGAACAGACCTTTTCGACTGACCAATCAAATGCCTTTGTGAGGTCGATGAAGGCAAGACACAGTGGCTGATTCTGTTCACGGCAGTTTTCTTGCATTTGTCGCAATGAGAATATCATATCAATGGTAGACCGGTTCTGTCGGAAGCCACACTGATTCGGGGTAGACTTGATCACCCAGTATTTGAAGTATGCGCAGAACAATTCTGCCAAATACTTTCCCAACAATACACAGAAGTGGAATACCCCTAAAATTGTTACAGTCCATTCGATCGTCCTTGTTCTTGTACAATGTTATGATGCTTGAGTCTTTGAAATCCTTTGGGACTTGTCCTTCTCTCCAGCATAACTCTATTAGCTGGTGGATATGTAGAGTGAGTGTGTTTTCCCACTCCTGATAACCTCTATTGGAATCCCATCCTTACCTGGAGCCTAGCCAGATGCAAGTTCATTTATAGCACAATTAACTTCTTTTATGGTGGGAAGTGTGTCCAGGTGGTCAAGAGGTGGCAGGGCCTCTATGGCGTTGAGGGCATCATCAGCTAGTTTGGTCTCACTTGAGTAAAGCGCCATATAGTGCTCTACCCATCTATCCATCTGCTGCTTCTTATCAGTGATGATTTCTCCAGTCAAGGTTTCAGTGGTGCACTTCTTTTGATCATTGGACCACTAGCTTTCTTTATCCCTTTATACATGCTTCTGGTGTTTCGTTATCACTTGCATTTTGAATGGACTCACATAACTTGATCCAATAGTCATTTGCACACTTCCTGGCAGCCTCTTGCACATCCTTCCTAGCTTGCTTCAGCTCACTGAGAGTGTTACGCGTCGTTTTTTACCTTGTTTCTTAAGGGAGCTATCTTATTTTTGTATCAATCCATTCCTGCCTCTTATGATTCACAGTGCCGTAAACCCCTACCGCTGTTTTATAAAGAGTTTCCTTAAGTTTACCCCACTTTTCACTTGCTGTACAATTTTCTGATGTATCAGTGAAAGCGTCTTCAAGTTGCTGTTGGAACTCAAAGCACTTGTCAGGATAGTGGGTGTTAATAATATTAATCCTGAGGCTAGATTTGTGTTTAGCTGTGTAGATTCTCTTTGGTCTCAATCTAACACGTGCAATAGCCAAAGAATGATCCGTATCACAGTCAGCACTGTGGTAACTTCGAGTTAATGATCTTTGGTTCAGATGTTGTCTCCGTGTGAGGATGAAGTCCAGCTGATGCCAATGGCCAGATCTTGGATGTTTCCGTGCGACCTTATGCAGCTCTTTTGTTTAAAAAAAAAGGAGTTTGTAATACATAGGTCATTTCTGGTGCAATGGTTCAGCAGCCGTTGCCCATTTTCATTCATTCGACCGATGTTGTATTTTACAAAGCACACTGCCCATGAACTCGGGTCCTTGCCTACACGAGCATTGACATCACCGAGCATATAAATGTAGACGGATTTTGGAACTGCCTTGATCACAGAGTCTAACTCCTCATAGAACAAATCCTTCACATCATCAGAGGAAGTGAGTGTCGATGCATATGCAGTGATAATGATGGCAAAGTCACAAGAGGTTGCAAAGCGCATGGATAATAATCTTCCAGTAATTCCAGCTGGAATTTCAATCATTCCAGCAGCGAAGTCTTTACTGCAAATCCCACACCATGTTGCCTTTTTTCTGTCTGCCCTCTACCCTTCCAAAAAAAGGTGTAGTTTGTTTTCCCAGAGTGACCCTTCCTCAGAGAGGCGAGCCTCCTGCAGGCCAGCAATAACAATGTTAAGACGATTGAGTTCGGCATCAATCACAGCCGTTTTTCTCACGCAGTCAATATTCGTCAGGTCAGTGGAAAATCCTTGACGCGTGGATCTTACGTTCCAGGTTGCAAGCCGTAGCTTGAGATTTCTATTTTTCTTATTTGAAGTATTTGGTGCATTGGTTTTACAGCCTGCGATTCAGATTGTGTCCTAGCCCCAAGCACCCATTGAAGCAGGCAGGCTGTGGCGGATCAGCACCCAATTGGCCGGGGGGTGCCCAGCTTGAGGCGGGCAGTAGCTGATCATTGACACCTGTAGGTGTTTCCCACCGTCAGAGGCAACCCGTGGCGCCCCATGTCTACGCCAATTGATAAGGTCTTATAACCCGTAACTGCTACCTCTCGCTTTGATTCCGAGACCAGGTAAGACCAGGGATGGAGTTATACCTCTCCATAGCACAAAGCCTGGGCTAAAATATAGAGACCATGTGTTGCCCATGCAGCATGATCCCTCTTTCGGCCTGCCTAGTTCACTGCTGAGGAAAGGTAACACCTCTACATCTGGAACAAGACAAGCTGAAGAAGCTGCCGGATCAGCAAAGCAATGCTCTAACTGTCCGCCTGTCGGAACTTCGATCCTAGACCAGCTGCCAACCAAGGCTTAGGTCCTGGTTTGCCCTGCCATGACATTTTATCTTTAGGCTGCATTCCCTCGCACCAGGATAAGGATTGTACCCTCCCAGTTGCGCTCTTCCGCCGTTGGCACAATGTGGGGTGTCGGGTTTGGTAAGCGCCGCCAAACATTCGGTGTTAACAGAAAGCAGATAGTACTGTCTACTGTCATACGGTAGCTCAGTTATATCTGACTAAGGCCTGAATAGGACATGTGTGAAATGAATTTGAGTGAAATCATATAATTGTATATGCTAAAAGTCTACACTGTGAGGGATGCTGACCCACTGATGGTTTGGTTGGCGTTGCCTGCCCACATGTGTTCTTGGTACTTTCATTACGAGGTTTGGACAACTTTAAAGCATAATGGAGTCGGACAGTCTTGTGTCGTGGCACCACATGGAATCAACACACGAAATGATTCATGCTGTCGAAGATCGCAATTTGTGGAGAAGAATGATCGCCAACGTCTGCCGGCAAGGTACTGGATGATGATGATGGAATCGAAAATAATTCCTTTTTGCATTTCAAAACCATATTTTCCCGTAAGTGAATTTGTAGTTGGAAATTGTCATTCATTTATAAAAGCCAAATTGGTGCAAACGAATAGACATGTTAGTCAGTTTAAAATTACACTAGTATACAATTCAAATTAAAATGTGAATATGTGTGTGGTATATTTCAGTGTATTTAAGGATTTATAGTTTGCTTTAGTTTATGTTGTTTGTATTCTGCAGTATGTACCTGACAAGATGTGGCGAAATATGACAGGCAATAAATCTTGCAATCTTTTGTTTGCGTCTTCCCTGCTAAAAATAGTTCCTTTCTTAAATGAGACCTGTAGATGTGATTACTCTGGAGCTAGAGCAGCGCACTGCCCACTATGTCAGCACGGTTTCCTAAATAGAAGATCTTATCAGATGAGGTCAGTGGTCATCTTCACACAGCAGCATGTGTCCGGGAGGGCCTGCCCCTGGCCGTGCTAGCACAGTCCATCATCGATTGATGTTTCCTTACATTTAGACTGTTACCCTTCTCTTCTTAGTCTAGCTCCACTCGCCCTTCAGCGTGGGTTTCAGCAGGACATCATTTCGCACAATGTAATACGCTCACACTCACAGAGACAGGGATTGCTAGAAGCAGAACAGTATACACAACTATAAGAGATTTGTGGAGAGATATGAACTCTTACGCCACTTTTCAAGGCATATGATGATGATGATGATGATGATGATGATGATGATGATGATGATGATGATGCCCAAAATATGTTATTGATCACACGTTGACTTCTTTGGTAATCTCCTTTTCATTTATAATCTATTAAGATGTTATTTGTCATGCTGTATTTCAGTAACATTAACCACATATTTTTATATATATCTGAATGTCATCGGCAATAATAATGTTTTCTAAATGCTTCTTCATTGTCCATTACTTGGCACTATAGAATTAGCTAGCGTATACATGACACTTGATGATAAGCAGTATCGTAGGATATGCTGCACATTGGAAATACAAGCATAAGAACTAAAGAAGGAGTAGAGATGAATTAATGGACTAGCAATGCATAGCTGTTGCCTGCATTCAAAACAAAACACCAAGTTCTGTGTGTAACTACAAGCACACCAAGGACACAATCAGTAGAAACATTACAAGTAAAAATGGAAATCCTCAACATCATCATCATCTCCTACTCTTGCCGTCAAGCGTTGTGGGGAAAAATAATTGACGTTCAAGCACGATTGCTCATGCATCATGGAGGAAGTTTAAGGAAAGGAAATGGGAATACATCCGTTAAACCCTATACAGCAGAACTAACATAAAATTGCACTGTCAAAGTAATCACAGAGAATACTCATCCAGCATACACAATTTGTAACCATGCTCAAGAATCAGTTGAACACTGAAATAAGACTAAAGATAGGTTCACAACACCATAAAACATATTTGAATAGAGGAATTTCAGAAACGTTCAATACATTAATTAATACCGACAACTAAACAGGACGCACCAATTACCTCGCTACGGCAGGTGATATAACCAGAAATTGACTAACATCTAGCCAGTATATTTGAATACGAGGTCTATCGCAGAAATAATGAAAGATTACTCCAATAGTCACATACAACAAATATCAAAAGTCAGTATCACTGTTTACACAGATGGTTCCAAAGCAGGAGATAATAAGCTGGAAATACACATAAACATTCCACAGTGGAAAATAAATAGAAATGTAAGTATAACAAATACCATATCTTTATTTGGTTTTGTTTTTTAAGTGTAGAAATGGTTGCTGTAGTAACAGCGCTAAGAATGGTATATGATAAACCTAACCAGAAACTGACAATCTAAATACTTTTATTATCAACAGTTCTGCTCTAATAATAACAATGTCTGTAGTAGACCGGAAATAGCAGAAGATATCTGTGCGACTACGCATCTAACACCAGACATGGTTCTGTGCTCATCGTGTCGCCACCGGTACATGTAGGAAGTGACGATAATAACATGGCGGACAAAGAAGCGACGAATGCCACAGCAAAACAAATGATAACAAAGTACATATAGCTCCGAGTAAAGATAACAACGAATCATCAATTATTAAATAATAGAAGACGAATAGCTATAAATGGGGAAGCAAAGCTTCAAAGAAAGAAAAGCGTACCCATTGTGAAATGTTCCAACAAGAACATACCAGGTATCAAATTAATTAAACATTACTTGCAGTAAAAGACTGCCGAGGTTAAAATTTGGAATAACGTACTTTACGTACTATATAAGTTGACAACTGATCTGAAAGCATGAAGCACAATACTAAAGAAAATTAGTTGTTGTAGTGCACAAACTTGAACTGCAAAGGATACCACTAACTGAATATATGACACTCCTCAATAATACGTTGATAATGGAAAATACATTGCAGCTCTAGAGATCTAGAAGTAGAACAGATCTAACAATATACCCTGGTTCAAGTCCCGGTGAGGACCGGGATTTTCCCTGGTCTCTGGGTAGTGAGATCGGACGCCCGTGTGTATTGTTGCGCACGTAAAAAATCCATTGGCAGTTGCAAATCGAAAAAGAGTAGCCTAACGGCGCTGCCCGGGCAAAATTTTGAGTAAAAAATCTACCCAAAGTATTTCAGGGTCCTCGTCGGTGCTACGGAGTTCGTGCACTGAGCTGAGTTTCTCCAGACTCAGGTGTGAGTTAGGAGGTGAACGGAGCACTTATGGGTTGCACCCGTGTGCCGTGATGTTGATCCATCGACTAAACTAAACTAAACTAAACTAACAATATACCGCTAACACAAAAGTTCCTATATAGGAAATCAGATATATATATATACCACAATGTCTACACAATACAAAATACTGCAGGTCAGCATGGTCGAATGGGTATGAACACGTGTTCTTAAACATCCGTTGTACTGATGCCGAGGTAAGCGGTTCAACCGCTACACCGGACAGTTGGACTAAAATGTTGACCTATCGTCCTTGACTTGGGGATGTAAATTACAAGTACCTCTGAAGTCGGAGTGTATTCGCCTGATGGCGAAGGACACTGTTAATAGGGAAAGCTAATCCACACGTAAAATACAGTCCATCACTACTATAAATAGTGTGTATGGGCTACGCTTGAGTTCAAAGTGAGCGAGCGCAAAAATACAAAAACATCAAAAAAATCTGCAAAAAAAAAAAAGTCAAGTTATATGTTAGAATAATATAAACATCCGTTGCTTTATACAACACGACAACATGTATAATATATTCGAATCATAACACATAAGGGTTGAACATGATATTACTGGTACAAATACAATATAATACATGATCAAAAAGTCTCGAGTATAGGGAACACGCTCTAAGATGTACGTTGCCTAGTTCAGACGTCGTATATACATAATGTTCTCACCATATGTCACGTATTAATCACTGAGTTAACAACAGACACGTGAACTGGAGAAAGCTGCCACATAGTTGACTCTTATTTCATTTACACTTATGACCACGACTATTATGTTATTTATAAGTTCTAGAATTTCGGATGTTTAACCTACCTGTGTGCTTAATAGGAGTATGCAATTTAAACCCTCGAAAAGAGGACATTCGTCGAAGAAACAAAGCTGCAACGCTGGAAGTCATCGTGAGAGGTATCAGCCGCTAGAAATGGATCTCACAGTTGTGTAACATAACCTATATGAATAGTCCGTGCAGCGTTAGTAACTATCACACTGGTGGCTGACCTCGATCTAACAACACATGTATGTAACATTAACATTATATAGCCACAGCACGGTTGTCGCCGTTAGCGCAATATTCGGGAAACAATATGTAGTAACTGCTACCATAATTTCCACACCAATGCTGGCTTTTCCCATTAACCGCTGAAATTATTATTGAACCTTAATGATTCACTGGTTGAGACTATTACACAGGTATCAATAACTGTGGTAAAATGATATCGTCTCTAATGTGTTGCCTAAACTGTACGTTAAGTAAGTTGTTATAACGCAGACAGGTGTGACTGTGTGTGCGCGCGCGCGCGCACGTGCTTGCGTGCATGAAGCTGTCACGTTTAACTGAGGGAAGGAGGCTGACTAGTTTAACTGAAGGAAGGAGGCTGTCAAGTTTAACTGAGGGAAGGAGGCTGTCAAAATTTAACTGAGGGAAGGAGATTGTCAAGTTTAACTGAGGGAAGGAGATTGTCAAGTTTAACTGAGGGAAGGAGGCTGTCACGTTTAACTGAGGGAAGGAGATTGTCAAGTTTAACTGAGGGAAGGAGATTGTCAAGTTTAACTGAGAGAAGGAGGCTGTCACGTTTAACTGAAGGAAGGAGATTGTCAAGTTTAACTGAGGGAAGGAGGCTGTCAAGTTTAACTGAGGGAAGGAGATTGTCAAATTTAACTGAGGGAAGGAGATTGTCAAATTTAATTGAGGGAAGGAGGCTGTCAAGTTTAACTGAAGGAAGGAGGCTGTCAAGTTTAACTGAAGGAAGGAGGCTGTCACGTTTAACTGAGGGAAGGAGGCTGTCAAAATTTAACTGAGGGAAGGAGATTGTCAAGTTTAACTGAGGGAAGGAGATTGTCAAGTTTAACTAAAGGAAGGAGGCTGTCACGTTTAACTGAGGGAAGGAGATTGTCAAGTTTAACTGAGGGAAGGAGATTGTCAAGTTTAACTGAGAGAAGGAGGCTGTCACGTTTAACTGAAGGAAGGAGATTGTCAAGTTTAACTGAGGGAAGGAGGCTGTCAAGTTTAACTGAGGGAAGGAGATTGTCAAATTTAACTGAGGGAAGGAGGCTGTCAAGTTTAACTGAAGGAAGGAGGCTGACAAGTTTAACTGAAGGAAGGAGGCTGTCAAGTTTAAATGAGGGAAGGGGGCTGTCAAGTTTAACTGAAGGAAGGAGGCTGTCAAGTTTAACTGAGGGAAGAAGATTGTCAAGTTTAACTGAGGGAAGGAGGCTGTCAAGTTTAACTGGGGGAAGGAGATTGTCAAATTTAACTGAGGGAAGGAGGCTGTCAAGTTTAACTGAAGGAAGGAAGCTGACAAGTTTAACTGAAGGAAGGAGGCTGTCAAGTTTAAATGAGGGAAGGAGGCTGTCAAGTTTAACTGAAGGAAGGAGGCTGTCAAGTTTAACTGAGGGAAGGAGGATGTCACGTTTAACTGAGGGAAGAAGATTGTCAAGTTTAACTGAGGGAAGGAGGCTGTCAAGTTTAACTGAAGGAAGGAGGCTGTCACGTTTAACTGAGGGAAGGAGATTGTCAAGTTTAACTGAGGGAAGGAGATTGTCAAGTTTAACTGAGGGAAGGAGGCTGTCAAGTTTAACTGAGGGAAGGAGATTGTCAAGTTTAACTGAGGGAAGGAGGCTGTCACGTTTAACTGAGGGAAAGAGATTGTCAAGTTTAACTGAGGGGAGGAGGCTGTCAAGTTTAAATGAGGGAAGGAGGCTGTCAAGTTTAACTGAAGGAAGGAGGCTGTCAAGTTTAACTGAGGGAAGGAGATTGTCAAGTTTAACTGAAGGAAGGAGTTTGTCAAGTTTAACTGAGGGAAGGAGGCTGTCACGTTTAACTGAAGGAAGGAGATTGTCAAGTTTATCTGAGGGAAGGAGGCTGTCAAGTTTAACTGAAGGAAGGAGGCTGACAAGTTTAACTGAAGGAAGGAGGCTGACAAGTTTAACTGAAGGAAGGAGGCTGTCAAGTTTAAATGAGGGAAGGAGGCTGTCACGTTTAACTGAGGGAAGGAGGCTGTCACGTTTAACTGAGGGAAGGAGGCTGTCAAGTTTAACTGAGGGAAGGAGGCTGTCAAGTTTAACTGAGGGAAGGAGATTGTCAAGTTTAACTGAGGGAAGGAGATTGTCAAGTTTAACTGAGGGAAGGAATCTGTCAAGTTTCACTGAAGGAAGGAGGCTGTCACGTTTAACTGAGGGAAGGAGATTGTCAAGTTTAACTGAGGGAAGGAGATTGTCAAGTTTAACTGAGGGAAGGAGGCTGTCAAGTTTAACTAAGGGTAGGAGGCTGTCAAGTTTAACTAAGGGCAGGAGGCTATCAATTTTAACTGAGGGAAGGAGATTGTCAAGTTTAACTGAAGGAAGGAGGCTGTCAAGTTTATCTGAGGGAAGGAGGCGGTCAAGTTTAACTGAGGGAAGGAGATTGTCAAGATTAACTGAGGGAAGGAGATTGTCAAGTTTAACTGAAGGAAGGAGGCTGTCAAGTTTAACTGAGGGAAGGAGATTGTCAAGTTTAACTGAGGGAAGGAGGCTGTCAAGTTTAACTGAGGGAAGGGGGCGGTCACGTTTAACTGAGGGAAGGAGGCTGTCACGTTTAACTGAAGGAAGGAGATTGTCAAGTTTAACTGAGGGAAGGAGATTGTCAAGTTTAACTGAGGGAAGGAGGCTGTCAAGTTTAACTGAGGGAAGGAGATTGTCAAGTTTAACTGAGGGAAGGAGGCTGTCAAGTTTATCTGAGAGATGATAATCGTCAAGTTTAACTGAGTTATGATAACCGTTAAGTTTACCTGAGAGATGATAATCGTCAAATTTAATTGAGAAATGATAACTGTCAAATTTAACTGAGAGATGATAACAGTTAAGTGTAAATAATAGATGACAATTGTCAAGTTTAATTGAGAGATGATAACCGTAAAGTTTAACTGACAAATGATAACCGTCAAGTTTAACTAAGAGATTATAACCGTCATGCTTAACTGAGAGATTATAACCGTCAAGTTTAACTAAGAGATGATAACTGTCAAGTTTAATAGAAAGATAATAATCGTCAAGTTTAACTGAGAGATGATAACCGTTATGTTTAACTGAGAAATTATAACCGTCAAGTTTAACTGAGAGATGATAATCGTCAAGCTCAACTGATAAATGATAACCGTAAAGTTTAACGGAGAAATGATAACCGCCAAGTTTAACTGAGAGATGATAACCATCAAATTTAACTGAGAGATGAAAACCGTTAAGTTTAACTGAGAGATGATAATCGGCAAGCTTAACTGAGAGATGATAGTTGCCTTGTTTAACAGAGAGATGATAACCGTCAAGTTTACTGAGAGATGATAACCGTTAAGTTTAACTGAGAAATTATAACTGTCAAGTTTAAATGAATATGATAACTGTTAAGTTTAACTGAGATATGGCAATTGTCAATTTAACTGAGAGATGATAACCATCAAGTTTAACTAAGAAATGATAACCGTCAATTTTAATTGAGAGATGATAACGTTAAGTTTAAACGAGAGATGATAACAGATAAGTGTAACTGAGAGATGAAAACCGTTAAGTTTAACTGAGAGATGATAACTGTTAAGTTTAACTGAGAGATGATAACAGTTAAGTTTAACTGAGAGATGATAACCGTTAAGTTTAACTAAGAGATGATAACCGTTCAGTTTAACTGAGAGATGATAACCGTTAAGTTTAACTGAGAGATGATAACCGTTAAGTTTAACTGAGAGATGTAAGCTGGCATGCTAGTCAACTTGGCCTCTGTTACTACAAGGTAATGAAAGCACCCTATTTCTCAACATGGGGAATATGGGTTACACGGTGCCAGCCCCACAGTTTGCAACTGATCGGCATTGGATGGTGGCGTCTCAATATCTGACCGGCTGCCTCTTCATCCACGAAAGATAATGTTACCATTTTAGGCTAAGTCGACCTGAGACAAAAATTCCCGCCTCTAAGAGAAATATGATTAAAATTAGTGGAATTGTGGTAAAGCTGTGGAAATATAAACAATATGAAATAAGACAATGTAATGCAGCTTTACAGAACAGAGTTACACAAAACACTGGACGTTGCAGCGACTAGCCTTCATCACAAACAAATACATCATACACAAAACACAACACATAAACACGGAGAAGATCCTCCAGTGACTACATTAAGGCATAGGAACAGAATGGGAAGCATGAAAAGATGAAAAAATGAGAACAATGAAGAGAAAATGAAAACTAGAAAAAGATGGTGCTACTGATCTCAGAATCCCCGGCCGTGATACTAACATGATATGCGTGCTTGCTTTAAACACAACAATTCCAAATTCGTCCTCGTTCAACCTACTTCTTTCAGCTGTGGTTATTGTTGAGGTCCGTGGGTTTTGTGGGTTTATTCACCCTGATTCTTGTCTTACGAGTTAGTCCTGACCCGGGCTGGTTATATCCGCTTTTGTGTCTGTGACGTCAGCTGGGAAGGGAGGGGGGGGGGGGTGGGGTCGGCGGCTGTCTTTTGTGCCCGTCTCCTCTGGCGGTTTCTTTTGTTATTGAAGGCCCCTGGCTCGTCTGGCTTGACTGGTTGCAGTCCTTATAAGGACTTTTTATTTGGTATTTTTGCCTCCTTTTTTGTGTATTGCCTGTAGAAGCTTTTCGATGTTGTTTTCCTCATTGCGCCTTTTTGTTTGTCTCTTTCGAGTTCGAGTTCTTGCTGTCTTTCGATTGCTTCTTCTGTGGTCAGTCTTGGGATACTCTCTCCGTCATCTATGTAGTACTCGAGGTCAGCCTCACTGTCATAGTGTATCTCAGGTATTCTATCCGTTTCCCCCTGAGTTTCTTGGGCTTCTTCTTTTCTTTTTCTTCCCATCGCCTTCTGAATTCCTCGCTCCCGAGTCCCTCTTTAATTTCCTGTCTCTTTGCCGATTCTATGCACTCCTCCAATTCCTCCAATGTAGGTTCCCCGGGCGTCGTCAGGGTACTCATCTTGGTTTTCTTCAGAAGTCTGACTGGATATTGGTTTCCCCTTGAGTTTCTCGGGCGTCGTGGTTGGGCTGCTGTCTTTATCTTGCGGTTTCGGTTCGGCCTTTTGTTGGGTTTCGCCTTGCGGCTTGTCTGTGTTCCCCTGCATGGCTTCTGTTGGTTTGTTTCGGATTAAATCCATTTTAGCTTTCAGCAGCTCTCTCTCTCCGCTTTAATGGTGAGCAGCATTTCTTCGTTTTCCTTCTTCATCTCGGCCATATGTTCCACTTCTTGCTTGATGTTTTGTTGGATCTCCTTTATGTCAGCAAGCAGCTTTTCATTGTCGCTGGTCGGTGCAGGTGTTTAAATTAGCATGACTTGTTTTTTTCAACTCACCAATCTGGATTTGTAGTTGTGCTCTTCAGCTTGCGAGATGCACGTGGCTGTCTCGCACCTCCGCTTAGCTTCCTTATATGGTGTCTGTGTGATAGTGACGAGCTTTAAGACGTCTCTGTGTCTTTGGAGGTAAGGACAACCCAAGTATCTTGCTCCATACTTGCCTAGGCAGTTGGCGCACTTTCTTTTGTTGTTGGGTGCTCGGAAGACCGTGTCCAGCTTGGCCAGCGGACACTCCTTGAAGGCGTGGTGATCGGTGCAGCATCGGCATATTTCCGACTTACTGCGACATGCTGCTCTGCTGTGGCCGGCCCTCTTGCATCTGGAACATTGAGTTATCCTTTGTATGAATCCTTCAGGCTGTTGTATTTTCTAGTTTACCGATACCTGGCGTGGTATCTCTCTGCCCTTGGTCGTAGGGATCTTTATTCCATCAAGCTAGGACACAGATAAATTAATACTTTCATGTAGTGTCTTTCGTGTATTTGTTAGTCTATTTTTGTTTGTTTGTTTGTTTGTGCTGACGAAGGCCTTGACCGCAACGTCTATTTTGTTTTTTGTAGTCGTGCTTTGGTAAAGCTCACAATCTACTTCTCGTTTTTCAGTGATTCATTCATAGGGATCTTTGAGTACGTCAGGATCCGGTCCGTCTTCAAGATTTGGATGTTGAGATTCTCTTCTTGTAGCTGCTTTTTGATTTGTTCGTCTGACAGCTCCCCTTGAATACGCTTGACCACCCATCTGACTGTTTTTGAGTCGGTGTTTCCGACTCTGGTGTCTTTCTCCTCTTTCTCATTTGTGTTGGCTCTTGTCTGTGGTGGGTTGTCGTCGATCTTCCTGGTTGTGGCTTCAGTAGTAACTGTAGTTTCAGGTTCTTTGCTGCAGCTCAAATGAAAGTTCTCTCCGCCCGTCTTCTTTACGGCTTTGTGTGCTTCCACGCTGCACATCTTGGATACCACGTACCACGTGTCTTTTGGTGTTCTTGCTATGTGTCATCCCCCCCCCCCCCGTATCAGGCTACTTGAACTGTTCAGGTGACTTGCTTGATAGCGCTCGCAGTTGCGAATGACAACGAACGCGAACATCCGTCTTGATGCTCTTATATAGACAGCCGTGGGAGCCTGTGGTGTTGTTCGGACCGAGGTAGGGGATGGTTCCGCGAAGATCCAAGGTAAATGAGTGAAAGTGGTACATGAAAAAGGGGGAGGAAGGTAATAGGGGAAACTGGAAGCAATGGAGATGTGATGGTGGTCCGAGACCGAAAACTAAGAAGGAGTACCCGGTGGATGTCCGTAGATTGTATGAGTGGGTGCCAGAAAAGGGTTGGCCATGATGGACGAATGTTAAAAAGCAATGACGTGTGCACCTACATATGATGGTGACAATAATGAAACTTTTCTCCTTTATGTGTGTGCCAAGGGAATCATAAATTCTGGTTGGACTGATATGTGTGAGCGCGCTTACACACATACATACATCTACACACCTCAACAGACATTCATTTAACCATATACAAACATGTGTATATGGTGTATATCAGACAAGGGAGAGAGAGAAAGAGAGGAGGGATGGAGAAAGAGCGAGAGAGAGAGAGAGAGAGAGAGAGAGAGAGAGAGAGAGAGAGAGAGAGAGAGAGAGAGAGAGAGAGAGAGAGAGAGGGGGGGACCGACCGACCGATCGACCAACCGACCAACCGATCGACCGACCGACTGACAGACATACTGATTTACTGATATTATGTTGCACAAAGAAAAAGTTTGAACAGTTTGCGAAACTACGATAAGAAACCATGATCGCAGCCACCTTGTATTCATCTCACACGTGATGTGAATCGATCGATATACTATAGCTTCTACAACACAAGTTACAATGAAATCGATATTTAGATTCTGTCGAGGTCTGATTAGTTCCCGCACTTTTAGAAAGTGGTTAACTGCCATCGTTTGCTGTGTTGTTCCATTTATGCAAATCATAGTCTAAAAACCCGCATGAACAATTTTTAGCTTATAACGCACTTGCGGTTATTGACGTAAAGGACACATTTATAAAAGTATGACAGGGTGGAAAACCTAACAAAGAGTTTATGCATATCTCGACGATCCAGTAGAAGGTACAGAAAAATTGCTAATCTCAAATACTAGCTTCCCATTATCAGCTCCATATTACACGCTTGTAACGAAATGTGGTTAGTGAAACTTCGTCTTTTGTCTTACTGTTTTTGCCATTCGCTCGCTCCGTGGCGTGGTGCTTACGGACGCAGTTCGTAATCCCGCATACCACATTCGAAACACAGCTGTGGGCGATTAGGCAGCAGACCACCTTAGGTTGTTTTTGTGAAATGGTATGGGTTCTGGTCGTTCAGAAAGCAATGGCAAACTACTGAAAATAAACTTGCCTAGGAATCACGAACAGCCAAAAAAAAAAAAATACTGGTGTTGACTGCTACATCCTATAAACGATATGCAACTATTGTTTCTTTTTGCCGTTCATTGTTGCAGAGAGGAGGTGCGTGTAATTGTCTTTGTTTTGCTTGTCTTGTTGTGTGCACTCATCTCATCTTGTAACTTGCGGTGTCAAGGTGAAAATAAACAGCGGAAGAGAGCCCATTTATGGGCTTCATGTATTGAGATTCCCTTGAACTCTGCAACTCATTATATCCATGTGGGTCAGTCCGATTATGCTTCTTAATTTTTCTACGAGCAATATAAAAATCTCCTGCTGGCTTGTTATGCCAGTCGCAAGTTTAGGATAGAAAAATTTGACTTACGTCATGCTTGATTTCCTCAATGTCTCTTTTACTCCATCTAGCCATCCCTTCATGGGTCGTCCTCTCGTCTTGTATTTTGATGTAGATCGCTGAGCTTCTATCAGCTTCTGTTTTGTTTGCACATTGACATTAAGATGTTTTAGGATGCGTGCTATTTGATAGTTTATGTTGTTTTGCTTTCTTTTTTATCGTTTCTATTTCTCAAACTAGTCTTCCATCCTCTATGAACACAAGATAATCATACTCTCTAGCTTGTTTTATTGATTTTCCATTAATATTATGCTATATTGCGCTAGTGTTCGTCGAAGTGACATACATTATGTCTTTTCCATGTTAATTTTTATGTCATAACCCTGACAGCGATTTTCAAGACAGTGTATATGGTGCTGAAGACCCGCATTGTTCTCATATAGTAAACTCTGATTGTCTTCAAACATTAACTCATATACCTGGGTACAATCTTCAACTGCTCCAACGTCATAAGGGAAGAAATACAAACTAGAATCAACTCTGGAAATAAGATATACTATGCACTACAACATCTACTAAAATCAAAGGCGCTATCTCGTAACATCAAAATCACAATATACAAAACACTGATCAGACCAGTTGTGTTGTATGGCTCTGAAACCTGGAGTACAACGAAAGGAGACGAAGCCTTGTTACAAACCTCTGAGAACAAAATTTTAAGACGCATCTTTGGACCCATTAGGGATACACAAAGTGGAGAGTGGAAAAGAAGAAGTAACAAAGACATTTATGATCTGTTTAAGTTCCCGCTAATCACTGGTATCATGAAGGGTAATAGACTACAATGGCTGGGGCATATAGAAAGAATGGAAGATAATAGGGAAACAAAACTCGCTTACACTCAGGAAATAAATGACCGTAGACCCCGAGGTAGACCAAGACGACGGTGGAGAGATAATACATGTACAGACCTACAGGCACTTGGAATCAACGACTGGCAAGAGAAGGTCAACCAGAGAGACGAATGGAGACGGATTGTATTTGCAGCAAAGAACCTCAATGGCTCGGAAAGCTGAAGAAGAAGAAGAAGAAGAAGAAGGGTGTGGATTTGCTTCTATAGTAATCTTATCTGCCGAGAAGCAGAGAGTGAAAAAGAAGGTAACATTTCAGAATTATTATTTGTAAGTGTTAATAGCAGAAGATGAAGAGAGCTTTTACAACTATTTAAATCAAGTTAATTTCAAGTGTGAGAAATATAACATGTAAATAAGCATATTAAAGAAAACCTAATAAGAAAGTGATCTGGTGGTGAGACCTCCAGGCCATTCAGATTAGATAACACTGCGGAAGAGTGTGACACAGGGGCCAGTACTAGTAATCGAGATGATGGAGATGATCCCTACGGTGTTACCAAGGAAATCCCATGTGTCAGACTAAGAAGGAGAGTGAGACTAGGAACGTGGAATATCGGAAGTCTGTATGAGGGAATGCTTAAGATAGTATGAGATGAGATTGATAGGTTAAATATTCACATTTTAGTAATTAGTAGGCATCGCTGGAGAGGCAAGGGACATTTTACAATTGAAAATAGAAGTCTTTACATATATTCTGGTAGAGATGTCGGAGGCTAGAGCGGAGTGGCATGTTGTTTAGATAAAATAACCGCAAAAGCTTTCATTTGATATAACCCGGTTAGTGATAGAATCCTCACTGTCAGACTTAAATGTCATCCAAAAACCATAACTCTCATACAGATATATGCACCTACTTCAACAGCAGAGGAAGACCAAATTGAAGATATTTACAGCACATTGCAAGACATGTTACTTAAGATTGGTCATAAGGACATAAAATTAATAATGGGAGATTTCATGCAAAGGTGGGTACAGGAAGAACTGAACACGAGAGACACGTTATAGGAAAATTTAGATTGGGAAATAGAAATGATGCAGGTGAGAAATTAACTGAATGTTGCACAGAAAATGAGTTAACGATAGCCAACACACGTTTTAAACCACACCCAAGAAGACTCTTTACGTGGATGTCCCTAGACAATACTACTACCAATACTACCAAAAACCAGATAGATTATATTTTAATAAAAATAAGATGGAGATGAAGCATAACA
This sequence comes from Cepaea hortensis, assembly GCA_963921405.1. NCBI lineage: Eukaryota > Metazoa > Mollusca > Gastropoda > Stylommatophora > Helicidae > Cepaea > Cepaea hortensis. The sequence goes on along the minus strand of OY992878.1, from coordinate 89,888,696 downwards.
TCGGCAAATACTTTACGAAGTGCCGACTGTGATACAGATCATCAGTTATTAGAAGTAGATGTGAAAGTAAAACTTAAAAATCTTACCCGAGGAACAAGGCCACTTCGTTTTGATCTCACAAAAATACCAGATGCATACAATAAAGAAGTGATGAATCGCTTTGAGATCTTGATGTCTATGCAGGAGGAATTGACATTTGATGAATTGATATTATCAAGAGATATCTTGATAACTGCAGCTAAAGATTTAAATCCGACCAAGAAAAAAACAACATAAGCCATGTTAGAATTAATAAAACAACGATGGCAATTGAAACAAAAAGGAGATGAATCCGATAACAGCAGGATGAAGTATCAATTTTTAACTCGAAAAATAAGAAAGAACACATTAAAGGACAAAAACAATATATACAAGATTGCTGTACCAGAATAGAGTAATATCATAAAACTGGAAGATATTACGAACTGTTCAAAGAAATAAAGTTATTGACAAGAAATGTTCGACCTCAATTAAATTTTATCTGTGACAAGATAGGAAATACCTTAACAGAATCTAGACAAATTCTAGAAAGATGGCAAGAATTCTGCTGTGGAATGTATGATATAAAAGACAGTGACGATATGAATGAGATACATGAACCAATGACAGCAGAGACAGAACCTGAACGCTCATTAGATGACATTGTATGGTCAATACTGAAGAATGATACATCACCTGGATGTGATGAGATACCATCCATCCATCTATCCATCCATTCATCGTGTGCCATGTCGATAAGCGTGGGCGGTCATGTTTTGCCATCTCACTCGATCACTATAGTCGTGGATCAGCTCAGTGTTTCAGTCTCGACCATGCCAAGTGACCAAGCCATCCAGGTATTTACTTCTCGGTCTTCCCCTTGGTCTCTCCCCTTCGATCTTGCCAGTTGTCACCGGGTTCTCCAAGTCATTTCCTCTCGTAACATGCTCAAACCATTTTGACTGTCTACGTCTAATTACTCTAATCAGTTTACGATCTTCATGTGTTTCTTGAAGGGCTTGTTCAAGGTTTTTCTGTCTGTCCATGGTATTTTTTGCGTTTTCTTCAGAAACCACATTTCCACAGCTATCAGATGTTTTTCAGCTTGACTGCTAATTGTCCACGCTTCACATCCATACAAAAGTACAGGTTCTATGTAGCACTTCAACACTCTTTTTCTCGTTTCAGTAGATATCTTTTTTATCTGTCAGTATGTTTTTCATCTTGCAAAAGGCTACCTTGGCAATGGAAATTCTTGTTCTAATCTCTTCAAGGCATCTCCCATCAGATGTTATGACTGTTCCGAGATAACTGTACCGATTCATTTGCTTAAGAATATGCCCATTTACTCATATATCACATTATGGTATTTCCTTCTTCTCAGTGACGACCGTAATCTGTGTCTTCTTACTATTCAATTCTAACCCTAGTTGTTCACTGTGTGCAACAACCGCATGTACTAAATTTTGTAGGTCCTGTTCATTGTCTGCAATCAAGACTGTATCATCTGCATATCTAATTTTATTGATGCATCGTTCTAAAATGTTGATTCCTTCCATATTTTCTACATTTCTGAAAATGAGATGCCAGCTGAACTAATCAAAGCGGGAGGGGAAGAAAGCTTACAAATCTATCACGCATTATGTAAAAAGATATGGAAATATGGTGTTTGGCTAAAGGATTGGAAGAGAACTACCCTCATTCCAATACCAAAAAGGGGCAACCTGAAATTTTGCACCAACTATAGAACTGTTGCCCTGATCGGCCATGCAAGTAAAATTATACTAAAAATCATAATAGGAAGACTTTGTAAAAAAAAATGGAAGAAGAAATTAACGTGGTTCAAGCTGGTTTTAGACAAGGAAGAGGAACAAGAAATCACATTTTCAACATGCCTGCCTGCCTGCCTGCCTGCCTGCCTGTCTGTCTGTCTGTCTGTCTGTCCGCCCGCTCGCCCGCTACCTGTGCCTTTAGTACGCTTCTTTATGGCATTGAAGCCTGCTCAACCTACTCATCCCAAGTGACACGTTTAAACAGTTTTGCGGTGTATGCGAAGAATACGTGGTATTAAGTGGCAAGACAAAATCACAAATTCTGAAGTATTGGAAAGATCAGGTTGTGTGAAGGTTTGTTCCATGCTCAGATTTCGTAGACTTAAATAGTTAGAACACATTAGCAGGATGGAAGATGGCAGAATACCAAAGAACATTTTCTGTTTTCTTGGTGTGTGGGAATTACATGTGGGGACGAGATCTTGGGGTCGATCTCTACAACGATACAAAGATTATGTAAGTAGGACATGACTGATACAGGCATTGTTATTGCACCTTGGACAAAGATGTATGTAAGCAGGACATGATTGATACAGGCACTTTGGGAGCAAGTCGCCGCTGATCGTGTTGCATGGAGGGCAAAGATCAGAAATGAAATAAAGACAAAGGATAAAATGGTTGCAGATAGGTCACACACTGAGCATGTGAGACGTCAAGCAGTGCAAGATGGTGGAAATGACCATGTGTTCACATGCATCCATTGCGGACTACATTTACGGCTCAAATTGATCTCATCAGTGACATTCGCTACCGCCATGGGTTGTAATTACGAAAGCTATTAGACTTATTACGCTATAATTTTCCCAATTCTAAAGTTTTTTTCTCCTCCATCATACCACCAAGTTATGGCTCCCAGCGTCGACTAGCCAAGAAATTATGTAATCAGTATAACGTACACTTCATTAACAACACACCATTCTTCACATCGCCTACAGGCGCGCCAAAGAAATGACTGTACAGAGACCAAATCTGCACATCAACATTAGGTACTAGTTTGCTGGCTAAAAATATCAAATACCCAGAAAGGGCACAAAACACGATCAATACACACACACGGCGGACATTGATTACTGAAGAACGAGACTTCCAGGCCAGCCGAAATACCCCCATCACCAAAGGTAAACGTCTGCTGGTGTCTGACCCCCGAACTCCTGCCACTGAAGGTGGACACATGCCACCAAGAAAAAATCAACCTCTCCTTCCTACCCCCACCTTCACACGGGAAGGAAATAATGATCAGGAAAACGTCCATCTCCCTCACTTGCAAGGAACCTTCGTTGTAAACAGTGGCACACACGCGCCTCGGTAATACCACTTTGGCACACCACGCTCATGACAGCAATGGGCCCCATAGCAGACAACAACAGGTTCCGCCTCACCAAGTACACGCCAGCAATGGGCCGCCTAGCATACAACAACAGGTTCCGCATCATTGGAGTCCAGAATTTCTATAATTAATGCAATTTAGTCCTGCCGCACTGAATCAAGCCTTTATGATGTCCCTACAACACAGACCTGTGAGATAGTATATGTATTAAACACTGAGCCCTATACGCAATGATACCAGAAACAGAAATTCAACATTGAACTTTAATTGCTTACTGTTTAACGTTTTATTTCCCGTGTGGGATACCCAATTTTAAACAGAAACATTGATTTGTATAGTCATTTAATCATATTTTATTTTTTGGATAACAGCTGGTTACTTAGCTTGCGAATAAGTTCTTTCAAGTTAATTAGTTGTTGAATGTTCATACATTTTAATTCGTTTTGTTCTGTGTTTGCACTATAGGTTTTGGTATCATTAGTTGAATCCTTATAATATTGTCATTTGCATATCGATTTATATTACTGGAATGTTGTAACTTAATGTAAATGTGAATTTTTTTATGATCTTGTATGTTTACTTAAGTTTGACTAATTTACACTCACTCCATGTGTGAAATGTCTGAGAAGTGGAAACACTGGCTCGGTAAGTCAGGAATACGCATTGGACTCTTAAACATATGTCACTTATTTAATAAGCTGCCAGAGTTATCTTTTATTCTTAATCAAAATTTTCATTTTTTTGGTCTTAGTGAAAGTAGACTAAACGAAAACATTTCAGATGAGGACATCTCTTAAAGGGTATAAAGTGTTTAGAAGAGATTTCTGTAGGAAACAAGAGACAGACATAGCAGCTTATGTTTCTAATTTACTAAATGTTCACCGTAGGCTAGACTTTGAAACTTGCGAAATAGAATGTATTTGGGCGGAACTAAAACTTCCAAACAGCACACCTATGATAATTGGCTACCTCTATCGAAATCCCAGCGCTGGACACGTCTGGTACGAAAACTTCACTGCTATGATGGATGTGGTTTTCGCTTCTGGGAAGGAAATTATACTACTCGGAGACTTTAACATTGACACCAACAAATCCGACATAATATGGGGAAATATAATTGCATCATACAATTTCCAACAAATAGTACAACAAGCTACTAGAGTAACAAAATCATCTTCAACACTCCTGGATCACATTTATGTAACTTGCTCAGATAACATCATAGAATGCACCGTACCCAATTGTGCAATAAGCGATCACTATCCAATATGCTGCACGTGGTCTAAAAAGGGGATTAAAACTCCTAAACATAAACACATAAGTGTAAATTATAGAAGTTACAAAAATTTCAACCAAAATGGATTTTTACAGGACTTGCTCAGTTCACCTCTAGACAATGTTTATCAACTTCCTGGCCCGGATGATGCTCTGGAATTCTGGATGACGACTTTATTGATGTGTTTGATAGACATGTGGCAATAAAGGAAGTTCAAGTAAAACAACACGTCAAACCACCTTGGATCACACAGGAAATACTTGAAATTATGAGAGACAGAGATAAAGTACATAAAAATCGGGATCTCAGCACATACCGTACTCTTAGAAACAAAGTTCAAAATACCATGCGAAGGGAAAAGAAAAATTACTTTAAGAACTTAGTAATGGATAAAACAAATAGTAAGGATATATGGAAGGCAATTAACACATTGACAAACAAGTATAACTTCTCAAATTCTTTACCATCAAATCATATTACATGCGACCAATTCAGTAATTTTTTTGTTCAAACTGACATAGACCAGTTGAAGGCTTCAATACCAAATTCTGCTTGCAACTTATCTTTACTGCCATCGTTTTGCGAGAATAGATGCTTCCGGGATATTCTTTCCGACATACCGCTAATGACAATCACTGAAGTATTCACTTACCTTGGTAACCTAATATAAAAAAAAAACATTAACTCATCTGGGTTAGATGGAATCAGCAACCGGATTCTCCGTTGCGCTGCACCAGTGATCTGTATATCACTAACTTATGTATAGAATCAATGTCTCACCAAAGGCCACTTTCCATCAGCTCTCAAAATCGCTGAAGTGTACCCTCTTCTTAAATCTGGTTCATTGGACAATGGTCTCCCCTACAATTACAGACCCATTTCCTTCCTATCATCACTATCTAAACCACTAGAAAACAAGCTTATTGTTGACAGTCAATCAGGATTTCGACCAAAATATTCTCGCCATACGGCCCTAACAAGTAGGATAGAAAATTGGCACCGGAATGTAAACAATAACAGTCTATGTGGTGCTGTGTTTATCGATTTCAGGAAAGCATTTGATATGATAGACCATGTTATGTTAATTAAAAAACTAGAGACAATGAAAATTTGCCATAATGTAGTCACTCTAATAAAACATTTTCTTTCAAACAGAAAGCAAGTAGTATCACACAATAAATCTCTGTCTCAAACCACTATCTTCAATATTGGAGTACCGTAAGGCTCTATTCTTGGCCCTCTATTATTTGCCATCTATATTAACGATCTACCTTTGCCTTTTTCGTCTTCCTGCGATCTGTTTGCACACGACTGTACAGTGTATACAAACGCTGAAAGCTGTAATTTGCTAGAGTCGTCTTTGCAACAAGAATTAAATAATGTAGTTAGGTGGAACTATGCGAACCGTATGCAAATTAACATCACTAAAACAAAATCAATGTTATTAACAACCAGACAAAGACTTCAAACTCTAAATTCACATATATCACTTCAACATCACATCGATAACAGTAGAAAGTGTAACTGAGCACAAAACATTAGGACTAATCATTGATAGAAACCTAACCTTTAATTCCCACGTTCAAGCGCTTGTTAAACAAACAGCGAAAAAGGTCTACCAACTCGTCAAAATTTAAAAAAATGTCATTGAAGAGGACACAAGGAAAATATTCTATACTTCTCACATACAGACACATTTTGACTACTGCTCTACAATCTGGGAGGGTTGCTCCAATTCAAGCACCAAGCGGCTTTACTCACTCCAGAAACGGGCCATGAGTTTAATTTATAGCAAACATTTATCTGACAATCCTAGTCTGCGTAAAAGCCTTCAGTTACTACCACTCATCAAACGCCTGCTTTTAAAAAAAAAGCCAAAATAATTCACAAAAACCTACATCAGAATGCACCAAATTACCTTTGGCCATAGTTTAAATATAATGCTAGACACAGTAAACGATTAAATATACTACACATTCAAGCTTAACGTACTCTGCAGCTCAGCTGTGGAACAATCTTTCACAAGAAATCAAAGACATCACCAATTCCTATACATATAATCGCAAATTATTCGAACACTATCTCAGTACGGATTAAATTCCCCCTTAATAACATAAATAATAATAATAATAAAAACCTAGTGTAACAGTGAGTCCCCTTTTGGTAGACCAGTATATTCCACATAACTAATAACATGTGCCACACCATTATTTAATATTACTGAGTCGTGTAGTATTCATTTTTGCATTTTGCCCATGCCTTTATAATGCATATAGTTTATATTGTTGCTGTTCTCTGTTAGCCTTGAATGATGTGTGAATGAAATAATGTATGAAAGAGAGCTGCCATAAGAATTGATAATGAAGTAGGTCAATATCAGCCTATCAAGAGAGGTGTGAGACAGGGATGTGTAATGTCTCCAAATCTTTTTTCCCTGTACAGTGAAAATATTTTCAGAAATATTGAAGATATGGAAGGAATCAACATTGGGGGACGATGCATCAATAACATTAGATATGCAGATGATAGTCTTGATTGCAGACAGTGAACAGGACCTGCAACATTTAGTAGATGCGGTTGTTGCACATAGTGAACAACTAGGATTAGAATTGAATTGTAAGACGACACAGATTATGGTCGTCACTAGGAAGGAAGAAATACCACAATGTAATATACAAGTAAATGGGCATATTCTTAAACAAGTGAATCGGTACAGCTATCACGGAACAGTCATAACATCTGATGGGAGATGCCTTGAAGAGATTAGAACAAGAATTGCCATTGCCAAGGTAGCCTTTTGCAAAACGAAAAACATACTGATCAATAAAAAGATATCAATTGAAACGAGAAAAAGAGTGCTGAAGTGCTACATAGAACCTGCACTATTATATCGATGTGAAGCGTGGACAATGAGCAGTCAAGCTGAAAAACATCTGATGGCTGTGGAAATGTGGTTTCTGAGGAAAATGCAAAGAATACTATGGACAAACGGAAAAGCCAATGAACAAGTCCTTGAAGAAACAAATGAAGATCGTAAACTAATTAGAGACATTAGACGTAGACAGTCAAATTTTTTTGGCATGTTATGAGAAGAAATTAATTGGAGAACTTGGTGACAACTGGCAAGATCGAAGGTAAGAGACCAAAGGAAAGACCAAGAAGTAAATACCTGGATGGCTTGGCCAAGTGGCGTGGTCAAGACAGAAACATTGAGCTGATCCACGACTCTGGTGATCGAGTGAGTTGGCAAAACGTGACCGCCCACGCTTATTCGCATGGCACATGATGATGATGAAAGAGAGTGATAGAAGGGCAGAATGTTAGACGGGCCTGCGTGCCCAATTCTTAATCCTTTGAAAATAAAGTATGTTAATTCGTTCGTTCGTTCGTATTTAATATTCATTTTTATTTTTGGAAGCACAATGTAAAAGCAATCGCCTGTCAAGGCGGCAATGTGTCAATAAATCAATAAAATAAATAGTGGTGCAGATAACGACAAAATGCGTTCACGTGGCTTTCCATTCGAGATCTAGAGAGAACATCTTGTGGAAAAGTTGGGCAAAGAAATCCATCATATAATTTTTTTGTTGTATGTTAATGAATGTTAGCAGTTTTATGAGACATATTTATGACAGCATTTGTCGTATTGCCTTCTCGTAGATTATTGGAAAACCATGCATGAGATACGGCAATAAACAAAATCACATATATCGCAAGGCGCCACGTTGTCTTGTCTCGGAGAAATAAAACTGGAAAACGGAAGGGTTCACTTGATTATTTCTATATTGCTTGGCTGGTTCATTGGCTGACCGGCTGGTTGGTTGTCTGGCCGCTTGGTTTTAAATTGTCTGTTTAACTCGTAACACCTAAGTATCAGCAGTCATTTCGTCTAAGCCATGAAAAGGGCTTTTGTCTAAGTCACGAACAGGGCTTCTGTCTAAGTCATGAAAAGGCTTATGTATAAGCCATTAAAAGGGCTTCTGTCTAAGTAATGAAAAGTGGTTCTGTCTAAGTCATGAAAAGGACTTCTGTATAAGCCATTAAAATGGCTTTTTTCTAAGTCTTGAAAAGGGCTTTTGTCAGCAGAACCCCATATTGCTTAGGAATCGATCATTCATTCGTCAAACGAACACGTAATAAATATGTGACTTTTGCAGGATCATTGCCTCCTTGGAGAGTATAGCCAAAGTTGTCCAGAATAGTTTAAATATTCTCGACACTTAGTCCTAATCAATGGCTATAACTTAATCAAGTCCCCCTACAGAAATACCTCGTGTAAATTAGTGTTGTGTTAAAACAAGAGAAAATCAGCAGCGTTACTGAAGCTTTTTAACTCCTGGCCATAATGTGCTTGCCGATAGTGTGCGTGGTCAAAATGCACTATCTTAAAACGATTACCAGTCTCCAGTCTGTTGTTGTCAGATTATATCATATCACAACGCCATCCAGGAATTTATCGCTTTGTCTCAATTTTCTCATTTACCATCAAGTTTGCTAGTTGTCTCTAAGTTTTCCAGTTATTTCTCCTCATAACATGCTCTAACAATCGTCACTGTCTATGTCCATGTTCTCTGATAAATTTTCTGGTTTTAATTGAATCTTGAACGACTGTTTCATGTCTTTCCCCCCCCCCCCCCCCCCCCCCCCGCTCATGGCACTCGTATTTTTCTTACAAACCACATTTTCGCTGCCATTAGATGCTTCTCTGCCTGCCTCCTAATTAGCCATCTTTCATATGCATATAGCAGAAAGCATGTAGCACCTACAAACTATTTTTCGCTTAATTCATATTTTATTAGGGTGTTCCATCTCCCAAAAGCCTACCTTTGCCTTGACAATTCTAATCAATGCAAGTCTTGACAGTTCAAAGTTCAACCTTTCATGGTACGCAACATAAACATGTCAAATGTAGAACTGGTGTTACCATTGAGGGAATCTGTGCTAAGGTACCGGGCGCAAGCCTTACTCAATCAGAAAGAAAAGATAGGTGGTTTTGTCTTCTTCTTTTCTTTTCCCCTTTAAAAGAAAAAACATTCTAACCAATTATAGGAATACTCTTTTATTATATGTTGTATAAAGCATTTAGAAAATTTTTTTTTTAAGTTTTCAAAATGTGTTTATTGCTGTGAGAATACTTCCAACATATTCAGTACTGTTTGCATTGTTCAGAAACTATTGATTTACCGAATTAAAACCCATGAAAACATGAAGATATTTATAGAACGTGAAATTTCACCTGTAATCGATATAGATGAAGTAATTCAAAACTTCGTCAAAGTAAAAGCCATAACAATTAATTTTTCATGATTGTTCTATTTAATATGTGGTAAGTTTCTTTCTATACATATATTATGTGTAACTATAGACGTGCGCTCAACCTGTCTCCCTGGCCAAGAGGTTAACGACATTGTTGGTAATCCCGTATATTCACGTGGGGAAAACAGCAGCTGCGAGAATCGGCAGCGGTTCGCACCGCGCTGGTAACTTACGGGGGTATGTGAGCTGGTCATTCAGAAAGCAATGGCAAACTAATGAACGTAAACACTTGCCTAGTACATCAACAGCAGCTGAAAAATGCTGGTGTTGACTGAAACGTTAAAAATAATAGACGTGCGCAAATATATTATTGTTAATTAATAGCATATTTTATATATTATGATAGTATTTTATATAAATATACACATATGTGGGTGTATGTGTGTGCTTGTGTGAGAATTATATATTATATATATATATATATATATATATATATATATATATATATATATATATATATATATATATATATATATATATATATATACCTCAGTTTATTAACTCTTGTTTATTGTATTAAATAGTAAGATTCACGTTAAACACATTGTCTTGCAATACCATTTAATACTGTTGCATATATTCTGACGAGCGAGCTCATAGGCACGTAGACTAGTAAAGTGTCCGCGGTGAATGTGACGGACACAACAGAAATATTCATTCATCGATGGACACCCCACAATACAGTGCGCTTGATATCTGTTGCCTGCTGTTATACTCAGGGTGGTATTTCTTTTCCCAATCGGCACTTACTCGTAGCGAGGAGTGTGGCGAGCTTAAGCCTGCATTCTTAGGTTAGATGTATGCTTGCTTGCTTGCTTGTGTTCGCTGGCTGTGAACTCCAGCGTGAAGTCCTGTATGTCGGATGAATACATCCTGTTGTCTAACATCAATGTGATGTCAAACCGGACCTGAGGTTTGCGTGAGTATCCGTTGTTCCATGTCTGGCTAATTGGTATGCAGACTGGTGGTTCCTCGCCATGCAGGCAGATACTCTACGGCTTTGAAGGAATCATCGATCCTACTGATGTTAGCCAGGTCCCCGAAGGAACCTGTTGCCCAGGACGCACGGCGTGGACGTGTCAGCAGGTCTTGGCCAGTATAGATCCCGGCCCTGGTGCCTTGGAAACACCTCTGCGTCTCGGTTAGATGTATTACCTTGGTTTACTCGTACCCATGTTTGCTTAGAATACACTTGATATTATCTGTCCATCGTTTCCCTAATATTCTTCTCGCTGTGTTTCCAGATATTTATTGGATTGTGCTATTATGGGTAGTTAATCAGGAATGTGTTTTGTATTACTATATTTATTATGTATTCGTATGTTGCATGCAGCCTGAAAACGTTATTGTCAGGTTCTCACATTTAAGGATGAATCTGGCTCGCTTGACCTAACATATGCGAGACATACACAGTCACAGAATGATTTGACTGGACACACGGTAACACTAAGTTCAATAGTTTATTTACACTTCACATCTAACACAATCTACTTCGGCATGTTGCCGGCATGATGTGAATACAATAATACATACAGTCGATGAATCAATCCACTCACAGACTCAAACCCCAGCCGCACAGTCTTCCATCTTCTCACAAGAGATACTAGCAATCCACATTCGGGCACAGCAACAATACAAGCCTCTCTCATACAGCGTCTGTCCGGTCCGAATACCCAAGCCTCGTCCGCCGTTTCTCGCTCTGAGCACTTGCCCTGTGGGGTCGAGTCCAGCGGGAACTGCGTGCATCACACTTGCACTTGCTTGACCGCTGTCGGTTACTCTAACTCACCAGCGAACCTGTGGATGGGTAACTGTGGTTTGCCTGGCGCGCGTAACGACGCCGCGGCGCAACAATGGGGGATTATGACAGTTATTAAGATCATTAATAAAATTATTGCCCGACAAGGATATAGATTAAACAGACTTACTTATGACTCCCTCTGGCTTAGGGAAATTAAACGCATTTTACAATTCCCCGGCATACCGAGTCCAGGGTTCTAAATTGGCTGGGGACCATTTGGAAGCAGACTGGCTTGGGTTCATTTCGACTGTATGAGCGCCGGTTACTGAACGTACCATTTGCCCAGTAAATCATAAAGCAGCCAAAAATACTGGGGTTGTTTGCTACTTCCTGAAAGAACAGGCAACTAATTTATTAATTTATGACGTGCTTAGACTGGCGACAACGGTGTCTAGTTAGTGTTTGGATTCGGAGAAGTGGAGTAGCGCCGTTCTGAAGCGTGCTTGTAAATCATGTCCACGGGGATTGGGTGATGAAGTCTAAGCTGAAAAGCCGAACTGTCAGGTCGCCGACTGGAGTTAGCCAGTCTTATTCCTTGGGCAGGCCATTACCTTTGACAATATGTAGGTTTCAAGTGTTAATTACTCTGCTTTGTCAGGCCTCTTCTAGTTGCGCTCCATTTGGAGGTATGTGATATCTGATGTGGTAAAGAATGATGATCTCCGCTGATTTGGTTGATGAGTATATTATAGTAGATATTACTAAGGGATATTACCCCAAAAATGTAAAGGTTCCCTTAAAACACTTTAAGACGTATTTGGGGTATGGTTAAAAAAGGTTAGTTGCATGTCCTAATACAGGACGTTGCAATGAACCCCGGCATTGTTTGGCGTGTTTGTGATTTACTATGTAATTTTACTTTCAGTAGTTTGCCATTGCTTTATGAACGGCTAACGCTGATAACGTAGAAATCGGCGCAAAGCGTTCTGCTCCCAAATGGCCTGCGGCAAGATTCGATCTCTCGACCCGTATGTCGGACAACTGTGAAACTGCGCTCATTGATCCCTAGGCCATGTGGTACTAGTACCAAATTTTATAGACAAATCGGCACTGGATGGGTGATGTGGCCGGTACCGAGCAGATTGCCTTGACTTCCCAAGACATTTACTGGTGCCTATTGTAGGTTGGATCAAGCTGGCAGTCCAGGTCGTGTAAAGAATTCTCTCAGATATAGATTTGAACAGGCCAGAGTCTAGTCATTACGTTACCGTGGCCTAAAATGCTACAGGGGATATACATTCATCATGTGCCGTGCCGATAAACGTGAGCGGTCATATTTCGACATCTTACTCGGTCACCAGAGTCGTGGATCAATTCAGTGTTTTTGTCTCGACCATACCACGTGGCCAAATCATCCAGATATTTAATTCTCTGCCCCCCTCTTGTTCTCTTTACCTCGATTTTGCCAGTTGTCACTAAGTTCTCCTATTTATTTCCTCTCAAAACGTAACCAATAAATGTTGACTGTCTATGTTTAATTTCTCTAATATGTGTACGATTTTCATTTGTTCCGTGTAGAACTTGGTCGGTGGTTTCACATTCACATTTTTGCTTTTCAATCAAACACTTTTAATGACAGTGTATAGTGCAGGAGACTGGCATATGACACCACAACATCGACTAAGAATGACGGTGGAGGGAGTCACTGTGACGTGCCGCTGGGTGCAGGATAAACAGAACACACATGTCATGTCTGTAACAGAGTCATAGAGTATGCTGAGTGGGGTGAAGACAAGAATGCTTCATGCAGAGTGGCATGTTTGAATTAAAAATACAAAGATAGGGACCATTCGTTGGATCTTTTCCTCAAGTGCATGCTGGTGTTTTGGGAAACGAGCAGGAGGACAAATTGGCTGGATGTGCACCTCTGGGTGGGGTATTTGTGCAGGATGAGGCACATGTAGCCAGGGTACTTTGGGATTTTGTATAGTGTGGAAGAACAGATACACGATCATTGCCTGGAGAGAATGGTGTGGAAGAACAGATACTCGATCATTGCCTGGAGAGAATGGTGTGGTAGAGAGTGATCAGAAGATCTGGACACACTCAGTACTAAAGGCCAGACAGACACATAATCAGACTGCACCTGGTTCTATTAGTATCCGGATTATTCGCTGGTTTTGAAGATGAGGATGGAGCGCGTTTGTTAATGTCTCGAGTGTTGTGATGTGAGTTCTTGACTCAACTAAACTCAGCACTGTTACGCCATAATGGTACTACCCTTGCCGACAGTAAACTGCTGTTTAAGTACTGGATATATCAACAACAACAACAACAATGACAATATTCAGTATAATAACAGTGTTAATCTATGAACAGCAGACACACAAATAACGCGCTTCTACTTTACAACCACCGACTTTAATTAAATGACATAAAACAGACCGGGCTTGCTTTATTGCAGATATAAACCACATTGAATTACCATCATCAGACATACAGTTACGTGTATTTACTAAGACACCCACTCGCCTTCGAATCTGATCAGCATGGCCGCGGAAACTCCCGCTAACCCCCACGTTCGATACAGCACTGAGTGTACTTAGCACTGGCCTGACGATTGCAGCTGTGAGCCAAAACAGTTCTCTATTGCGTTGACAGAGGCTGGGCTCTGTACACAGACATAGAAGAAAGCCAGAATCAATAACTTCGTCTATTTATGTATCATCTTAGAAGAGGCGAGTCAACAACAGCAGACATCGTTTCCTGAACATTCCCGGGCCAGCATCAAAGATGCCATCGCAGTACAGAAAACACTAAATACTCATTCAAATGTTTTCTTTAGCAAATTTTAAGTTATCACACACACACGCGCGCGCGCGCGCACGCACGCACGCACGCACGCACACACACCCGTGCGCAAGCATACTTACCCACGTGTGTGTTTGTGTGTATGTGTGTGTATATGACGTCGACGTGATAAAAGCGATGAAAGCATTTGCTCTGAAACTTCCGGCTTGCTGATGGCGAGGTAGGTGGTTCAAGCCCTACACTTGCACTCAGTTAGACTTACACGTGCACTTCTCCTCAAGAAAGCAATAAGTACACTGTTAAACGTACAATTGTCTATCAAATCAACCTGGGGTTGATCGCAACTTCCTGCAAAGGACATGCAACACGCATACACACATACACAAACACGAGAGCGCGCGCGTGTATATATATATATACACACACACACACACACACACACACACACACATGAGCCATATTGGCTAGTGCGTTCTCCGTTGAGGGTGAGGTTGAACAATGTTGTCTGGTAATATATGTTAACTATTGTTTCCTGCAGAAGGAGAATTATATTCAAATCTACTAACCTTAACATGTCGTAGACTAAGCATTTCTTTCGTCTTTCAATAAATAAATAGCCTACAGGATAGAATGTCACATGACTTGTTCACAAGACTGAAACTGCTGGCAAAGATAACTAACTAGGTAGATGTCATTCTGTTGGAGATTAGCATTATGATGAAGACGTTACTACACTCGACACAAACACATAGGTGTTCTGTCTCTTTCAGCAGAAGTGTAGATCTGGTCAGTGCGATCTGGTCAGTGCGACCTGGTCAGCATGATGTTGGAGACAATCTCACTGCCGTGGCAGTGACCAGTTCCACATACTGCCCACCTCAGCTTCCCTTATCCAGTAGATTCATTGAGAGATATGTCATTATACACCAGGCTGTAACTTACTAGTCGGAATTAATCCCATGTGTCCGTCTCCAACGCCTCAGTGACAGATGCATTTGAAATGAACATACTGACTGTTGTTTCAATATATATGTTGCTTCTACACACCATTGAATGATCTGGATAGTGGATCCACCCAAGTTTCTGAAAGTCGGAGACAAACTGCAGCTTCTCATGTCATAGTCAACCGTTCTGAGACTTCCATCTTATGGACTGAAAGTCGGAGACAATAATCGTCTTTGTGGGTGAAGTCGTTTCAATGTGGCAGTGGTAGCCTTCATCTCAATGCTCATACTGGAGTTGTTATTTGATATGCTCAATTCTGCTTAGTGATTACTCCACCGACAAAATACCATTCTGATGTGTATTTATCACGCTCTGCACTCTCTTCCCAGCATGATGATCATCAGATAGCAGTTGTTTCAATTACTGACACTGAGCACCAGTTCTACCATCTGTGTACTTTGGTAACCCCTCGGTTCGGAATAATCAGTTGACAGGGATGCTGCAATATTTATGGATGAATCAATTGTTCACCATGCGAGTTGCGCTTGATGTCTGAGTACTTTATAACGCCGCCATAGTTCCAGTTTTTAGTGGTGTTTGCTCGATAACTGCCAGTAGCTCTACAATAGAGGTGCTGACACAGCACTTTACACATTGGTACCTATTGAGTGACATCATGAACATGCCGAGAAACTCTTGTCAATGTTCTCTAATCCTGTGGTGAAGATCTAATGCTGTTCCTGTTGTTTCAGCAATGTCACAAGCAAACCCCTGATTGCACAGAGGTTGTAAACCAATAAATATAGATAAGAGTCTCAGACAGTAAGGAAGGATATAGTTCTAAGCTGATTAAGAAATACGTAGTATGTAGTGCATATTTGAACGTTTCTCATTAAGACACGCGCGTTTGTAAGAAAACAATAACGTTATAGTTTCTTGCATGGCACAAGCATAGGTATACGTAGTGGACATGTGACAATAGTTAAATATATGCAAAGAGGAGAAGAATGTATCTACATGGGCAAGACTGGGGTCACATTACCACCAGACCATCATTAGTCTTGCAAGGGAATACAGACAAGAACACAATTGGAAAGCAGACAATTAAATTAAAGGGCCGATTTTGATGCCGTTGTTGCTGTAGAATATAAAGCACAGTCTGTGTAGGCAATTAGTGCGGCATTTTTAAGAATTCCCGCGCCACTATGCGTGGAGGGTGTGACTGGTAACTATATTGAAATGCGTGTTCACGATTAGTCCCCATTCCAGTCAAGATATATCTAGATACGGGTTAAGTCTTACTCGGCTTGAGGTTATGTATCAGAGCTTCAGACATAGTTCCCTTCTTCCTTCGCTTAAAATATAGCGTTTCCCTAATAAATACTTCTAGCGTTTCATCAAAGCAAGATTTCCTTAAAACTACAGATATTGAATGCCTAGCGTTATATAGAAGAAACGATACGAATACCAAACTAAATAATATAATTAATAACACATTAAAGACAGCAGGTATAAACGATACTTCCATGAGACTTTTGTGAGCAACACCACAAATGAATGACATTTCAGCTGATTTTACCTTCTTCATGATCATCTTACAAACAAACGTCTTCATGTGCAGTTAATGTCGTCATCACAGCGCAAACATTTATCAGTTCGCTTCCCTCTGTCATTATTTACCGTCAAATACCCGAAGCTGTGGGAAAGCATGGTCACCTATTCCTCCGTGCTCTCAGGCCTACAATAAGCCATGGCCTTAACGCATCACAGACTCTTAGCAGGAAACTGATCGGACCATTTCTATTTCTGTTTAACTACAAAGCTTGGTTGGCAACAATGAGTAGAGAGGACAGTGAAGTATAATACCGTGAGACTGAATGTGGCAGAAGCCCTTGCAACAAGACATGTTCTTGTGATGTTAACCTAGTGTACTTGTAGAGACAGACAGACAGACAGACAGACAGACAGACAGACAGACAGACAGACAGACAGACTACAGACAGACGGACGGACGGACGGACGGACGGACGGACGGACGGACAGACGGACAGACAGACAGACAGACAGACAGACAGACAGATAGATAGATAGATAGATAGATAGATAGATAGATAGATAGATAGATAGATAGATAGATAGATAGATAGATAGATAGATAGATAGATAGATAGATAGATAGATAGATAGATAGATAGATATGAGTCACTCCTCCAGGCAACACATTTTGATAACACTTTGTTTCTGCTAACTCCAGACACAATCTACTTCCGCGTCAGATCACAGCTTCACATCAGCTAAAGAAACTTCCCAGTGACGTACGTTATCCCATTATTAAACTAATGAACGCTTGGATGCCAGGGAATCGAAGGAAGTGTTGTAATTCTGTCCTGACATTGTACTTGGTTTTTACAGCATCTTTCAATCTGGCTTTTCTAGCCTCCCCTCTTCCGTATCGACCCAGTGATTGCTAGAAAAAAAGTGTTGACAATGGAAACGTCAATATTCGAATTTTATCTAACTAGTTTTCTTGTCTCAACGTCTCTAAACACTCATCATGGCCGAGAAACTGCATAATACCATACACATGCAAAGGTTTTGTTGAAAACTAATTAATAAATAATTAAATAGCCCGCGTGTTTCCATCTGATAGATACATACATTCTTGCAGGATCTTCACATGGAATTTAAAACTACACGAAGACTTGCTGAAAATGCGAAATGTTATATCCCATTAAAATGTCTGTTTGTCTTTTCACTTCAGCGCATATTTGAGTGTTTATACTTTTTGAAGTTGAGATCTAATGAAGTTGTTGTTTACAGACTTATATATATATATATATATATATATATATATATATATATATATATATATATATATATATATATATATATATATATATATATATATATAAAATCGGCTCTGTGGCGAAGGGGTTACGTATGCAATTCGTAATCCAGCGTACCGCGTTCGAAACACAGCTGCGGGCGATTTGGAAGCAGACCGCGTTGTATTGGTTTCTCATATAATGGTATGAGTGCCGGTCGTTCAGAAATCAAAGGCAAACTACTGAACTTAAACTTGCCAAGAAATCACGAACAGCCAAAACATACTGGGGTTGACTGTGATGTCATGCAAAGGCTATACAACTAAATAATAATATTTATTTCTATATGTTCGATTGCCCATCGATGCGAGGAGTTTATCATTTACATTGACCTGAGCTTCCAGGTTCGCCCAGCGAACTAGTAAAAATGAGAGTAAGTAAAGGACTCTTTTTATACTTCTTGAGGCATACTGGGCATATGATGTTAAACTCATAATTGTATAGACCAATGGATACTGCAAGGGTAATCTGGTCAAAACACGCTGGCCACTTTACTTCACAAGACATTTCCCGGTACCCATTATAGGCTGTGGCGACCAGGTCAATTTGACTACATCCGTGCCTAAACTGAGCACCGGGAAATGTTCTGGATGTAGAGGCGCTAGCCATGATATTGACCACATCACCAATCGAGTAGTGATTGGTTCGTACAAATAAAGGGCTGACATAATATCAAGGCGTGGAAAGAGGTGATTTGAGTATTTTTTTTTACGTTTCTCTCTCTCTCTCTCTCTCTCTCTCTCTCTCTCTCTATATATATATATATATATATATATATATATATATATATATATATATATATATATATATATATATATATATATATATATATATATATATAATATAATATCATCATGAGCAAGAGATTTTAACAAGACGACAAGATCAGAGACATTTGAACGAATTGTTTATATTGAATGCATTATACATTGAAATAATAAGTGACCCAAGGGGTTTCGACTCCACAAAGTCCGAACAGTTCAACGAATGTCCTTTGATACCATCACGCATTCACGAACCTATTGACTTAGGGTGTTTATTCAAACCCGGCACGTACAAGGACAATAAGCTGGCACAGACAGACGGATAAGTGTGTGAATAGTTCGACCGAAAACACAATTGGTAGCCTGATTTATAAGCCAGCTTGCAAAATATTTATTTTCTGATCATGTATTCTTCGTCTCTTTCTTCTTCTCCCCTTTCCTCCTCCTCCTCCTACCCCTCCTCCTCTTTCTTCTTGTTCCTTATCTTTTTCTTATTCTTCTTGTTGGTCTTTTTTTTAAATTTTTACATCGATCGACATTTGCTCCGTGATATTACCAACAAGTTTAGGGATGTCAAACATCCTCATATTTTACACTCCACGGATTATCCGGGAGCGATTTATGAACTGTATAAAGAACAAGTACATCAACAGGCTGTCTAAAAACTAAAGATGGCAAAATCATAATAGAAAAAGATCAGATTCTACATGTATGGACAGATTATGTGAAAGACCTGTATAATGATAACAGAGAGGAACAGTATACTATTAGATTTAATAATGAAGGACCAGCAATTTTAAAGATGGAGGTTCAAAATGTTCTTAAGCATATGAAAGCTGGCAAGGCCCCCGGTGCAGATAACATCACAACAGAAATGATTAAAGTTTTAGAAGAATTTGGACTAGAGCAAGTCACTAGACTGCTGAACACATTATATGATACTGGAGATATACCTTCTGAATTATGTAATTCTGTATTTATTGCAATCCCAAAGAAATCAGGAACCTTAGAATGTGATCAACATAGAACAATTAGTATAATGAGTCACATCACAAAGATTTTGTTACGAATTATCATGCAAAGAGTGAGGAAGAAAATACAACCTGAAATAGGGGAAGAACAATGTGGTTTTGTAGAAGGAAAGGGTACAGTAAATGCTGTGTATATGCTGCGAACAGTTATTGAACGTGCTTTAGAAGTAAACAAGGATATACATCTTTGCTTTATTGACTACACAAAGGCTTTTGATAGAGTTAGACATGTCAACATTGTGGATATGCTTGCAGATCTACAAATTGATGGGAAAGACATTAGACTTATAAAAAACATATATTGGAAACAACAAGCTGCCATAAGAATTGATAATGAAGTAGGACAATACCAACCTATTAAGAGAGGTGTTAGGCAGGGATGTGTAATGTCTCCAGATCTTTTTTCCCTATACAGTGAAAATATTTTCAGAAATGTAGAAGACCTAAATGGAATCAGCATTGGAGGACGAAACATAAATAACATTAGATATGCAGATGATACAGTATTGATTGCAGACAATGCACAGGAATATGCAACAATTAGTAGACGCTGTGGTTGTACACAGTGAGCAGCTGGGGTTGGAATTAAATTGTAGGAAGACACAGGTTATGGTCGTCACTAGGAAGAACGAAGTACCACAATGTAATATACAAGTAGATGGGAATATTCTTCAACAAGTGAATCGGTTCAATTATCTCGGAACAGTCATAACATCTGATGGCAGATGCCTTGAAGAGATTAGAACAAGAATCGCCATTGCGAAAGTAGCCTTTAGCAAGATGAAAAACATTCTGACCAATAAAATGATGTCAATTGAAACGAGAAAAAGAGTGTTGAGGGGATACATAGAGCCTGTTCTTTTGTATGGGTGTGAAACTTGGACAATGTGCAGTCAAGCTGAAAAACATCTGATGGCTGCAGAAATGTGGTTTCTGAGGAAAATGCAAAGAATACCATGGACAGATAGAAAAACCAATGACCAAGTACTACAAGAGACAAATGAAAATCGTAGATTGATTAGAGAAATTAGACGTAGACAGTCAAAATTTTTTGGACATGTTATGAGAAGAAATGGACTGGAGAACTTAGTGACAGCTGGCAAGATCGAAGGGAACAGACCAAGAGGAAGACCGAGAGGAAAATAACTGGATGGCTTGGCCACATGGCATGGACGAGACAGGAACACTGAGCTGATCCACGACTCTGGTGATCGAGTGAAATGGCGAATCATGACCGCCCACGCTTTCCGGCATGGCACATGATTGATTGATTGATAAAGAGACAACCACCTACCCTGCGTCAGCGTACCGAAGTTTAAGAGCGAGCGTGGCCGCCAATACCATAATAATTATAGTGATGAACTGTTTCCACAGAGGGAGGTTATAAAGGATTGTGAGATAATGCCAAGCCGTTGTGGTATCACAGGGGAATGTTATTTCTAAAGAATTATGATATAATGTCATGACTTGTTTTGGTTTCACAGGGGAATATTATTTCTAAAGGATTGTGGGATATTTTCAAAATGTGTTTTGGTATCACATGGAAAGTCGTTTTCAGTCCACAGTTCTCGACCAAGATGTCCTCATTTTGTGAATGAGAGAGACGTCAGACATATGCCTGGGTCATTCTTTGTGTTGTTATTTCACTCATTATCAAACAATTGTCCCAAACATGAAGCCCTGTTTGCCTATCTAAATGTTTCAGACAATGTTATAATAGTTGCTTGATTCTTCTAGAAAGATTCGTGTATACTGTGATACGTTACATTTCCTCTGAGTCTATAATTATAAAAGAGTAAGAACGTTAACGAACATTTTACACGGCTTCATGAATTTTATGTATATGGTGCTTTCCCCATTTTCGCATAAACCAATGGGCACTCGATGGACTCCACTATGACCGTCCTATAAAATGTTATAATATGTGTGCCGTGTTATATGATAACATAACACCAGGGATTGAGAAAACATGTATGTAGAACACACCCCAGCTCTGTCTGGGTACTAAAGGTGGCAATCACAAGAATTAGACGGCAGCGCACCTACCCGACTTACTGTTTCGTTCTTATCAGGTAAGCCAGACCACAGGTAACATCGAGATGTATTTATCTTTCTTTGAATGTTCACTGTTATGGTGCCACGAAAATAGGGTACGTTAGCAGGTGAAGAAACTAAGAGAAACTACGACCCATGGCCGTGACGAGTGTTGCTGATAAGGCCAATTCGTGCTGTAAATGTTTGTTCACAGTGGATGCATGTAAAAACATGGTCATTTCCACCATCATGCACCATCTTACGTCTTTCACGCTGCGTGAGTGCTTTATCTGTAATTATTTTCTCCTTTGTCTTTATTCCATATCTGATAGTTGCCCTCCATGCAACACGTTCAGCGGCGACTTTACAAACACACACACACACACACACACACACACACACACGCACTCAAACACGCACACGCACAAACATACATACACACACACTATTGAGTCAAACCGTTGTATTGTAATTGTGATAAAAATATAATTAAATGGGAAACAATTGAAAAGATCTCTATTTCTTTAACCCAATTCGAAATGCAGAATGAAAGAGGCAATTAGTTTTTAAAATAGGTTATAGACCTATACATACACATACATGCACGTTACACACAATTAAATACACACATAATTTTTTAGGCAATCTTTCGTGCGTTTAAACCTCTGAAAAATCGTTGCACGCTTCACATTTAATCAATCAATTTTAAAAAGCCGTACTGCTATGGCTGTGCCGACAATCTAGTCTGAGCGCGAGTGGTATGCACGGAAAGGGGGAGGAAAATTGCGGCAAATGACGTCATATCTATAGAAATTCCAAACAAACGAGGATCGTCTGCGCCCTGTATACACCGTGCCGCCCCGTCTGCACAGAGCACGGCCCCGTAGACAGACTCACTGTGTGAAACTGGCCAGACGACCGCACTAAAACACATTCATCATAGTACATCTATAATGTATAGGGTCATACACAATGACACGCCAGCTATACAACGGAGAGTGCGAATTCTGCATTGATAAAACTCAGCCATCGATCTGATGTCGCCGAGATATCGTGTAGCCAGCGCTGTGTTGGATGCTGCAAGAACAGGGAAAACAACTTTACTGTAAAACAGATGTCAGTTTTCGGGTGGTGGAGGCAAGTAGGGGGAAGGGTGGGGGGGGGGGATACAAAACAAAAACTGAAACATCAGTATTGTCATTTGCGATATGCGTTGATATAAAGTTGCGTGTCCCTCATTACTGTCTTTTCGTTCAGCATAACATAAAATTATAATGATTCAAGATAACATAAACTAATTGTCATATTATTGCTAGCGTAATTTCAACTACTTTTATTAAATAGCAACACTGTTTTAATCGTAAACGTGGCAAGAGATCACAACAGAGAAAAAATACTGGTGTTGACTGCGACGTCCTGTAAAGGATATGCAACTAATCTTTTTAGCGCTGTTTTAACCGTCAATTCATTATTTTCTATTGATTGCCTTGAATAGTCATTCCATCATGTTTTCTTCCCGTGCGCTATTTGATAACTGAGGGTAAAAGGTGAGTCGTGGACATGGGGTTATAATTGTTACCATAGACTATCATCATCCCACCGGTTCCCTGGCGAAGGGGTTAAGGACGTTGTTCGTAATCCCGTATACTCTCGTACGAAACACAGCTGAGCGAGATTCGGCAGCGGATCGCGTCGCGTTGGTTACTTACGGGGTTATGTGAGCCTGTCGTTTAGAAAGCAATGGCAAACTACTGAACATATAAACTTGCCAAGACATCAACAACAGCTGAACAATTCTGGTGTTGATTGCAATGTCCTGAAAAGGATATGCGAAAAAAAAATAAAAATCATCATCCCACGCCGACATTTATATGTGTAAAAACGTAGCACTGAGCCAACTATGACCTGGCCAACACACTGCTTGGCATGAGTAGTTGTGGACTTATACTGCACTAGGGATCTTAAAGGCACGGGAGGAGGAGGAGGAGGAGGAGGAGGAGGAGACGAAGAAGAAGAAGAAGAAGAAGAAGAAGAAGAAGAAGAAGAAGAAGAAGAAGAAGAAGAAGAAGAAGAAGAAGAAGAAGAAGAAGAAGAAGAAGAAGAAGAAGAAGAAGAAGAAGAAGAAGAAGAAGAAGAAGAAGAAGAAGAAGAAGAAGAAGAAGAAGAAGGACGAGGACGAGGAGGTCGAGGACGAGGAGGAGGAGGACGACGAGGACGAGGAGGAAGACGACGACGAGGACGAGGAGGAGGACAAAGACGAGGAGGAGGACGAGGACGAGGAGGAGGACAAGGAAAAGGGGAAGAAGATGAAGAAGAAGAAGAGGGTCCTATCTATGAGTATGTGGGGGTGGGGGGAGTGCTTTTTTTTCCCTTACAGGTCCGGCTCCCTGGCCGAGGAGTTAGCAGCTTTCTCCGTAATCCCGAATACTATCGTGGTTGACGTGAATGCACGAGAATTGGAAGCGGTTCGAGTCGCACCAGTGACTTATGAGAGTACGGAGCCGGTCGCCCAGAAAATCGTGGCGTGCTGATGAGCATAATCTAGCCTAGGAATCAATATACAGCTGAAAGATGCTGATGTTGACCGCAATATCCTGAAACAGGATGGAAACGCGGAAATTAAAAAAAAAATATATCCCTTACAGGACGTTGCAGTCAACATTAGCATTTGTCAGCTGCTGATGATGTACTAGGCAATATTACGCTCAGTAGTTTGCTATTTACATACTTCACTGAAAAACAACTGAGGAAGAGAACTGATTACTAGTAATAGGAGCAGACAATCCATTCCTTTGGACATGTCATGTGGGGTGTTACCCTGGAAAATATCATCGTGACAATAGGAGAATGTGGGGGAAGCGGGACAGGGTAATGCTTAAAGAGGAGATGTTGATCAGCGTGACCTTCAGAATGGAGACACATCTGAATCTGAAATAACTGGCAACACACAAGACTAAAAGCTATTGACAAACTTTTTTTTTTTAAATTCGCATATCCTTTTACAGGACATCGCTGTCAACATCAGCATCTTTCAGCTGACTGTTGACTTCTTGGCAAGATTACGCTCAGTAGTTTGCCATTGCTTTCTGAGCGGCCGGCTCAGTTATCCCGCAAGTCACCAGCGGGGGTAGAACCGCTTCCAGTTCTCGCCCGCTGCGAGACCCTGCATGGATAAACGGGATTACGGAGAAAGTCGTGTAAGCCCTCGGCCAGAGAGACCGGCATTGCCAAACTCCATAAATAATATTTTTTTTATGTTTCTTTTGCCTCAAATATAATTCTTTGCTTCTCATTACTTTCCCACAATATACAACTCATGCACTGCCTTTCACCTCTTGCTTGGAATATATAATTATACCCCTGGCTTGTTTTCTGAGCTTATAAATGCCAGTAATACATGCATTCATTAAAGAAGAGTTGGGTCGCAGGGACAGCCGTGCAATAGCCACCCCTAACTGAAGTCAAAATGGCATCATCATTAATATGAAGACAGTTATCTTTTGTAAGGATACGAACGCAACGTTAACATGAAACAGACGTATTCTAGTGATTCTGCGTTCTATTCGAGTCCAGTAATGAATACACAACGCATAGATAATAGACCGACTCACACATAAACAGCCACGCCTGTAACAGACCAGGAACGCATACAACGCATTCAGGAGTTTTGAGAAAGTAGAATTCTCGATCGCGCCTCTAGTAAACTGAATGCATGTACATTGTAAGCTTATTGTGGATATCAATTATACTACTAAGGCCTCCACCGGGTGGGAGTGAGCTTCTAGATATAAGGGGCGTTCATTTGAAATCCGTTCGTGCCGCACCGCGCGTATTTGCGTACGTTGAACATGATCATGTCATAGTCATGTGATAAATACTGACCAATGAATAAAAGAGCACGTGCATAGGCTGTTTCTGACTGTTGAGAAAATGGCCAGGTTGATCCAAAATCCGTCCATAGAAGCTCAAAGAGCAGTGATTCAGTTTTTTTTTTATTTAAAGGATGTCGACCAGTGCACATTCATCGAAGAATGCAAGCGGCGTACGGTAACGAATTTGTGTCGAAGACAACAGTGACAGACTAGGCACGAATGTTTCGGAAAGGACGTCAGTTCACGACATATCTTCGACGGCCAGGTCAAGCGCAAATTGTTGCAAAAAAAAAAACAAACATCGCCAAAAATTCAAGTTATAGGTTTATACTGGTAAGGTTATGCTGAACGCATTTTTTTTTTTTTGAAACATGAAGGGCTATTGTTGGTCGACTTTAAAGAACCTGGTGTCAACATCAACTCTACCCACTACATGCAAACACTAGATAAGCTGCAAAAGCCATCAAGAATAAACGACCCGGCATGATTTCTCGCGGTGTGATTTTGTGGCACGATGATGCTCGTCCGCATGTCGCAAAGATTGTGCAGGAAGCATTAGCAAGGAAACAATGTTACATTCTGCAACATCTAGCCTATAGTCATCCTGTGATTTTCATTTGTTCGGACCTCCAAAAAAGCTCTCAATGGGCAACGGTTTCACACAGATGCAGACGTAATGAACGCGGTAAACATTTGGTTCAGTGAGCAACCACAATCCTTTTTTACGGACGGCATTCGCTGCCTACCTAAGCAATGGGATCCTTGCCTGAATGCCTACGGCGACCTCTTCTGACCAACCCATGGTGCATAATTCATTCAAAATGAATGCTTTGTTTAATTCTACTACACCTGTTAATGTCTCTTTCGCGCTTTTGTAATATAACCATTCGAACGGGTTTCAAATGAACGTCACTAATATATAGGGTAACCGCTAACATGTTGAATCCGCGGACGTGGACAAACACAATTTGTGGTCACTGAGACGAAGCGGGTTAGTTGATGGGGCAGCTTTCTCCAAAACATAACCTCAAAACTTTGATATGGCCATCTGAGGTTAAAAGGCTCCATTGAAAAAAAAACCTCTGCCCCTGCTTCCTTAAGGAGTTCGCCTCTTTAGATAAAGAATAGAAAAACCGACGAGTAGAAAAACCGGTGGAAGGTTAGGGGAAACATCGTTGTACATCCCATCCCTGATATATTATGATTCGACAACTCACACAATTTCTGATAAACAGCGTACATGGGTGCTCCATAGAAGCAGCCTGGCCCTGTAGAGAAAGTTATGAGCACCAGGAGACTAAAGAGCGCCATAATGCGATTGAGTGCAAACGATTCACGATCCGTAAAGCGAGAACATTGAATGTTGACATCTTGAGAATATATGACAAATTAGAGAATATCAAACAGGAATATAAAGGTTTAACATTAACATCTTAGAAATGAGTCAGACCAGATGGAAAGGGACGAGAATGACAATATCTACAACTAAACAAAAAAGGACTGTCCGTTCTATAAAAGAGTATCACCAAAGAGGTGTATACATGATGATCTGAACAGATCCAAATTTATTCAGGGTTACCGGGCAGTGTTAAGATACAATATTCCTGGAAAAGTTAAATGCAGACCGTTTGATGCCAACATCGTTCACGTATATGTTCCATAAGCAGAAAGTGGTGAATGTAGCATAAATGCATTTTACAGTGATCAAAATAATGCCTTGAAGACGTGAAAAAACTCTGAAATAAATGTCATATTGGTAGCATGTAATGCTAGTTGAAAATCAGTAGGATGATTGCATAGCAGGTTAGTGTGGACTAGGGAAGCGTAATGAAAGAGGAGGCAGAATTGTAGGGTAGACGAAGGCGTTGTTTGTTAGAAATATCAGTTATCAGCAAAATCCTAGAAGACGTGGAAGAGTCCTGATTAACAGATCAGAAACCAGATTGACGACATCTTCATCGATATAAAGTTTCGAAATGCTTTAAATGTCGTAAAAACAGCACCATGTGCAGACTACTACAGTGAACGTTGACAAAATATATATGAAGTTAAAGAATGTCAAATATTGACCCCCCAAAAAAAACATTACATTTGACATGATCATCATCATCAGGTTCCATGCCGATAAACTTAGGCGGTCATTTTTCGCAATCCAACACGATCACCATGTCGTGGGTTAGCTCTGTGTTCTTGACTCGAGCATGCCAAGTGGCCAAGCCATATATATATATATATATATATATATATATATATATATATATATATATGTCGGCTGCTGGCCGAGGGGTTAGCAGCTTTCTCCGTTAACCCCAAATACTCTCGTGGTCGACGTGAGCGCACGAGAATTAGAAGTGGTTCGAGTCGAGTCAGTGAATTATGAGAGTATGGAGCCGGTCGCTCAGAAAGTGTGGCGTGCTGATGAGCGTAATCTAGCCTAGGAATCAACATACAGCTGAAAGATGCTGGTGTTGACCGCAATATCCTGAAACAGGATGGAAACGCGGGAAAATATATATATATATATATATATATATATATACACACACACACACACACACACACACACACACACACACACACACACACTAGCTGACCCGGCCCAGCTTCGCCCAGCCACTGGAGGGGAGCGTCTCATTTAATTCATATAAGTAGTCATTATACATTCAAATACATTTCTCTTAGCGCACAGAGTACGCGTTCGGCCTCTGCTCCCGTTCCCGTTGCTCGGTGTTTCTGATGCTCCCGTTCCCGTTGCTCGTCTGTTTCTGATGCTCCCGTTCCCGTTTTCGTGGCTCGTCTGTTTCTGATGCTCCCGTTCCCGTTGCTCAGTGTTTCTGATGCTTCCTTTCCCGCCGGAGTGAGAACAACATCTGTACACTATTTCATCGCAATCGGATGGACCGTTCGGGAACGCATGAAGGACACACACACAAACAAACATTCTCGTATACATACATGTATATATATCAATCAATCATGTGCCATGCCGGAAAGCGTGGGTGGTCATGACTCGCCATTTCACTCGATCACCAGTGTCGTGGATCAGCTCAGTGTTCCTGTCTCGTCCATGCCATGTGGCCAAGCCATCCAGGTATTTTCATCTCGGTCTTCCTCTTGGTCTGTTCCCCTCGATCTTGCCAGTTGTCACTAAGTTCTCCAATCCATTTCTTCTCATAACATGTCCAAAAATTTTTGACTGTCTACGTCTAATTTCTCTAATCAGTTTACGATGTTCATTTGTCTCCTGTAGTACTTGGTCATTGGTTTTTCTGTCTGTCCATGGTATTCTTTGCATTTTCCTCAGAAACCACATTTCTACAGCCATCAGATGCTTTTCAGCTTGACTGCTCATTGTCCAAGTTTCACATCCATACAAAAGAACAGGCTCTATGTATCCCCTCAACACTCTTTTTCTCGTTTCAATTGACATCTTTTTATTGGTCAGAATGTTTTTCATCTTGCTAAAGGCTACTTTCGCCATGGCGATTCTTGTACTAATCTCTTCAAGGCATCTCCCATCAGATGTTATGACTGTTCCAAGATAATTGTACCGATTCACTTGTTGAAGAATATTTCCATTTACTTGTATATTACATTGTGGCACTTCTTCCTTCCTAGTGACGACCATAACCTGAGTCTTTTTACAATTTAATTCTAACCCCAGTTGCTCACTGTGTACAACAACCGCATCTACTAATTGTTGCAGTTCCTGCGCATTGTCTGCAATTAATACTGTATCATCTGCATATCTAATGTTATTGATGTTTCGTCCTCCAATGCTGATTCCATTTATATCCTCTAGATTTCTGAAAATATTTTCACTGTATAGGGAAAAAAGATCTGGAGACATCACACATCCCTGCCTAACACCTCTCTTAATTGGCTGATACTGCCCCACTTCATTATCAATCCTGGGACGCAGAGGTGTTTCCAAGGCACCAGGGCCGAATTATATACTGGCCAAGACCTATTGACGCGTCCTCGTCGAGCGTCCTGGGTAACAGGTCTCTTTGGGGTCCTGGCTAAAGTCAATAGGATCGCCGATTCCACCGAAGTCAGGGAGTGTCTGCCTGTACGGCGAGGAACCACCAGTCTGCACACCAATAAGCCAGACATGGGACAACGGATACTCATGCAAACCTCAGGTCCTGTATGACATCACACTGATGTTGGACAACAAGATGTCTTCATCCGACATACAGGACTTCGCGTTGGAGCTCAAGCCAATGAACACAAGCAAGGAAGCAAGCAAGCATTATCAATCCTTATTGCAGCTTGTTGTTTCCAATATATGTTTTTTATAAGTCTAATGTCTTTCCCATCAATTTGTAGATCTGCAAGCATATTCACCATGTTGACATGTCTAACTCTATCAAAAGCCTTTGGATAGTCAATAAAGCAAAGATGTATATCCTTGTTTACTTCTATAGCACGTTCAATAACTGTTCGCAGCATATACACAGCATTTACTGTACCCTTTCCTTCTACAAACCCGCATTGTTCTTCCCTTATTTCAGGTTATATATTCTTCCTCACTCTTTGCATGATAATTCTTAGCAAAATCTTTGTGATGTGACTCATTATACTAATTGTTCTATGTTGATCACATTCCAAGGTTCCTGATTTCTTTGGGATTGCAATAAATATAGAGTTACATAATTCAGGAGGTATATCTCCAGTATCATATAATGTGTTCAGCAGTCTGGTGACTTGATCTAGTCCAAATTCTTCTAAAGCTTTAATCATTTCTGTTGTGATGTTATCTGCACCGGGGGCCTTGCCAGCTTTCATATGCTTAAGAACATATATATATATATTTATATATATATATATATATATATATATATATATATATATATATATATATATATATAAATATATATATATATATATATATATATATATATATATATATATATATATATATATATATTTGACGCTGAGCCGCCAGCGTCTGCAGCCTACCTTGTGCCAGACGTATTGGTTACCCATTCCTCTGGAATACACAAGACTAGGCCGAGAGAGGGGTCATGTCGTTTAGGCGCCACATAATTCTCTGAAGCTCTGCCCAGACATTGTGATGGAATATTGGCCACATTCCACTCACATACTTTGGTCTGTCAAGACTGCAAGGTGTCAACTATATATATATATATATGCGTCTCTGCCTTTCCCTTGTTCAATTCCTCTCAGTCTTGCCAGTTATCACCATGTTATCCTCCTTATCCTCTCATGACTTGCTCCAAAAAATGTGTTGACTGTTTGCGTCTGATTTCACAATCAGTTTAGTTTACATTTTTTTTTAAAAGTCGAATTTTGAGACTTTTGTTAAGGATTGCTCATCGTTTTTTTCTGTCTGTTCGTGGTCGATCCATCATGTGCATGCCGATAAGCGTGGCTGTCATGATTCGACATTTCACTCGATCAGCTCAGTGTTCTTGTCAGTGCCATTCGACGTGGCCAAGCCATCCAGGTATTTGGTTCTCCGCCTTCCCCTTGTTCTCTTCCCCTAAATTTTGCCAGTTGTCATCAAGTTCACCAATTTATTTCTTCTCATAACATGCCCAAAAAATTGTTACTGTCTACGTCTAATTTCTCCAATCAGTTTACGATTTTGATTTGTTTTTTGTAGGACATGGTCATGGTTTTTCTGTCTGTCCATGGTATTCTTTGCATGTTCCTCAGAAACCACATTTCCATAGACATCAGATGTTTTTCAGCCTGTCTGCTCGTTGTCCACACTTCATATCCATACAAATGCACAGGTTCTATGTAGCACCTCAACACTCTTTATTCTGAAGCAACTGACATCTTTTTATTGGTCAGTATGTTTTTCACCTTCCAAAAGGCTGCCTTCGCTATGGCGATCTGATCTCTTCAAGGCATCTCCCATCAGATGTTATGACTGTTCAGAGATAATTGTACCGATTCACTTGTTGAATAATATTCCCATTTACTCGTATATTACATTGTGGTACTTCATTCTTCTTAGTGACGACCATAATCTGTCTTCTTACAATTTAATTCTAACCCTAGTTGTTCACTGTGTGCAACCACCGCATCTACTAAATGTTGAAGATCCTGCTCATTTTCTACAGCCAATATTGTATCATCTGCGTATCTAATGTTATTGATGTTTCTTCCTCCAATGATGATTACTTTTATATCTTGTACAATTCTGAAAATATGTTCACTGTATAGGGAAAAAAAAGTTCTGGAGACATTACACATCTCTGTCTGACCCCTGTCTTAATATCCATGGTATTCTTTGCATTTTCCTCAGAAACCACATTTCCACTACCACTCCTTGGTCAAACACACCTAGTCGTGACCCCATGTAATGTTTTTCTACAGGAATACAAGCACTTCATTGGCGCTGGAGAACTTGTGTTGAACACTGACAAGTCTGTCACAGAAGTCACGCCGTTTTGAAGTTTCCTATACCACCCATACACTTGCTGGACTGACAGGCATGCATCACCATACTGGACCTTTATCTGCCGATGACTTTCTATAGGTTTCACCCTTCACTGATTTAAAAAATACCGATATCAGAACGTTGCTCCTCTTTGGTGCATGTCAAAAGTGGGGCGGCCGTCATAACACTGTCCTTATATATCAGTATGTGTTACACTTTTCTCTTTGTTTCTTCATAACTATTCTTATAATTCTAGTTTGATATTTTTAAACTGCTTCGGGCATTCATTGTGCCTGGGTCCGAGTCACTTATTGATCTATTGTGCTTTCTCTACGCAAACTTGTTGGTTTATCCCATATTTTTAGCTTCCTTTAGGGTAGATTTTCGTGCTACATCTTAATTGAAAGCGCTTAACTATCACGAAGAAAAGTCATCATCATCATCATCATCATCATCATCATCATCATCATCATCATCATCATCATCATCATCATCATCATCCACTTCTGCCTCAAGCCTCGTCGGGAGGAATAATTTGCGCTCCAGCTCCCGGTGGGCGGCACTGGATAGTGTCATTCCGGGTGGTTGTACAATGTCTTTGATGTCGTCAATCCATTTTCTTCTTGGACGTCCTCTTGGTCTCGTCGCAGATGATCTTTGATGTAAGGCCAGTGATGGTAGTTGCTGGTGTTGCATTCTAACGACATGGCCGAACCACTTGATCTTCTGTCTTTCAATAAATGTGGTACAAGGTGTTGATCCCACTGTCTGTCTGATAAAAGCATTTCTTACTCGGTTTCGGGTTGTTAAGTTGGCAGCTCTCCTCAGGCATCTCATCTCGCAGGTGTTGATTTTGCGAAAGTGTGATTTGGATAAAGTCCAAGTTTGAGATTGGTAGCATCGGGTTGGTGTGAATATGCTGTTTATTATCTGTCGTTTTGCGGACATGGGTATATTTGGAGGTTTCAGTAAGGGTGATAGTTGATATGTAAGAGCACTAACTTTTTGACATCTGATTTCGATTTCTCGAAATTTCACGAAGAAAAGTACATCCGCGAAATCAATAACTGGCTATAGTTTTGTTTGTTTTGGTTTCTCTTTGAAACTTAAACTCATTACCATATTATTAAATATTGTTTGTACGACATTCCTGAAACAATATTGTCGATATTTGTCCTTTTGTAATCGCTGATTGAACATTGTCGGTTTAATATGATTCTTGTTGTAAAAAATACAAATATTTGAAGAAAAACAAACTGTTATTTTCTGCAGTTATTTTACTATTGCGTAGGACATTACTTTTAGACTTCCTCACATAAATGTGATAGCACGATGACGGTCTGGCTGCCGTCCATGACACCATAACTGACAAATGTCTCATATTGCCATATTGTGAAATACAATTAGTTTCTATGGCCTGCCAACAAATGTAGCTGTCTGACAGAAACATTTGAAGACACCCCTGTCAACATAAGTCAATTAGTTGGCTGACAGAATGTTATTTGAGTGTCCTGTCAACACAAGTCAGTTGCCTGACAGAAATCATTCCTCAGATTTGCCAACACAACTCAATTGTCTGACAGGAATAATTTTTCAGATCTGTCAACACAACACAAGTATTCTGTCTGGCAGACATGTAATCTGTAGCACAACATACTTCAGCTATGTCAAATTTTCAGTTATTATTCACATCAAAGCTACCAGTATTGTTCTATGTTCAGTTATTGTAATTAATTATGTATTGTGACGTATCGTAACTAGTGTACAGGAGAATGTAATAGCAATAGAAAGTCAAAACTAAGTTCTTGCTCTAAATAGCAGAACAACAGAAATTATGGCAATGATAAGGAAAAGAATTCCCACAGAATGCAACATCAGAGTAAATGAAACAAATTCTGAACCCAGTCAATGCTTGCAAATAACTGGGCATACAGATATCAAGAGTAAAAATATTAATAAAAGAGTTAAAAGTATAAAAGCTACAGCCAAAGCTGCCTCCACAAGATACATATTAGTGCAAAATGTCTTTGCCAAAGAGGTTAGAAAGATGGTTCTTCAGCAGAATAAGACAATATGAAATGAAATAAAAGATATGCTACTATCCAGCAAAGAATCAAATACACGCACATGCACATAAGAGGACATACACATATATTTGTGCTGCTTGCAGTTTCCCCGAAAGTTATTATTTATACCTTTTTGTTTCATTTTATATTCAGTCCAATGACTGGTAGGTGGATTTTGAACATACCACTTCTCCAGTCCAGGTCTGCTACATTCTCACATACATTTTGTTGGGAAGGTAATGTGGTGGTTTCATGTGAACTGGGGAACCGCGCTAGACGCTCCCCTGCAGTAATAGTGGTCTTGGGTTCGATCCGCATCAGAGCGCATTTGATTTCTTTAAAATTGACTCAGCCTTAAATGGGTACCAGAAAATGTACTTAGATAATAAAGGCGACCGGCAGATATCGACCATGTCACGGACAGAGTGGCTTTGGTCTATATAAATATGGGTAAAACTCCAAGCACCCTGTGTGCGTAAAATGGCATGTAAAAGTTACCTTTTCAATCTGAACTGCCAGCGTTATATTGCACCAAATCTGATGTATAGAAGTAAATAATGGACAATTAGTACATTGGCAAGAGGGCACGTAGACGCCGCAAAGAGGTGATTCTGTAGAAGAATCCCCAAACTAAAGACAAAAAGAGGAATAAAGACGTATTAAAATAAACTATCTGGCAAAGAAATTTGATTACAGAAGTCAGATAAGCCGCATTCCTTGGACATTTAATGAGACTACGTACTCTGGAAGACACCATGACAAAAGGCAAGTTAGAGAGGACAGTTACAATGGAAGACCTGTGGCATCGAGAAACATCTATAGTATAAGTAACTTGCAACACACAAGACAGGAGGGTGGAGACAAAATGACGACCGGCATCATACTGTGTGGACAATAAGGAAAACAGCAAATCAAGCAGTAGAAAAACAGTACTGAAAAAAAATAAAATTCTTGCAACTGTGCCATAATCGTTTATCCTGCAAATTTTACTTTTTTGGTGACAGAACTATAATTTATGTTATAGGATATTGGTGAAATATATTACACAAGTTTATCATCATGACTGAATTGTTCGGTTACTTTCAGCAATAACAGATACACGAGTGGTTTCGAAGGAAGGCGTGCGCCTGTACCTGTAACCAGTGCAGATCTGGTAGAATTCACGGTGTGGACGGCATGGATTATAACAGAATAAGAAACCAGAGAATGTAAGACTTTCTCCTCCCTGGGGCTATCGTATTGGATGCACGTCTAGCCCTCTACGATAACTGCGAAAAACTAGACAGACTCGTATGTACGTTGCACACGTTAAGATAACCAGTGGTTGGAACTTGAAAGAGCAGATCTATAGGCTGTTGTCTTAGGTAAATTTCAAAATTGTAAACTAATTCATGCAAAAAATATTGTGCAATGTATGATACTATTATATTTCTACATACAACTGGTGTTACTAGGTTCTTGTACTGTGCTGAGAAGCTCCTTGAGTGATCTACAGGAGAGACCGAGCACTTATGGGCTATAGGAATTCTATGAAAGTGATCCTTTATAAACGAAATCAATGCAGATACAGAAACACTGGTGCAGTGACATCAGTCACCATGCCGACTCAGCTCTGATGTGAGACTGACAAGAGATGTCTGAATATGGAAGAAGAGAGGTAAGAAACCGTAAGATGGACAGAATGTTAGACTGGCATGTGAGTCATTTTCTTAACCCTTGACAACTACAATTCATGGCTTGGTTCTCCGTAAGGTGTTAACTAGTGTCAGTCACCATGCTGTGATAGGCCTGCTGTTACCTCCACATGACGTTATGTGCAGACACAGACTAGTCTGGTTAACCAAGAATATTTCCACCTTGGTCACTGTTCCTGTAAACACTGGCGAGGATACAAACTGGGATATTGCAAGAGTCACAGCACCAATTTCTCATGAGGATGGCTGACGACAAACAGTGACGTTCTGCACAACCCGTGTGGAGAGCTCACAAGTATGCTCCGTCTTCAGGCTTACCATGACAATGCACTGAGGTCCACCCAGTAGTGATAGAATTCCGACCAGTACCGTTCTAGAGTCACATAGCCTCATAAAATAGGTGCCGGGTCATATTCACAATTTCTTAATAATTGCCTGGGAAGGAAACGTGACAGGAGATGAAACTGGTCATCTCACCTCCTTTACTATGACCTAGAATATGTGACCGCCTCATGCTTCGCACAACAGTATCAGTATCGACCAATGGATCTTGACTTTGCAAGAATGGACAAGTGGACACGAAGAGACGTGAACGATAACAAGAACCAACAACCACATCAACTTATGCCACAAAATACATCACTGTTTACACAAACCAACACAAGCCAGCACTGTTATAATGAGTAATCTAAATGGCGTACTTACCCTTTTCCCGCGAGAACAACAAGTGCTTCCGAAGTGGAGGGATAAGCTGGTAGAAAATCATGCGAAACATTTGTCTTCCCTTTGCCAGACTCTTCAATACAAAAAGGTGGGAGTCCATACACATGTACAAATAAATGTAAGTTCTAAACACTGGCGTGAGTCATCTTGGGTGGGTCCACCGCGTCAGTCACAGAATTAATTACACACACATCCAGACCGGCCCCTGGTAATCAGTTGTGAATATCAAGTATTACAGTAATCAAATAAGAAGACAGTCATGAACTCGCTTAAAATACACTAGTATATCCAAGTGTGGGAACAGTAAACCATTAGCATTAATGCCTTGCTTATGGCACATAAATAAGTAAAGTCTTGAGGAAAATATAAAGAGTTTTGAAATAAAAACGTTAAGATTAGTTGCCCGTAATTTACAGGGAGTTGCAGTCAACCCCAGCATTTATTGATGTGTCTGCAACTTACTAGGTAAATGTACGTTCAGTAGTTTCCCATTACTGTCTGAACTGCGGACGCTCATACCATCGACATCAACACAAAGCTTCCAAATCCCCTGCGACTGATTTCGAACTTTCGACTCGACCCAGTATGTCATGAACTGGGTTCACTAATCTCTAAGTCACAGACGCCGACTTATCAAATAATGTTGCGTTATTCAGTCTTTACAGTAAAAACAATATTACTAGCACATCAACCACAATGTTACAAATATCAAATGCATCCACTAAGAACCAATGCACAGAGATTTTAATGAAAATAGAATAGCAACATGGTATTGAAAGTGAGTAATCTACATGGAGAACAAGTTTTGTCAGTGGTTACACATCGAAAGCCAACCTAGCTAGGGCATGTCTCATGATACTTTCTCATAAGTAATCCTCGGGGAACAGCTGAAGGAAAACGGAGAAGGCAGAGAACATCCGGTTCTGATTACCTTAGAGAATGAACTCAGTACAGTATTTCCACGCTTGTGCACACTGCGCTGAGGATAGACAGCAGTGGATAACTCTGAATGCTGATACTTCGATCAGGACATCCCTACAACCAACGTCCAACCAACGTTACAAGATGAGACGGGGATGAGATGAATCTCCAAAGTTAAAACGAAAACATGGACAATATACGGGTAAAATGTATATCACAAAGCAGCAATATTATTATTTTAGAAATATAGCAGAACCATGAGAAACAAACGTATTTTTAGTTTATATATATATATATATATATATATATATATATATATATATATATATATATATATATATATATATATATATATGGCGACGATGTGACGCATCTATTCTTCGGGATGACGCTGTTTTAGTGTTTTGTTTTCTGTTTCAGTGTTTTTCATGTGGATTATGTGGTTTTATTTCGTTTTCGTTTATTGGAAGTGTTCAAAAGAAACCACGGAAGGCAGGTTGAGGGCAGCCGACAGATATTCGTTGGTTATGGTCTCAAGTTTCACGAGTGCAGGCAGAGGAGCTCTCTCGAGTCAATGGCTGCTGTCAAATGACCAGTACGGTTACTGCCATAGAGGAAAGCAACGGCAACTACCTCTTTAAAAGTGCCTAGTACATTATGATTCGCCTAAAGACTGATCATCGCAAGAAAAGGACAGAGACGTTAAAATTAGCAACATGGAACGTTAGGACGTTAAACGACGACGAAAAAATAGAGAACATAAAACAAGAAATTGAAAGAGAAAAAATTAATATTCTAGGGATGTGCGAAACGAGATGGACAGGAGCAGGCATCAAGATAGTTGAAGATTTTAAGATTATTTATTCTGGAGGTGAAGACCAACAAAGGGGAGTGGCTATTATTTTGGACCGGAAAACATCAAAATCTATTCAAGGATATTGGGCCGTGTCGGACAGAGTTCTACTAGTTTAATTAAGTGGCAGATCTTTTAGCATAAATATTATTCAAGTATGTGCCCCAACAGGAGAATCCAGTGAAGATAGTGTAGATGAATTTTATAATGACATAGAGACTGTCTTAAAGAAATGTAAAAATTCAGAAATAAACATCATAATAGGAGACTTCAATGCAAAAGTAGGAAATCAAGGTGACAGATACACAGTAGAAAACTTTGGTTTAGGTGAGAGAAATGAAAGAGGATACAGACTCGTAGAGTGGGCAAAAGAACAGGAAATGATTGTAGGAAACACCTGGTTTAAGCAACACCCTAGAAGATTATGGACATGGAGGAATCCTGATAGCAGGATCAGAAACCAGACTGACTATATTCTGATTAGCAGAAGATTTAGAAACGCATTAACAATAGCAAAAACATTTCCAAGTGCTGATTGTTATAGTGACCACAGACTACTTACAGGAACACTGAGGATAAAGTTGAAGAAAGTCAAGTATATAACAGGAAACACTAAATATGATTTGTGAACATTGAGTAATGACAAGAAAATACAAAACAAATTCAACATAGAAGTACAGAACAGATTTGATATATTATCTGATCTAGAGATATTATTCCAGGATGTGCATGATCAATGGGAAATGTTGAAGAATTCAATCAGTTTGGCTGCAGAAACAACTATTCCAAAATTAAAGAAGGTGGGTCGTAAGAAATGGATGACAGAAGAAATTTTACACCTAATGGAAACAAGAAGACTCAACAAAAATAATCCTGCCAAATATGAAGAAATTCACAGACAAGTCAGAATATTATGTAAGGAGGAAAAAGAAGCAAGGTTTGAGGAAAAGTGCTTAGACATTGAAAAACAACACAACAGTCAAATTAGTGCCCAAAAGAATTCAGGAACTTACTAATAAAAGAATAAGCACATCAACAGGCTGTCTGAAAACTAAAGATGGCAAAATCATAATAGAAAAAGATCAGATTCTACATTTATGGACAGATTATGTGAAAACCCTTTATAATGATAACAGAGAGGAACAGTAAGATATTAGATTTAATAATGAAGGGCCGCTAATTTTGAAGATGGAGGTTTGAAATGTTCTTAAGCATATGAAAGCTGGCAAGGCCCCCGGTGTAGATAACATCACAACAGAAATGATTAAAGCACTAGAAGAATTTGGACTAGATCAAGTCACCAGACTGCTGAGCACATTATATGATACTGGAGATATACCTTCTGAATTATGTAACTCTGTACTCTGTATTTATTGCAATCCCAAAGGAATCAGGAACATTGGAATGTGATCAACATAGAACAATTAGTATAATGAGCCACATCACAAAGATTTTGCTACGAATTATCATGCAAAGAGTGAGGAAGAAAATACAACCTGAAATAGGGGAAGAACAATGTGGGTTTGTAGAAGGAAAGGGTACAGTAAATTCTGTGTATATGCTGCGAACAGTTATTGAACGTGCTATAGAAGTAAACAAGGATATACACCTTTGCTTTATTGACTACACAACGGCTTTTGATAGAGTTAGACATTAGTTAACGGTTGGTCGGTCGGTCAGTCGGTCGGTCTGTCGGTCGGTCGTTCGGTCGGTCGGTCGGTCGGTGGGTGGGTGGGTGGGTGGGTGGGTCGGTCGGTCGGTCGGTCGGTGGGTGGGTGCGTGGGTGGGTCGGTCGGTCGGTCGGACGGTCGGTCGGTGGATGGGTGGGTCGGTCGGTCGGTTGGTCGGTCGGTCGGTTGGTCGGTCGGTCGGTCGGTCGGTCTGTGTGTCTGTCTGTCTGTCTATCTGTTTGACGACCCTGTCCCGCTGTCTGCCTATCCATCCATCCATCCATCCATCCATCCATCCATCCATCCATCCATCTAGAGGACCCGGCCCGGCTTCGCCCAGCTCCTGGATGGGAGCATCTCATTTAATTCATATTCGGCCCCTGCTCCCGTTCCCGTTCCCAAGAAAGACGACCCGGCCCGGCTTCGCCCGGTTCCTGTCTGGGAGCGTCTCTTTTAAATCATATTCGACCCCTGCTCCCGATCCCGTTCCCCAAAAAAGAAGCCCGGCCCGGCTTCGCCCAGTTTCTGGTGGGGAGCGTCTCATTTAATTCATATTAGTAGTCATATAAGCTCCCGTTCCGGTTAACGGATATATGGCGAACAGATTGGAAGAGATCAATCTTCATCCCAATAATTAAATAGGGCAATCTGAAACTACTGAACGTAAACTTACCAAGATATCACGAAAAACCAATACATGCTGGGATGACTGTATAGATGTCGAAGAGAAATAAAAAGATGAGTTAGAAAATTTTCACGTATTTAAAATAGATGCATTACATTTATGAAAACTTTGAAAATGCCTTAATGATTTCATCATCATTATGTATTATAATGCATATGCCTGTAGATAACTGTAGAGAAAAGGTCCACCTATTTGAGAAAAATGCAACAATTATTTTAATTACATATATTGCAATGCTATTAAAAGTTATGTCCCTTGATATAACTTTTTTAAAGTTAAGTCCCCTCGCTATATATAAATTATAATGTAATTACAAAATTAAATTTTATTACGTAAATAACTGTTTGTAAACTAACAAACTATGACAGTTGGCAGCACAGGAATGAGAAGAACACGTGTAGGAAAAATTTAATCTCAATCGGATGGACCGTTCGCGAATGCCTAAATAACATACATACAGACAGACAGGCGTACATTGTATTTTATATATATATATATATATATATATATATATATATATATATATATATATATATATATATATGTGTGTGTGTGTGTGTATATATATATATATATATATATATATATATATATATATATATATATATATATATATATATATATATATATATATATATATATATATATATATATATATATATATGGGAATCATCAAATATAGTAATTTGAAAGTTCTCATTGTCACATTAAAAACTTAAAGGTTTCGATCGATGACAGAAAGTCGCGCCAAATGTCTACACAGTCGGCATTTCTTTAATATGTTGTTGCTCGAGGAGGGACTATAGCGCTATCCGTCTGCAAGGCGGCAGCCATCCTTTGATGTGATAGACGGAATGTCTGGGCAGTAGTCGGCTAGATCTTGTGTTGTGGGGAAATTATTCTCTGGTTCACAGGCGGGCAAGACTTTTTGTTGTACGAGAAACAGGTCCTCAGATGAAAGCAAAATAGACGGCGGGTTGTTTCCACCCAGTCTAAACAGGAGGGAGAAAAATAGATTCTAGACTGTCTAGTGTCTAGACAGTTTTGTGACGTCATTTATACCCAGTATAAAACCAGTGAAGTAAACAACTTTTGGGTTAGTCGACCAAAAGTTGTGAAGCGCTACGGATGTGTGCAATATTCCTTGTTGTTTCTATAGAGAGAGAGACTATAGTTTCTATTGTTGATGTATATTGGCGGACATCGATCCAGTCTGTGATTTCATAGTCTCCATCTACACTAGGAATAACTATATGGTTCCACTCGATTGTTCCACGTTATTCTACCAAGAAGCTAGCAACAAAGTAATAGAAAGTCACGGCTCGAGTAATGAAAGCAGAGTTTACTGAGAGGCTTTTGCACTGGGCCCATAACCCAGATGGTCTGCAGATATCTGGCCTCTGCTGAGCAGGACATGATGATTATACGTGTGTTGTCTTAAGTGATAGTTACATCACAGAAAATTCAGGACACTGTAAATAACACCTGTACCAGAAACACTAATAGATATAACTACCTGGAACAGTAACATTGTGTGTTAATATTGGGAAAATCTTACAACAAGTGACATACAAACATTTAGGTTTTCCAAAGTGACATTAACGATATTTGTAGGATTCTCTGATCACAGAACATTTAATGAACAGTGTAGTTACACTCTGTGTGCTAGATCGATGATCAATATTGGACTGTTTCCA
The DNA here is from genome assembly GCA_963921405.1 of Cepaea hortensis. Taxonomy (NCBI): domain Eukaryota; kingdom Metazoa; phylum Mollusca; class Gastropoda; order Stylommatophora; family Helicidae; genus Cepaea; species Cepaea hortensis. Next base: position 89,846,117 of record OY992878.1, on the reverse strand, counting down.
CTATTGAAGACCAAGCATCCTGATTGTTCACGAGCTACCTGAAGAAGTCGACACGTAGCCTGAGAAACACATCACTTGGGTGAGGTTTTCTGCCCCTGATATGGTGTTGTGGTGTGGCCAGTACGATGATGAAGCAGACTGTGCTCCTTGGCTGTTCGGCCTGATTCTGCATACACACTAGATTATACGACAGACATTTTACTCATACACTTTGCACATACACGACACTTTTCTCTATTAAACTAAATTGTTGTTTTGTTAGAGCCAGTGTTGTTTAGTGTGTTTTGGGAAAAGAATGTGAGGGGGCTTGATATGATACAGTATTGACAGAGAGAGAGAGAGAGAGAGAGAGAGAGAGAGAGAGAGAGAGAGAGAGAGAGAGAGAGAGAGAGAGAGAGAGAGAGTGGGGAGGGATCCAGGGACCGACGGGGTTTTGTGGACAGAAATCAAGAAGATCCTCAAGATAGTGATATGGGGTTAAAAGGATGTCGATGTTGATTACCATCACCCCAGGGACGACATATATTATAAAATAAAATACGACACTCATCGGTATATACGATCAAATGAACAGATCGGCTGACTAATGTGAGGAACTTCTGTGTAGACAGCCACAGTGGACTCGGATTTCCAAAAGGCACAAGTGGAGCTGAACACCAAATGTGAGAGATCATCTAAAGACAAAATTAGCAAACCTATTTGCCCTCTGAAGTATGAGTCAAGCTGCTGGTCCAGATGAAAGCAGAGCTGTTAAAGCCAATGTAAATATATCAACTGAATTACTGCACACATGATATTGTTTTAGAGTCTGAGAGATTAAAGCAATTCTAGCAGACTGGAGAGAGGAATATCTAGTACAGTTGCCAAAGAAAGAAGACCTGTCGGTGATGTGGTGAACATCACGCCTTAACATCCCAAGTCATTTTCTGATCAATTGAAACACATTTTAACCCCCACTCCCCCCCTCCCCTCCTGATGCGGATCGAACCGATGACCACCTGACCGATAGGCGAGCGTCTGATGGAGACGTTGCCTTCCGATCAGATGGAGATGTGGGCTTCCGACCATATTGAGATGTGGGCTTCCGACCAGATGGAGATGTGGGCTTCCGACCAGATGGAGATTTGGGCTTCCGACCACATTGAGATGTGGACTTCCGACCAGATGGAGATGTGGGCTTCCTACCAGATGGGGTTGTGGGCTTCGGACCAGATGGGGACGTGGGCTTCCGACCAGATCTGCTCTACAATCTGGGACGGTTGTTCTAATTCAAACACCAAGCGACTTTACTCACTCCAGAAACGGGCCATGAGTCTAATTTATAGCAAACATTTATCTGACAATCCTAGCCTGTATAAACGCCTTCAGTTACTACCACTCCGCAAACGCCTGCTTTTCAATAAAGCTAAACTAATTCACAAAATCCTGCATCAGAATGCCCCAAATTACCTTTGGCCATTGTTTAAATATAATGCTAGACACAGTAAACGTTTAAATATATTACACATTCAGAAGCCTAGGATTGACTTATACAAAACAAGCTTAACGTACTCCGCAGCCCAGCTGTGGAACAATCTTCCACAAGAAATCAAAGACATCACCAATCCCTATTCATATAATCGCAAATTATTCGAACACTATCTCAGTACGGATTACCTTCCCCCTTAATAATAGAGATAATAATAATAATAACAAAACCCTAGTATAACAGCCAGTCCCCTTTTGGCAGGCCAGTATATTCCACATGGCTAATAACAAGTGTCAGATCATTATCTAATATTACTGAGTCGTGTAGTTTTGATGTTCGCATTTTGCCCATGCCTTTATAATGCATATCTTTTATATTGTTGCTGTTCTCTGTTAGCCTTGAATGATGTGTGAATGAAATAATGTATGAAAGAGAGTGATAGAAGGGCAGAATGTTAGACGGGCCTGCGTGCCCAATTCTTAACCCTTTGAAAATAAAGTTTGTTCGTTCGTTCGTTTGTTTGTATCTGCCATCTCTTTATTTACTTAACATAGTTCTGGGTTTTGGTACGAATGGTTGAGAACATCACAACCCTTCACATTTTTTGCCTTCCCACCTTGTGAATTCTTTTACTAGTGAAACTAAGATAAAAGACACATTTTCACACTGAGGTCGGTTAAAGTTAGTTGTATATCCTTTATGGACGTAGCAGTCAACACCAGCATTTTTGGCTGTTCGTGATTCCTGGGCAAGTTTACGTTCAGTAGTTTGCCAATGCTGTCTGAACGACTGGCACCCATACCATTTCAATAAAGGTCTATTAGGTGTAATGTAAAAGTAAAAATAGTGTAGGGTTGTGTAAGGCTTTCGGATATTGGTTATATACTGCTAACCCATATTTTTATAAACTAATAATCACTTGACGAGTGATGTGGTCAATATAAATCCCGCCGCCTTTACTTCTCATAACATTCCCTGGTACCCACTTGAAGCTTGGGAGTTAGACAAATAAAACATCCATCTCGATGGGGAGTCGTAAACATTGCCAAGAGTCGGCAGGTAAACATTCCACTATCACAGCTACCTGGGTATATAGTGAAACATATTGCAGAAACGAGGTATCATAATGAAGAACAGCAACCTCAGTTACAGTAGTAAACATTACTGGTTACACTATATAGTACCGTGCTTCTCAGGTAACATTTAATTCTATCTCTGCATGTTTCTAGAATCATATTTTATAGTGCTGTGCTTCTCAGGTAACATTTAATTCTATCTCTGCATGTTTCTAGAATCATATTTTATAGTGCTGTGCTTCTCAGGTAACATTTAATTCTATCTCTGCATGTTTCTAGAATCATATTTTATAGTGCTGTGCTTCTCTGGTAACATTTATTTCTATCTCTGCATGTTTCTAGAATCATATTTTATAGTGCTGTGCTTCTCTGGTAACATTTATTTCTATCTCTGCATGTTTCTAGAATCATATTTTATAGTGCTGTGCTTCTCTGGTAACATTTATTTCTATCTCTGCATGTTTCTAGAATCATATTTTATAGTGCTGTGCTTCTCTGGTAACATTTATTTCTATCTCTGCATGTTTCTAGAATCATATTTTATAGTGCTGTGCTTCTCAGGTAACATTTATTTCTATCTCTGCATGTTTCTAGAATCATATTTTATAGTGCTGTGCTTCTCTGGTAACATTTATTTCTATCTCTGCATGTTTCTAGAATCATATTTTATAGTGCTGTGCTTCTCTGGTAACATTTATTTCTATCTCTGCATGTTTCTAGAATTATATTGTATAGTACCGTGCTTCTCTGGTAACATATATTCCTATCTCTGCATGTTTCTAGAATCATATTTTATAGTACCGTGCTTCTCTAGTAACATTTATTCCTATCTCTGCATGTTTCTAGAATCATATTTTAGAGCGCGCGCGAATATAGTTTTATTCTACCTCTATCATTATTTTTTTTTTTTTTTGCATTTCCTATTTACAGGACATTGCATTCAACACCAGCATTTTTCAGCTGCTGTTGATGTCTTGGCAAGTTTTACGTTCAGTAGTTTGCCTTTACTTCTCTCCGTAATCTCGTATACTCTCGTAGGTAACGCGATGACGGTGAGAATCAGCAGTTGTTCGAACCGCATCGGTAACTTACGGGGTATGTGAGCCGGCCGCTCAGAAAGCAATGGCAAACTACTGAGCGTAATCTTGCCAAGAAATCAACATACAGCTGAAATATGCTGGTGTTGACAGCGATGTCCTGTAAAGGATATGCAAAACGTTATTATTATTAGTTTGCCTTTGCTTCCTGAACGACCGGCTCACATACCTATCCGTAAAAAACCAACGTGACGCAATCCACTTCCGAATCTCGCGCAGCTGTGTTTCGTATGTGAGTATACGGGATTACGAACAGCGTCCATAACCCCTTCGCCAGGAAGACCGACCTACCATTATTAGCTTAGTTAATTAACATATCATCCTCACTGCACATCAATCTATTCATCCATAAGTGTTCAAATCTCTTCCCCAGCAGCTCCCTCAGAATGTAGTAATGACAACACCAGTCTGTGTGTGTTGAATATTCTTCTTTGTCTCCCCGAATGGCGCTCTTGTCTAGTTTCATCCCGTTGGACTTGATTTTCTTGCAGTCTGATCGAATTTGCAGAATTACTTTCATCTCTTGAATCAATTTATTCGTCCCGTTCTCCTCAAGTAGTCGGCTTTTGTCCATTGCCCCTCCGCTCCCCACAGCAGCCAAGCCCACAAGTCTATCTGCTCGCTGGGTTAGTTTTCCGTTACTAGCGTCAAGATTGTTAGTCGAGGTTCCAACTTCACGGCAACGGGTCGTCCCCACTATGCTCCGTTCCTGTGCCAGTGAATATCAAACAAAATGCTCCCCACTGTCCAATGCGAAAAGTGGAACAGACAGGAGTCTCGGCAATCCAACAGCCCTCACAGGTACACTGTGCATAATGCCGCCGCCAGAATGCCAACAAAAAAGTCCTCCACGGAAACCAAAGTTCATCGTCGATGGAATCGGCAGTCACCAGAAAGACCTCATTGACCCGGGTTTTCTCACATGGCTCTGTCTCTATCCGCAGGGCGACCTGCCGAAAGCATCGCATTAAGCACGAACTCCGTAGCTCCAGCGCCGACTCCCAGGAATCTCCTGAAAAATGCACTCGTGAACCGAAAAGGCAAATCAGTCAATTCAGCAACAGCCGGGAGCCATTGTTCCGAAGATGCAGGTCACTGTACAAACAAAAGCGGACATGTAAAAGCATTCCACGCGAATACCACAGTTCACAGAGTCGTGCCATGCACTCACTCAGTAGCAGGGCGACGGAACCATATACTACCAGTCCAACATGAGGAAAATGCGAAATGCAAACCGCAGCCTCAAAGATAAATACTCCAGAGGCCGTAGCGGTTCAATGCCTAACCGCCATGCTGGGGACCGGAAATCCAGCGTCAAGATGTATTCGTATACTTATTGTTGCTACAGACATTAGGCATGACACCGTTATTGTTTGTAGGTCATCATCACGTGACATTTTCATACATTTCTTCTGAAAGGATCCTTTTCAGCTACAGGATCATCGTTGCAATCCATAGAATTAACATGATCTGTGCCTCGGACATGTGTTGACAGCCCGGAGATCTGATAATTAACATGATCTGTGCCTCGGACATGTGTTGACAGCCCGGAGATCTGATAATTAACATGGTCTGTGCCTCGGACATGTGTTGACAGCCCGGAGATCTGATAATTAACATGGTCTGTGCCTCGGACATGTGTTGACAGCCCGGAGATCTGATAATTAACATGGTCTGTGCCTCGGACATGTGTTGACAGCCCGGAGATCTGATAATTAACATGGTCTGTGCCTCGGACATGTGTTGACAGCCCGGAGATCTGATAATTAACATGGTCTGTGCTTCGGACATGTGTTGACAGCCCGGAGATCGGAAGTTTGTTCAGCTACAGCAAAATTGTTCGTATTCTGCCTTTCCTAAATTATCTTCTGAACATGGTTGGTCTACAGGGAATCGTCAATCTACAAGGTTCATGTCACAACAAAGGTACGTACGGCCTCTCGAAAATGGACCGGATATTAAATTAGGGTGTTTCAAATAAATTAGGTAAATTACAATAACATAACTATATAAGCATGACATAAGTATATACAAATAGCGTAACTATATTAAAATAACATAACTATTACTAAAGTTCTTGTTTGCCAATAACATTCTATTGGTGATGGGATCTCCTAGTGGGGCATGTAATGTTTGGCCAGTTTTCCTATGCTGTTTTTCCAAGTTTAATTATTTACCTTCCTTAAGATCATATTACCAAAACAGTTAGAGATTTACAGCTGTATTACAATATAATCAAAGAGTAGCTGATCTTAATACAACATAACAGCAAACACGTGTATGGGTTCTTTGCTCAATATGCATTCAAGTTATCGTTAGTTTTAAGAAATAACTGTTCTTTAAAAAAAAGCACGCACAAATTATAATGTATTCGTAGTACTTAAGTGCGATATTCGCTGGCACAGGAACGGAGCATAATGGGGCGACCCTTTGCTATGAAGTTGAAGCCGCGACTAACTAAACAATTAACTTAAATTGAAATAAAATAACCAGCAGAAATGCGACTTCTCGTGAATTAATTATCTTCATTTTAAAAACGAGACTGACCACTTCTAATTTGACCACGTATAAGTTGATGATATGCAATGTTTACCACAGCAATACCACGTTATTACACACAGTACACGCTAAATTCAGCACGGACTTTGCCGCAATACGTCCATTACCAGGCTGAAAACGAATGCAATCTTCCTGAACGTCTTCTCGAATTTAGCTATGGTCTCGTCATTTAGGGCAGCAACGGAGTCTGTTCCAGAAATCGAACATCTTTCCTCCAAGTATGTGAACCACTTGGAGCGCTGTTTAGAAAAATCTAGACGGCGCCGTGCAGATAGCCAGGCGTTGTTAGGGGAATGCTAACCTGGTGGCGGGAGCTGTGAGAAAACCTATAGCACTAGTACTTGCCCTTCTTCTCCTTCCAACCCGCCACAGGGTACGCCGATTCAATTTATAAATAGACAGGGAGACGGTACGATTCTTCTGTGCTGGTATCGTCATTTTACCCGGAGAATTTAAGGGTTTATAATTTATACATCTTCAATTCGCTACATCTTTACTCTAGTCAGCCAGTCAAACGGTATGAACATTTTTCCAGTAGAAAACGTGCAACATTATTCTTCTTAACGCCCATGCCGTGTGGCGTTGGTGATTATGTATGTCCACAGACTTCTCGCTTGGTCTCCCTCTGCCGCTCCTCTCCTCCATGTTTCCCATTCTGACGTCATATTCCAGCTGTCCCCTTCTCATGTCATGCCCCACAAAATGTGGCCTGTCTTCTTCTGATGCGAGTAACCAGTTCTCGTTGTGAGTTAACATCTGTCAAGGTATCTTCATTGCTTTTTCTATCCGCACATAGTGCTCTCTTCATCTATCTTTGAAACCTCATCTCAGCAGCTTCCTCACAATTCCTCATGCATCCGTTAACTGTCCGTGATTCGGTTCCGTACATCATGATTAGCTCATAATTGACTTTAAGAACATTTTTTCCTCACCTATATTGAGAGATATCAATTGCAGAGTACATTCTACATCTTGTGAACTTCTGCTTGTGTTTGTTCTATTCTACATTTCACTTCCTTCATACGTCTTCCATTAGCTGCTATTACAGTAACCCAAATACTTAACTACATGGACTTGTTTCATTCTAGTAACTTATAATTCAAGTGATAATGATATTAAAATACATATTATTCGGGGGGGGGGGGGGGAGGGGGGCACCAATGATGAAGTTATGTAATGTATGTACCTAAACGCGTGTAGATCTCCGTGGCCAAAGGCTTGCGATCGTGGTTCGTGAGCCACTTACTAGGCGTTCGAAACGCAGCCGCAACCTGTTTGTGCAGCAGACCGTGTCGCGTTGTGTTATAACGTGTTGGTATGGGAGCCGGTCGTTCAGAAAGCAATGGCAAACTACTGAACGTAAAATTTCCCTAGTACATCAACAACCGCTGAAAAATGCTGGTGTTGACTGCAATGTCCTGCAAGGGATATGCAACAACAAAAAAAACGCGTGTTGTTAACAGGTCACCGTGTTTATGTAAAGTTAGTGCAGTTGATATTGCATGTTCTAGATGTGTGCCTTAAACTTGGCAGATGGAGCTGTTTACTTGACATGCCGTATTCTAATGCCAGAGATAAAAGAAACAAGCGTGCAGGCCAACAAGAAGCACTCATTCCAGCAGTTGAGTTCTGGTAGATTGCCAGCTTTGTGCATGTCACCCATTATTACTACCTTTAAATATAGCTCTCTCGAGAACAGTTGAAAACAAATTTTAAAGAAAATCCTGACCTGAACATCACAGAATAATCATGCCTCAATATCTCTACATTAATGAGATCAGATTCTGGAATGGAGAGCACTTAGATACATTCTTGAATGCTGCCGAGGCTCTGTTATAGGCATCATTAATGAACCTACTTAAATTGGGAAGCTATGTGGCGGGACAGCCCCGGCAGCATCCGAATGACACAAGTTAAAAAGGAATTAAAGAGCCCACAATAATTTTTTATCATTCTCTAAAAGCATAAACGTCCACCAGAAAATGATAGAAATGCAATAAACTTGAAAACAAGAGGAAAATACATTTTGACCACACACGCCCCATCATTTCTGTAATGCTAGGTCTGAGAAAGCTTTGATGTCCAGATCAAAGTTAAAACCCAGACATCACGGCACCAGTCGGCGGGCGCTATCAAAGGTTGACAACTCATTGTTTTCAGTACCAGGGGAGAGAAAGACCGAAAAGTGTGAAATCTGGGCTGGAGATGAATTGATACATGGACATGCTACTCAGGGGAAAACCCGTGTGATCCAAAGACGGCAATATAATGCAGGCCTAACACCTTATCTAAAAGTCCAGACTTTGTGGAGCCGGGACGTCTGTAATTGCCACCACAAAGGAGCAATTAGGACCAGATGCTTAACACCTCTCCGCAATACTACGGGGCAAAGTAGAAACACATGGCTAACACATTCCTGCCAGCAACCGGGAAGGCTGGTGTTACCAGCCTATTGGAATGTAATGACGCAACTGCATTGCCGCCAAAGCAGGTTTCATTGTTTCAGGCGTGGGGGGCATCGGTCAATTTGATTGACAGATGAAACTACCCTTCACAGGAAAGGAGGAGGGGTGAAAAGAATTTGGCACTTAATCCATCTAGGTAAATCATCTTACATGGAAAAATAGGCGGAGTTAATGAAAAGGGGAATATTAATTAGCCAACCTGGAAACTAGCCAGGAATTGAATAGAATAAAACTACGAGCAGTGGCCAGCAAGACTTCAGACGCATTCACAATAGTGTACCAGGGAAGCCGGAATTTTAATTTCTGGTGAGAGATTACCCTCTCGTTTTGTTACTTCGATACAATGTCGTATGACAGGATTTCCTAGCTATAACCCAGGTAATACCATTACTCTGATTAGTTTGTCTGCTAGTCTGAAGGCTTGTGTAGTTTCTTGTTCTGCATATTCTCCAAAACTTTACACTTGTGGATTTTCTTTGTACTTAATGTTGCAGTTTCTAGATTTACTATTACACTGTGAACTTTATTTTCTTCTTTCATTCACCACTTGGTTGTCTGATTTGTTGTATGTGATAATTTGGAGAAATCCATTATCCAAGCTACATGAGCGTGTGGCTTATGCATGTACAGGAGATACATTTAGATTCATCCTGTATGATGTTAAACATTGGGGAGACTGACTACTTAGGAGAAATTCCTGAGAGCTACCAGTCTCTTGATAGCGTCCAATTAACATTGATTATTTGGACCAACACTTTGAGTGCCTACCAAGATTATGGTGAAACCACTTGGTTTGAGGAATGGCACCAGTTCACCTTGTCTGCATGAGGACAGACATGACTTAGGACATTCAATATCCCAGACAGATTCAGGGAAGGCATTTAATGTTCGACAGGACTGTGCGACCAGCCCTTCCGACAAGACAGTATGAATGAATCAGAAAGGGAAAGAGTAAGTGAGGTGAACTTATATGGGAAACACTCCATTACACAAATGTATATGAATATGTATGTTTTGAGCTATAGATGTTCTAAATAGTTTTATTAATATATACATATATATTTATTTATTTAGAACTGATATATGTTTATGTAACATGCCATCATATATATCATCATACCATCATATATTATGACTTGAATGTATGTTTATATGAATGTATAGACATATGTGTTTTGAGATGTGTAGACGTAGATACTACCCATCTCCGTTCGTTTCATTCCAGATCTCTTAGGAGCAATGGACAGTCAACAACCCATATCAGGAAGTGACTTAGCCTTGTGAGGGACCAATTTGGACTCCTTCAATCTGACAGTGAACTGCGTCTCACTGGGGGAAGCATGACCTGTGTGCTTCTGAGCTTTTCAGCCAGATGAGTTACGTATACCATAATATAATCATCATCATCATATGATCATCAATAGCAATAATAAACACAGTTGTTGTATTTTAAACTCAGTTGTCTGTATAATTCTAAATGTTTATAAATGTTTGTGTAGCGTAATCAAGTACACACATTATATCATTTAGTGGGGGTTCGCACATATTGTCCAGAAGTGGGAATCTATGTCCGGGAGGTATCTTGCCAATGCAGTCATAAGTAACCAGATTACGTTGCATGTCTTAACTCCTCCTTTCTCACTTCTGGTGATACCAAGTACAGCCAAAACTATATAGATATATTCTATCTTCAACGAGCCACTACTTGGCTGTTTTCTTGAGTATCAGGGACAGTGTCTTAATCAGCATAAAAGACATTTGTTCCACGTTTTCTCTCTGGGATCTGGGTGGTAAGTAGTCCCTTCTGACAGAATTAGGGGATCTTAAACTGCATCCAGAACTAAACACCAGTAGAAGAAAATGATTTTGGCTGAGTGGTTGCCCATCTGGGATCTAACCCCAGCCAGTTGGTGACAATTATACAGGGTGTATTGTACTTGCCATTCGCCATCACTCCTGGCTCTAAAGCCTAAATCCGTCTGGTGCATGCATCTGTTGTTAAGTTATGCAGCATGCTAAACTCTAAAGTCTTCTTGTTCGTACATCCGTTTTTATTTTCTACCACATGCTAAACGCTAAATCCGTCTAGTTCGTACATCTATTCTTGTGTTCTAAAACATGCAAACCCCTAAATCCGTCTGGTCCGTGCATCTGTTGTTATATTCTACAGCATGCTAAACTCTAAACCCAACCTGTTCGTACATTTGTTGTTATGTTGTACATTATACTACATGCTGAATCCTTATTGTTCGTATATCTCTCCTTACGTTCTGTTATCCACGACACGCATGAAAATAAAGATGATTTATATTTGAATAATAATCCCCTTGTCATGTCTACTCCAATCTTAGGTAATACCAAGTGTTGCACTCTTGATACAACAAATACAATTACAATAGATTTAAAGTAAACAGTGCTACTGTAATTCACACATCACAAACATTTAAAACACATTTATAGCACATAATGTAGCTATAATTCTCTATTTAAATATATTTACATCACTTGTGCCGCAAACACTGAAGTTGTAATTAACAAATGAGATGCATTTACAACACATTTACAGTAAACGATGCTGTAGTAATTCATACATTACATACATTTACAGCACATTTACAGCAAAGGATGGCGCTGTAATTCACACATCCAACGCATCTTGTTGAGACATTAATTAAAAATAAGTAAAGGTAGTCCCGTGTAGATAGAGCCATGTAGATATGAAGGGTTAAACCTTCAATTATTCTGATAGCGATAAATCGTATGGTGCGGCTATTCCCTTCCTCGTCGTTGTGCCATTCCCAGTTTGATTCCCTGGAGATTCTAAGAAGTGCCTGGGAGTCATTTAAATTGGGTCGATCCCGATCCGTACTGTTTGGAAATAATTATGCTGCCCCCCCCGGGGGGGGGGGGAAGGAAAGGGGGGGGGGTCATTTGGACCACGATCTTAACGGAGACTATGTTGTACACGATTTCTCTTGTGTCCAGTAACAAAACAGCTTGTCCATCAGATTGGATGTAGTCAAAGCGACCATAATCCACAATTTGAGGTTTAAGGTTATATGATACTATCTGAATATTGTTTAGACCAATGGGCACTCGATGTGTGCAGTGATCAACATCAAGTCAGAAATGACTTAAGTGTGGTCCGCATGTGAGCCTAAAACATGACTCCAGATTCAGTATTCTCTGACGTCACAGTGGCTTTAACATCAGCATTGGGAAGCTACGTCGTTTCTTCGTCATTGAATTCACCGGCTGCTCATGTTGGAGAGCGCCGAGGTCACACAGTGGCTAGTAGTCTTGCCTGTCAGTTCGGTGGTCGTAATTTGGAATCCCCAACGAGGTAGAGAACATATGTTGTATGTTGATCTGGGCTGCCCAGTCGATTCAGCCTAAAATGGGTACGAGGAAATGTTCTACTACGAAAAGGTTGCCGGTGTGATATTGACCATATCACACATTGAGTGTTGTTGAAGTATAGAAATATAGGGTTAGCACTATATAGGCAAGACGCCTCAAAGCGTGTATAAGAGTATACTACTTACAAGTAGCATTGACAAGGGTCATTTAAAATATGTTTTCAACCCATAAAGGTAGAATGTATTCCATCCACACTGAAACACATCGCTATTGATGATCAGATACACGATCCTGCTTCTAGACTAAGCTTCATAACAAGCTGTTGTCTATTTGATCTCTAGCCATCTTTCAAAGCGTATTGAGAGAGCATTACTAACAGATGTGTGTGTTATGGTACGTTAATGTGGATTTATAAAACCTGTGGTTATATTTCAATGGCTAAATATGGATTATGCCCACTTTACATTGTTATGGGTTCAGGTGGATGATGGATATGACAAGTGAAGACACTCCACCCCGTTTTAGTAGTTTCCAGCTAGCCCAGCGTCGAAGGACACTTACTAGCCCTTACAGCCAGGCGTTGTCGTCATTAGGGGCCGTTAGGTTAGAATGGCGGTGTGTCACTATAAATGTTCTAGTGTGTCCTCTAGTCTCTATTTTTTCCCTCTACTTCTATGAGTGCCAATCAATCCCGTGAATGGATTTCCCATCGCTAGTCCAATATATCAGGAGCCCATCATACAAATATCGGGTGGAGGATCTTGGAGTGGCCTCTGTATAAAGATGTTAACCACATACATCAGCTGCATTTGACCAACAGAGGCGGTGGTCATTGACAGGAGGTAAGGTAGTTGGTGGGGAAGCTATCTGTAGAACTACTGTTACGTGGAAAGTGGACAGTAGAGGCGCCACCCATACCTCTCTTCTTGTTGCCTGGCATGATTGGGGTTTCCAGACAACGTTTAGCGGAGTTTACCATAGACAAACCGGTGGAAGGCAATGGCAAATCACTATTGTGTATCCCTAGTACATTATGATTCCACACTTTACACAATTTCAGATTACAGGCCTAAATGTGTGCTCCAAAGGACCAACCCCGGCCAGTAGGAAACATCATGTTCTCCATCTGACTCCACCTGAATCGGAAGACGGAAGTTCAGAATGTCCTTAACCATATGAAATCTGACAAGACTCTGGTTCCACACGTCACAACTGAACTGATCTATGCCTTAGAAGAATTTACAATAGACAGGTCATCAGACTGCTGAACATGGGATATGCGACTGGAGATATATCTCCTCACTGTTGTAAAGATTTGTTTAGTATAATCCAGAAGACATCGAGAGCTTTACAATGTGATCAAAATCGAACAATTAGCATAATGAGTTAATCACACATATTTCGCCAAGAATCATCATATAGAAGATTAGAAAGAATGCAACCTGGGACAGATGAGGAACAATGTGGGTTTGTAGAAGACAAGGGTAGAACATACGCTGCGTGTTTACTGAGAACACGCATAGAGCATTCGATAGAAGTAAATTGAGACATTTATCTTTGCTTCATTGACTAATACACGCCGTCAGATAAAGTTGCTTGCAGATCCCCATATTGCTGGGAAAACCTTAGACTTGTACAGAGTATATATTGAACACAACAAGCTGAGATAAAAGTACATACAATATAAGTTTCCAACTAGTCAATAAGCCGGCTCCGTGGCCATGTTGTTACGGAAGCGGTTCGTAGTCACGCATACCCTCGTTTGAAACACAGCTGCATACGATTTGACAGCAGACCGTCTTGTGTTGATTTTTTTACGAAATGGTATGGGTGGCGGTCGTTCAGAAAGAAATGGTAAACTACTGAACGTAAACTTGCCAAGAGATCACAAACAGAGGAAACTGCTAGGTTGACTGCTACGTCCTGTAAAGGATAAGCAACTAACTTTAACCAGTCAATAAAGAGAGGTGTGCGACAGAGGCGCTTAATGTTTCCGGACATTTTCTCCTTTATAGTGAAATATAATGAGAAATCTAAAAGAGTTTGATAGCAGTCAACAACGGAGAACAAGGACCAGCAATATAAAATATGTAAATGATATAGTATTAATTGCAGGTAATGAGCAGGACGTGCAGCAGTTAGTGAATTCTGTCAGTGTACACATTAATAACTAGGGTTATAATTAAATTGTAAGAAAATAGAGATTATGGTAATCTTCAAAAAAAGAAGTCATAACATCTGTAGGAAGATGCCTTGTAGAGATTAGACCAAGAAACGCCTTGTTAAAGATCATAATGGAAAACATACCACCAATGAAAAGCCGTGAGACAACGGGTACTTAAGTTCTATATTGAACATATATAGTTGCATACATTTGAATCATGGCGAATGAGAAGAACAGTTGAGAAATAACTAACGGCAGTAGACATGTGATTTCTGAAGCAAATGCGAAGAATACCGTAGACGGAGAGAAAAACAAATGAGAAAGTCATTGACGAAACAAATGAAGACCGTTAATTAATTAGAGACGTTAGACATAGAAATTCTATATTTTAGGTCCCGTTATGGGGATAATAACTGTGTGAAAATTGTCACGACTGACGGGAAAAGATCAGGGGGAAGGCAACGTGATATATACTTGTATAGTCAATTCCCGGCCGCGTCCTTCGGTTCACGAGTTACATTTTTCGGAGACTCCTGTGGGTCGTCGCTAGAGCTGCGGAATTCGTGCTTTGTGCGACGCTTTCCGCGCTGCGGAAAGAGACCGAGCCAAGTGGGATAGAACCCGGTGCAATGACTAAGTAGCATAATCCGGACAAGAACACAAACCTGAGCTAAGACCGTGGTGACTCTATGACATGGCAAACCATGACCCTTGTAACAGGTGGAGAACAGGACCCCCAGATCCTGTAGTTATAGTGTACCTAGCTATAGGTTGGAACTCTGTCTCTCTTTAACAAGGGTCGACCTGCAGAAGATTCAGAACGACTGGCGTTACTTCCGATGATTATTTAAGACAGGCACTTAAGTAACCACAAAGACAACTCAACTTTAGGAAGCAAGAAAAGAGAATCTTAAATAGAGTCTCCGTCTCTAACTTATATATACTAAGACAGAAAGAAAAACTATCAGACTGAGACTGGTCCTGTGGGATGTCTCTTCATTCAGCAAGATAGGACTCAGCTGTGGCCCGTCTGTCAGATGTTACAGACTGAGACTGGTCCTGTGGGCTGTCTCCTCATTCAGCAAGATAGGACTCAGCTGTGGCCCGTCTGTCAGATGTTACAGACCGAGACTGGTCCTGTGGGCTGTCTCCTCATTCAGCAAGATAGGACTCAGCTGTGGACCGTCTGTCAGATGTTACAGATTGAGACTTGTCCTGTGGGCTGTCTCTTCATTCAGCAAGATAGGACTCAGCTGTGGCCCGTCTGTCAGATGTTACAGACTGAGACTTGTCCTGTGGGCTGTCTCCTCATTCAGCAAGATAGGACTCAACTGTGGACCGTCTGTCAGATGTTACAGACTGAGACTGGTCCTGCGGGCTGTCTCTTCATTCAGCAAGATAGAACTCAGCTGTTTACCGTCTGTCAGATGTTACAGACTGAAACTGGTCCTGTGGGCTGTATCCTTATTCAGCAAGACAGGACTCAGCTGTGGACCGTCTGTCAGATGTTACAGACTGAGACTGGTCCTGTGGGCTGTCTCATCATTCAGCAAGATAGAACTCAGCTGTTTACCGTCTGTCAGATGTTACAGACTGAAACTGGTCCTGTGGGCTGTATCCTTATTCAGCAAGACAGGACTCAGCTGTGGACCGTCTGTCAGAAGTTACAGACTGAAACTGGTCCTGTGGGCTGTCTCATCATTCAGCAAGATAGGACTCAGCTGTGGCCCGTCTGTCAGATGTCACAGATGTAGGTGTTAGGAAGGAAATCACCTGACACTGTAGGCCTTCTTCTGGACATACTTGACTGGTGTTGTGAATGTACCGTACCGTCTCTGGTGGGACTCTTGACCTTCTTCCCAGGTCTGGATAATGGCCCTCAGCTTCAGGCTGCTTAGGCTTCTCCTGGGTGACTTGAATTGATAGCCCAGTCTAGGTCCCCTGGCTGACTGGAGGTGATTCATCTCCTCGTTCAGCTCTCAACAATGAAGAGGGTCCTTTGAAATTGAAATCAGAAGCCGACAGTATTCACTGTAGATCACCGACCTTAGTTCATGGCGGCGCGTATGACACAGCTACTACTGTAGTCTGTCCAGAAATGAATGCCGTCATCCATAATAAATTATTTTGAAAACTGTCTGTTGCATCGTTATGAAATTTTTCCTGCCGTCTTATATTTACCCCCACCGAAGGAAAATGTCTTTGATAAGTCCAAAAGCAACTTAAATCATGGAAAGCCGCGACATTTCTTTGATGTTTTGGTGAAAAACTAGTGATTTCTCGCTAACAAACATGTTTTACAGTAATGAATACTCCACCAATTCATAAGACGACACAAGGCGTATTCGGATTCGTATGGGAGTGGGTGCAATGTCTACTTTGCTGAGGCGGAACATGATTACCTGTTTTGCACGACTGTCTCTGTAGTGGGCTTCCTTCATAACGGTCAAGATGTTGGTCCTCTTTTCATTGAAGTTTATAGAATTCTTCGTATGTTTGTGTGCTGTCCCCTCATTTGACTACGTGTTTCTTCTCACGTTTCTTGTTATGCCACAATTTGTCTTTTCCCTCCACAATATTACTCTTCGGTTGGTATTCAATGCGTCTAGAGCTTTTATTTTTCAATGCCAGTTATTTGTCACCTTTGAGGGCTTACGGAATTGAAATTTCATCACTGTGGAATACACACTGATGCTATTGACAAGTTGTATTGTTTGTGCGGATGCTGTCATGTTAAGGGCATGCAATTCTTCGTCTAAATAGTTGGAGTAAAAATATCCAAGTAGGTGTGCATGTGGATTAATGTCTGCGATCTGCCCAGAACTTAATCTGTGTCGGACGATTCCAGTAGGTTGATGAATGCTCTCGGCTGCATAAAATGTAATCCATCCTTTCTCCAAGAGTTGCTTTCTTGCTTGCTTGCTTGTGTTCGCTGGCTGTGAACTCCAGCACGAAGTCCTGTATGTCGGATGAATACACCCTGTTGTCCAACATCAATGTGATGTCATACCGGACCTGAGGTTTGCGTGAGTATCCGTTGTCCCATGTCTGGCTTATTGGTGTGCAGACTGGTGGTTCCTCGCCATGCAGGCAGATACTCTTCGGCTTCGGAGGAGTCTCCAATAGTCATCCTCCTCTTTCAACACATGGTCCTCACATTTTTTCCACTAACCTTTATCAATATTTAATAGCGCGGACTGGGTTAGTATCTTGACGTCAGACAATTTGAATATAGTATTGTCAGCTGCCACCTGTCCTTTAATTTTAGCCCACACAAGTTCTATAGGGTTAAAATAAGAATGGTACCGCGGAAGTCTCAAGCACCCATGACGACGCTCTTCTATCAACTTGTAGATTTGATATTTCTTGCTTTTTGGCGTCTGTTTTACAAAGGACAACAATTCTAGCTAGAAATACGTTTCTGGAAATGGTATGTTTTCCATTCGGAACCATATCTTTATTGCTCCCTTTGTGCTCGATGCTGTAGGTATTTTGTCTTACAAGGCAACAACATTGATATCATGCATTGTCCATAATTGGACACGACGTTCTATCTAGGGATGGAAGCACTGTATTCTCGAGTCAATCTCTAAATACATTACCATTCATCTTATTATGATAATCCATATTGTCTGTATGCTTTGATAGGAACTCGAGTCCAGCATTCTGTAGTAAGCCATTATGCGTATTACCACCATGGGCCATGACCAAAAGTTGTCCTATACTACTGGTCATATATCGCTTTATCTGTCCATCCACTGATTGCTATTCATTATCCCTTGTGTGGTGCGCATTGATCCACGTTTCATCCAAATACACTATGCCATAATTTTCGTTGTGCATTTCCCTTATTCCACTTAGGTATCTGCTTCTGATGGCCCCTAAATGCGGTTGCTCGCAAAGGATATTTCTACCCTCCTTGAACTTTCTAAAAGTGAAGCTTAATGTCCTTATAATTTTCCATAAAGTTGTTTTGGACAGCTCTATGTTATTGTTCTTTCTCAACCAAACCCTAAGTTTTCTTAAAGTCACTGTTTCTTTGGCATCCAGCATTTTTATATTGCTGGATAATCCTGGATATAAAATCCAAAATTTTTATAATGTTAGGAGTCTCCGCGGCGAAGGAGTAAAGCCGTTTGACTCGGGCTCCAAAGGTTTTGGGTTCAATTCCCGGCCGCGTCCTTCGGTTCACGAGTTACATTTTTCGGAGACTCCTGTGGGTCGTCGCTAGAGCTGCGGAATTCGTGCTTTGTGCGACTCTTTCCGCGCTGCGGAAAGAGACCGAGCCAAGTGGGATAGAACCCGGTGCAATGAAGTCGACCCTTTCGACTTTTAAGCGACAGTTTAAAGCATTTTTATAATAGCTCGCCTTATGACATCCTTGTCAAAGCAGTCTACAATAACCTTTCTACCTACCGTTTGGTTATTGCGTGGTGGTTTAATTCCAGATTCTTGCACCCATCGACGAAATGACCGTTTACTCAAACCCAATGCATGCACTGTTCTTTTTTCGGAATTTGTAATAGTATAAAACAGTTTCCTGCGATCAGCTTCTTGACAAAAATATGTGTGCAACTTCATAGCAATGCTTTGAAGTGTACAAAATTTCACATTCAATCCCATTGAACAATATTCACACATTCAGATGTGTTAGCGATAAGTGATAAGATTTTAAAAACAAATAATCAGGTTTCATGAAAGCACCCACATTGACGACACCTCTGAACACTCCCAGTTTAAACAGCGTGGGGTTCTTGCCATAAGGCCAATCCCGTGAACCACGGAGAATATTCAACATTGAACGCTCAATTTAAAATTATGGACTTAATCTCTGACCCGTAAATTATATACCGCATATAAACAAACATTGAAATCTGCTGTACAATTTCCAGAACAAAAATGTTTTTGTTGGGTGGACATGATGATAAGGTTATATGCTAAATCTTATAGTTTTCCCTCAGTTGGTTACTGAGATGTGGATTTGTATATGGAGGCAACCAAATGTAAATGCACTATAGCTATTAGTGACCGATTCTTCTTGGTGGGAGAACACAGAATGAATAATGGGTCTAGTTGTGCCAGGATGTTATAAATAACTAATTTACGGAACACGCCAAATATTTCTGAGACACTCCAGAAACCAAGTGAAGAGAATTCAATATTCACGATTCTCCCTCACAATGCAAGAATGTTAACTACAGAAGTATCCAAGTACATTCTGACAGTTTCCCCCTGGTTCATGGGAACCAGTTAGTTTCACTACTTCCCCTATATAGAAATACAAAGAGAAAAAGGGGCCTCAGGTCGTCATACATCAATAGAACTCCACACACACACACACACACACACACACACACACACGCACTCACGCACGCACACACACACACACACACACACGCACACGCACACGCACACGCACACCCACACACAACACGTAAAAGTGGCACGGCAACCTTAAATGGGAAGACAAAGTGAGGAATTGATTGTCCGGACTGAGATACGCTTGAGTTTCGTTACAACCGCCAACATCTATCGGCATTGCACATCATGATAATGATTAGCTTAAATTAAAAACTTCTAGATCTGAATAAAAAGTGATAAATTACTTCTAGGCAGCGTGTTACCTGCGATCTGATTTTTTAAACAAGGATATACACGTTTGCTTTATTGACTACACAAAGGCTTTTGATAGAGTTAGAAATGTCAACATGGTAGATATGCTTGCAGATCTACAAATTGATGGGAAAGACATTAGACTTATAAAAAACATATATTGGAAACAACAAGCTGCCATAAGGATTGATAATGAAGTTGGACAATATCAACCTATTAAGAGAGGTGTTAGGCAGGGATGTGTAATGTCTCCAGATCTTTTTTTCCTATACAGTGAAAATATTTTCAGGAATTTTTTTTTTTTTTTTTTCCGCGTTTCCATCCTGTTTCAGGATATTGCGGTCAACACCAGCATCTTTCAGCTGTATGTTGATTCCTAGGCTAGATTACGCTCATCAGCACGCCACGACTTTCTGAGCGACCGGCTCCATACTCTCATAAGTCACTTTTGCGATTCGAACCACTGCTAATTCTCGTCGCGTCACGTGACGAGAGTATTCGGGGTTAGCGGATTTTCAGGAATGTAGAAGATATAAATGGAATAAGCATTGGAGGACGAAACATCAATAACATTAGATATGCAGATGATACAGTAGGCCTATTGATTGCAGATAATGAGCAGGATCTACAACAATTAGTAGACGCGGTTGTTGTACACTGTGAGCAGCTGGGGTTAGAATTAAATTTTAAGAAGACACAGGTTATGTTCGTCACTAGGAAGAACGAAGTACCACAATGTAATATACAAGTAAATGGGAATATTCTTCAACAAGGGAATCGGTACAATTATCTCGGAACAGTCATAACATCTGATGGGAGATGCCTTGAAGAGATTAGAACAAGAATCGCCATGGCGAGAATAGTCTTTAGCAAGCTGAAAAACATTCTGACCAATAAAAAGATGCCAACTGAAACGAGAAAAAGAGTGTTGAAGGGATACATAGAGCCTATTCTTTTGTATGGATGTGAAACTTGGACAGTGTGCAGTCAAGCTGAAAAACATCTGATGGCTGCAGAAATGTGGTTTCTGAGGAAAATGCAAAGAATGCCATGGACAGACAGAAAAACCAATGACCAAGTACTACAGGAGACAAATGAAAATCGTAAATTGATTAGAGAAATTAGACGTAGGCAGTCAAAATTGTTTGGACATGTTATGAGAAGAAATGAATTGGAGAACTTAGTGACAACTGGCAAGATCGCAGGGAACAGACCAAGACGAATACCGAGAGGAAAATACCTGGCTGGCTTGGCCACATGGCATGGAATAGACAGGAACACTAAACTGATCCACGACGCTGGTGATCGATTGAAATGGCGAGTCATGACCGCCCACGCTTTCCGGCATGGCACATGATTGATTGATTGACTTGAATAGAACAGTTCAGTAAAATCTACAAAAGCGCTATATTTCTGCAAACAGTTATTGAATGCTTATTTGTGACCGTTACAAAAATTCAAGAATTTTATGTAAATTATTTCACATAAAGTACATCATTGCACATGACTAGCACACAAGATTGAAAAAAAAACTGGCCATGTAAACACTGACATGAATCAGACTGTTTGTGTAGAATACACAAGTGATGGCATTTGACACAGACTGCCAAGGCGATAAACATGCAGACTTACCGACATGAAACACGGCTTTGTCAAGAACCTTCACAAGCTGTCGCCCCCATTGACATAATTTGCTCATATCCAATTGTGGATGGTTATCCAAAATCGACAACTCATTACAGGGCTGAGATTTCAGCAGCTTACTTCTCTCACAACTTGTGAACAAATAACGACTAAAGGATGTGAACCTTCCTTAAAGACCTGTAACTTGTTCAGGTAGTTGTTACATGTGTCCAGCTTTTCGGCAGAAGGATTCATTACACGTGCTGAAATGTTATCCGAGTGTTGTTAGACATGTTCTTGTAAGACACAGCTGTGTGTTGATAGATGTTAACGCTTATAACTGCTATACCAAGGGAGTCTTGTGTCTAATATCGTGCTGAGTGCACGTGTCGCCAGTTTCTAACATATGTCTCGCTTGAAGTCTTCTACAGCTGCAATATTACTGCAACATTGTCAGGTGGCATCCTCAGCCACGGTGAGCGTATGAGCGCAAATGTTCCCGGACAGATTAGGAAATCAAGTCTCCTGGACGGTAGAAACATCAATAAGAATGCGTCATTGGAGGTTTGTTGCAACAATATCATAAACACAGCTTGAACATTGACAATTGTTACATTTGTATGACTTACACTACGGTACACTACACTAATGGTGAAGGCATTACGGACGCGGTTCGTAATCTCGCATACCCACGTTCAAAACACAGCTACGGGTGATTTGGCTGCAGACCGCCCTGCGTTGGTATTTTACGAAATGGTATGGGTGCCGGACGTTCAGAAATCAATGGCAAACTTGTCGAGAGATCGCAACAGCAAAGAATACTAGTGTTGACTGCAATATCCTGTAAAATATATGCACGTATGGGAAAGTTCTGAGTGCAGTGACGTCGGTTCTTAATTCAACTCAGCTTAACACTACTGTTATAATATATATATATATATATATATATATATATATATATATATATATATATATATATATATATATATATATATATATATATATATATATCACACACGCACGCACGCGCCCGCGCGTATTTACAAATACAGTAATATTCTCTTAATGACTAGACTTATACATAGCAATGCTAGTTTGTGTGAGCTAATACTGTCTTAATGCTGGTCTATTATATATGTTTCCTTAAAAGTGAGGCACTAAGAAGTCTCTATACCAGAGGTGGGGATCCATTTAGATATTTATAACAAAATTCTCGGCCTATATAAAAGCAAACTTGAATGTCCCGTTGTTTTTATCCTGTCCATCCCTTAAAAGACGTTCCCTGCTTGTCACTCAAAATTTATGTTATTATTATGATTCAAGTTAAAGTTAGTTGCATATCCTTTACAGAACGTTTGCAGTCAACACCAGCATTTTTTTTTTTTTTTTTTTGCTGTTGTTGATGTCCTGGCAAGCTTATGTTCAGTAGTTTTCCATTGCTTTCTAAACGACCGGCACCCATACCATTTGTAAAAAAAAACCCAGCGCAACACGATCTGCTACCAAATCGCGCACAGCTGTGTTTCGAACACGGGTATACTGGATCACCAACCACGTCCGTAAAACCTTCGCCACGGAGACCGGCTTATTATGATTCACGTAATATAAATTTATGTTTCTATAAAATAAAGCTCCTAGATTTATTGAATTACAAGTCCTGCCTGCCATTGCCTTGGCGGGGCCAGATCAAATAATTCGCGGGCCTTATACGGCTCGAGAGCTAGACGTTCTCATCCCCTGCTCTAGACAGTACAAATTAAGTCACTGACAGTCATAAATTAGGCTCGACGTACTGTCATCTATTGACTACAAATAGTGTGTGAGGACCTAGTCACGTGAACCACACACATCTTTTAAGAGGAGTTTCTGGTTGTAGCTTCTGCCTGTGAACATCACCCGCTACATGTGTGTCGAGAGTGGCATAGAGATTGCGACAACCACCTCTAACTCCTGAAGACCTGGTTCGTTTCGAGGTGTGAATTGAGTTGATTATGTGTATAAAATAGGACAAGGAATGCCTAATCGGAGGTCCCGCGTGCATGATGCGGGCGTTAAAAATCCCTCGGCATTTGGAAATCGGAAACAGCAGGATAAACAGGCAGCTGCCAAGGCTAAATTATAAATTGTGTACACCTTACCTACAAAAAGAATATGTATAGTATTGTGATTCTGAAATTCCATGTACCAACATTTAATGTATTTAATATTAGTACATGGAATGTCAGAACACTTAGCCAGAACGGAAAGTCAGAAAATATCAAAAAGGAAATTCAAGGAATGAAAATAAATATATTAGGCATTAGTGAAATACGATGGCCAGGTGGGAGGGGGGATATTTAGATAAGTACAGAATAATTTACTCAGGAGGGAGGGTCTACAAAGGGCGAGTTGGCATAATTTTGAGTCAACTGAGTTACGGGACAATTACAGGATTTTGGACAATCTCAGACTGAGAATTATTAGTAAACCTCCAAGGCAAACCTCTGAATATTAACATAATACAAGCATATCCGTCAACTGCAGACAGTACAAAAAAAGATATAGATATATTATATAACGAATTAGATATGGCCGTGGACCAGTGTAGTTAGTTAGTTAGTCGAGGTTCCAACTTCACGGCAACGGGTCGTCCCCATTATGCTCCGTTCCCGTGCCAGTGAATATCACACAAAATGCTCCCCACTGTCCAAAGTGAAAAGTGGAATAGGCAGGAGTCTCGTCAATCCAACACCCCGTACAGGTACACTGTGCATAATGCCGCTGCCAGAATGCCAACACAAAATTAATCCACGAAAACCACAGTTCATCGTCGATGGACTCGGCAGTCACCAGAAAGACCTCATTGACCCGGGTTTTCTCACATGGCTCGGTCTTTTACCGCAGGGCGACGCGCCGAAAGTGTCGCATAAAGCACGAACTCCGCAGCTTCAGCGCCGACTCCCGGGAGTCTCCTGAAAAATGCACTCGTGAACCGAAAAGGCAAATTAGTCTATTCAGCAACAGCCGGTAGCCATTGTTCCGAACATGCAGGTCACTGTACAGGACAGATGTAAAAGCATTCCCCGCGAATTTCACAGCTCACAGTGTGCCCACGCACTTACTCGGTAGCAGGGCGACGGAACCATGTACTACCAGTCCAACATGAGGAAAATGCGATTGCAAACCGTAGCTGCAACCATAAACACGCCACATTCCTAAACAATTTCAACGCCTAACCGCCATATTGACGACCGGAAGTGTAAAAATGTTGAAATGATAGTTGGATTTAAAGCCAAAGTAGGCAACGAAAAGATGAGTGGCGTGACTGGCGGCTATGCCTAATGTGATAGGAATATGAGAGGTGACAGATTAATAGCATGGGCAGAATATCATGAAATAATAATAGGCAACACTGGTTGAATTACTATCCTCGACGATTATATATGTGGAAATGCCTTGGAGACAATATTCACAATAAAATTGACTACATACTGATTCCGAAGAGATTCAGAAGCAGTTTAGTAGGAGCAAACATTATACCAGGAGCAGATGGGTATAGAAAACATGTGCCAGTTACAGGAAAGATGAGGTTAAGACTTAAAACAATAGAGGAAACCCCAAGAATAGATTTAGCATTACTTTAAACAGACCAAGAAATTAGGGAAAGGTGCAATGTTAACCTAAAGACCAGATGTAATTCAATGGAGACAACGCAGAGTATTGATGAACAATAAGACATGTTGCGGGAATCGGCACTACAGATATTAAAAGAAATTATCCCACTAAAACGTAGAATAGCAAAACAGAAATGGATGACAGATAAAATTTTGAATATGATTGATGAAAGAAGAAAGAAAAAAAGCAATATAAATAAGAATATAATAGTATACAAAAAGAAATAGTAAACAAATGCAAAGAGGCTAAAGAAGTCTGGCTGAATAAACAATGCATGGAGACCAGATATCTTCTTCATCTTCTGCTGCTGCTTCTGCGTTCATCTGGAGTGTTGTTTTTTCCAGATGTAATTGTGGTGTGTCTCGTTATGCACTCTTTGGGTTAAAACCCTTAGGCCAACACATCCGACTTTAGCGTGCGTTTTTAATCAGGTTGGCATTCCTGGGGGACTCTCACTGTTGCGGTGCAGTCCACATCTCAGCTAGTCAAGTTAGAACGGTCGAAGACTTCACGGTCAGCCCTCAAGGGAAGGCAGGGGCAGTCCATGGGCATTTTCCGCCATCCAATTAGGCTTCCATGATTGCAGAGCCGACACATAGCGCTCTGGTACTGGGCTCACTCAAGGAATCATGACGTAATGCACATGGCTGCTTTAATTACTCACCTCCATGTATTGGGCATTTCTTTCGCCACAGACCGTTCCCCGCACAAACCAGGAACGGTCAGTCTGCAAACGGCATCCACTCAGCGAGCCTTCGGTTCGGACATGTGCTGAACGCTGTGCCGGAAGACAAGATAGTCAGAGCAGTTCAGGGCACGAAGGACATTTCACTCGGACGTTTTTGCGTTGTGCCAATTTTATTTGCAACTTTTATCCCGGCACATCCGACTTCTGCGGGCGTTTTTACGGGTTTACCTTCCTAGGGTTTCGAGGGACATTAGACTCTTACTGTTGTGGTGTCGTCCACATCTCAGCTGGTTAAGTTAAAATGGTCATAGGCATCCGGTTGCCCCTCAAGGGAAGGCAGGGGCAGACCATGGGCATTCTCTGATATCCAAGGCGGCGTCCATAGTTGCAGAGCCGGCACACAACGCTCTGAGACTGGGCTCACTCAAGGAATTGCCACGTCCTGCTCATGGCTGCTTTAATTCATCACTTCCATATATGCCGCTCCCCACGCAAACCAGGAATGGTCAGTCTGTAGATGACATCCACTCAGCAAGCTTTCGCTTCGGACTTCCACGTAATGGATTCGCTAGCCAAGCGTTCCATTTCGTGTTAATGAGACGATATCCACTCAGTAAGCTTTGTCTTTGGACTTCCATGTAATGGATTCTCTAGCCAAGCGTTCCATTTCGTGTTAATGAGACGTTTCTCCACCTTTGATTACGCTCACTCAATGAGATTTTTACACAGACTTGCATTGTAACCATTCCGTGCGATTGGGACGCGAACCGAGGTCCTATTCTATTATTCCATACAACATTATTCAGGCAGCCGAAGCCTGCTTTGAACACTCTAATTGTTTTTCAAAATAAACGCACCGGCCACCCGGACGCTCAGCAAAGAGCACCAACGGGAGAGAGCCGGCAGACGGTAGGGCAGGAACAACGGGGAGTGAACCGACACGAGCCAGACCGCCCGCCTGCACCTGAGATCCAACTACGAGCTTTTTTTTAAAACTGCAACAACTTTAATATACGCTATTGAAGCTGGAATTACCGCGGCTGCTGGCACCAGACTTGGCCTCCAATAGATCCTCGTTAAAGGGTTTAAAGTGTACTAATTCCAACTACGGGGCCTCGACAGAGTCCTATATTGTTATTTTTCGTCACTACCTCCCCGTGCCGGGATTGGGTAAGTTGCGCGTCTGCTGCCTTCCTTGGATGTGGTAACCGTTTCTCATGCTCCCTCTCCGGAATGGAACCCTGATTCCCCGTTAACCGTTACAAACATGGTCATAAGGCCATGCGATCAGCACACAGTTATCCAGAGTCACCAGTGGGAACGCCGCGCCCCGCGAAGGGAAACGACGATTAGTTTTGAACTAATAAAAACGCTCTTTCCGCGAGGCTTGGAGCTTGGTAAGCATGTACTAACTCTAGAATTGCCAGTTATCCAAGTAGGATCGTGTCATCTAAGGAACCTCGACTGATGTAATCAGCCATTCATGGTTCGCAGTGAGACAGTGTGAACTTAGACATGCATGGCTTAATCTTTGAGACAAGCATATGACTACTGGCAGGACCAGTCAAATATCTATCGGACAGAGGGACTATTCACGCACACGCAGGCTAAGAGTAGCAATCGCTTAGCGCACTCCCTTGGTACCCGGTGATACATGCGAAACCACTGGACGCCTACCGACGAGCTTTCAAGCTACACTGGTAGGACTGACCGAAAAGCTATGTCAGCTTACTGACTGCAGGCTCACTACTCATCGCGAGAGAGTGGGCGCTTATCGAGACTTTTTAGATCGGTCGTGCAAATTTGCTCTTTCGCCCGCTCAAACCACGCCACTGGCTTCACGATGCTGTTACATTTTCGAAACGTCTGCCTCGCTAACATGCGTCTACTGGGAAGATCCCGATTGGATGCACCACACACAGCCATCCGAGACAACGAACGCTTGACACGGGACTGATCTTGCGAACCAGACCAGCCCTCACGAGACCAGATATAATATTCAAAACAATGTCGAAAGCCCACCAATACTTGCAGCAGAAGTTGGAGATGCAATAAATACACCACGTAAAAAAAAGGAAAGGCACCCGGTCCAGACAATATTGTACTGGAGGAAATTGAGTCTCTGTGACATTTTGGGATGGAAATATTGACAAAATTTCAGAATGACATTTACACTGTTGGGTCCATTCCTAGTAATCTGCCAAAGAAATAAGACGCTTTAGAATGCAAAGAGCATTGAACAATAAGTCTTATGAGTTACATTACACAGCCGTTACTTAGATAATTATGAGAAGAATAAGAAAAAAGATTAACCAGAAACTAGTGATGAATAGTGTAGCTAAGTCTTTTATTACTACCCTCTAGTTTCATGGTGCCAACACCAATCGGTCCCGACCACAACAGTATTTTTATTTCCGGGATTCCTATAAAAATTTGACATTTCTAATCTTGTGGTTTTAGTCATGGAAATGTCTGTGATGGTTAGGGTGTACAAAACTGACATTTGTAATCTTATGTTTTAGCCAAGGACAAATCTGTGATGGTTAGAGCTTACAAAATGGACATTTTTAATCTTGTGTTTTTAGTCATGGCAATTTTGTGATGGTTACGGCTAACAAAATGGACATTGATAGTCTTGTGTTTTAGATGGACTCATGAACCTATTAATATCATCTGATGTGATCGAGACAACCGTTGGCAGCTTACTGGTGATAGATCTGTGTTAGTTTATTTCCTTCATTGTAAGGACATCTGAATAGTAACTAAAAATAGAGATCATTAGTATGTCTTTTATTTAGATGTAATTTTTGTGAGTTGTGTGAGTTGTGTGAGATGTCACACTCCCTTTTCCTCCCATGTTATCCCACTATAATGTTATGAGATATAACAATGAGTTGTTTATTTACTTGCTAATTTGTGTTTACATTTTATGTGTGTTGTCATTGATAGTATTCATCAAGTGACATCATCATTATAGAGTAGAATGTGGCAGGATAACTACAAGGACTTTCAGTATACCAAGAGTGAATGTGCTCCTCTATGAAGTTCGGTAGCTTTCTTGTGCTCTACTCGCCCTATGCTAGGAAACCTTACTTTATGATCTGTCTCCACTCCTATAGAGTCTTATCGAACCATTCTAGGTTTCCTCATAACAGTTGGCTAGTAGAATTTTGGGATTCGTCTCCCATTTCTATTTAACATATCACAGGGATTTAGCTTGAATAATAGAAAGACAGAAGTGATATCAAAGACACAGATTGTGCATGTATGTACAATTAAAGTCAATGACGTTATGTTGGGGCATGTGCAGAAATTCAAATATCTAGGCAGATGGATATCATCAGATTTACGATGCATCATAGAGATAAAGGGCAGAATAGGACAAGCAAAAACTGTGTTCTGTTAAATAACGGACATGTTATGCAATATGTCCATGTCATTGGAAGTTAGAAAAAGAGATATTGCATGTTACACAGACCTAGTTTTAAGAAACGGCTGTGAATCTTGGAAAATTTATAAACAATTTTTAAAAAAATCCTTAGAAGCCTTTGAGTTGTGATTGTATAGAAGAAAGTTTAACATTAATTATACAGCTAAAATAAGCAATCTGGACATTTTGGGGAAGGCATAGTCGCAAAGACGACTTATCACACACATCAGAAGGAGGAAGTCATCATTGTTAATGCCACATTATGAGAAGTCAAAAACAGGAACAAATAATGACAACCGGACAGATTTGTGGAAAGAGAGGTTGAAAAGACAGAGTTCTAGACAGTCTTGTGCCATGCCACGGAATTGATCCATGCCGTCGGAGATCGCAATTGTAGAGAAGCATGATCTCCCACGCCAACCGATAAAGCTCGTGATAATGAAAATTCTGAGATACACACGTGTAGGTTCTCGAAGGCGCTACGGAGTTCCTGCACCAGGCTGATAGTCTCCTTGGGTGATCTAATGTAGACGATCCGAACACTTTACAGAGATTTGTATGCAATGAAATTGATCTAAAACGAAACCAAACGAGAAAACAATGTATTTTAACTTAAACCAAACTAGAGAATAATCAAACATAGGATCCGTCAAAAGTGTGTATCGCTTTTTAATGTAGCTTGGAACGGTATCATGACATCTTCCGCATAAATTGTGTAATAAGTGTTATATTATGCTAGGTATTAAATACGTCTTTACAATTACAAATGGATAGTCATAGGTTTTTACTCTGACTATGGAGGCAATATATAAACAGAATTGAAATTATATCTTGTTTATTCAATACGTCGTTTACGGACGCAATTACAAATTGCAATTACAAATACCAGCGTTCGAAACACAGCTGCGGATGATTTGGCAGGAGACAGCCTTATATTGCTTTTTACAAAATTGTATAGGCGCCAGTTGTTCAGAAAGCAATGGCAAACTTCTGAACGTAAGCTTGCCAAGAGATCACAACAGCAAAATATGCTGTGTTGACTACGACGTCCTGTAAAGGATATGCAAATAACTTTTTTATTCAATATAGCTACCACTTAAATTAACACACGTGTCATCTATGATTGGCCTAAAAAAGACCTTGGGAATAGAACGAATTGTTGAAACATTGATTTAATGCTAAAATGTTGAACAACTCACTTAATACTTAATTACTGAACGATTTAATGCTAAAATGTTGAACAACTCACTTAATACTTAATTACTGAACGATTTAATGCTAAAATGTTGAACAACTCACTTAATACGTAATTACTGAACAAACAACCAAAATGTGTTACATGTCCTAGGCTTTGCGATGAACTATAGTTTGATTATGAACTATATGTTGATTATGAACTATAGTTTGATTATGAACTATATTATGATTGTGAAAATATGTTGCATGTCCTAGGCCTTGCGATGAACTATAGTTTGATATTCTAGATATTTTTACTGTCAGTAGTTTGCCATTGCTTTCTGAATAAACAGTCAACGTTTAAGTCCAACTTAATGCCAATGTAGGGTTTGAACGCCACGTATACATAAGCATTGATACCAAGTAAGTCACAATAAGCACCTACATATTTGACAGATTTGTGGTGTATTCGATTCCATTAACCAATACAAATGTATGAGATTCACTGCAAAGCAGACAAACGGATGTCAGAGGTCTTAAGTATTCTTGAAGGTGAAAAAGAAATAGAAGTAACCTGTTACGTCAAGGCAAAGATCAAGTACAATTCTGAAATAAATATAATTAAATGTAAATGAACACATGAAGAAATGATAAAGTGCTAGAAACAATTTCATGACATTCGATAACAAAAGGATACTTAAGACACGTGATTCTTGTAGATGGCTAAAAAAGAAAATCAGAGAAATAAAAATTAATTTCACGGATATTGTAATTTTACTGTTAATGTGACATAAAAA
This sequence comes from Cepaea hortensis, assembly GCA_963921405.1. Taxonomy (NCBI): domain Eukaryota; kingdom Metazoa; phylum Mollusca; class Gastropoda; order Stylommatophora; family Helicidae; genus Cepaea; species Cepaea hortensis. Next base: position 89,814,947 of record OY992878.1, on the reverse strand, counting down.
AGCACACCCACCTCATTAAATAAGTCTGCTAATTTCTCATTATGTGTTATACCCCGATTTCTGCAATTAAAGAGCACTTTTTCTTCAAAAGATTTACGATGAAAGGGACTCGCGAAAATGACATTTCATTAGTGATAAAAACTCTCTCAATAAAGACCAGGAGAGGATTGAAATAGGGACAGTGTATACACTGAACCAGGATGAGATTGTAATAGTGGTCCTGTGCCAGTAATTGAAACATTAGGGGTAAACTGAAGAAATTAAGGAGGCTCCTAGAAATACCAAACTATAAGGGGCGTTCATTTGAAATCCTTTCCAGCCGCACCGCGCGGAATTGCGAACGTTGAACATGATCATAGCATGGTCATGTGATAAATACTCACCAATGAATAAAAGAGCAAGTGCTCATCGTCCCATGATGCATAGGTTATGTTTCTGACCGTTGAGAAAATGGCCGGGTTGATCCAAAATCCGCCCAAAGATACTCAAAGAGCGGTGATTCGGTTTCTTTCATTTAAAGGATGTCGACCAGTAGACATTCATCGAAGAATGCTGGCAGCGGAGGTAACAAATGTGTGTCGAAGACAACAGTGACGGCTAGGCACGAATGTTTCGGAAAGGACGTCAGTTCACGACAGATCTTCGACAGCCGGGTCAAGCACATATTGTTGCAAAAGAAAACACTATCGCCAAAATTGATGCAGCAGTACTGAGGAACCGTTGTCGAAGCATACGTTCGCTAGCGAAAGAATTCGATGTGTCAATTGGAACAATTCAAAAGGTCGTTCGTTAGAAACTGTAATATCGGAAGGTTTGTTCACAGTGGGTACCACGGATATTGACCGACCACCAAAAAGAGGAACGCATGAGATGGTGTTTGAACCACTTGCTGCGTTACAGAGTGGAAGGTGATGCATTTCTCTTCCGCATAGTGGCAGGCGATGAATCATGGTGTCACCACTTTGAGACTAGCAGCAAAAGAGAGAGCATGCAATAGAAGCATGCTGGATCACCAAAAGCCAAAAAATTCAAGTTACAGGTTTCCGCTGGTAAGGTTATGCTTAGCGCATATTTTGATCTTGAAGGGCTATTGTTGGCCGACTTTAAAGAACCTGGTGTCAACATCAACTCTACCCACTACTTGCAAACACTAGACAAGCTGCAAAAAGCCATAAAGAATAAACGACCCGGCATGCTTTCTCACGGTGTGATTTTGTTGCACGATAATGTTCGTCCGCATGTCGCAAAGATTGTGCTGTAAGCATTAGCAAGGAAGAAGTGGGAAATTCTGCAACATCCAGCCGATAGTCCTGATTTGTCACCATGCGATTTTCATATGTTCAGACCTCCAAAAAAGCTCTCAAAGGGCAACGATTTCACACAGATGCAGACGTAATGAACGTGGTAAACACTTGGTTCAGTGAAGAACCACAACCCTTTTCTGCGGAAACCATTCGCCACCTACCTAAGCAATGGGATGCTTGCCTGAATGCCTACGGCGACTTCTTCTGACCAACCCCTGGTGCATAATTCATTTAAAATGAATGCTTTGTTTAATTCTACCACACTGTGAGGTTTTTTTGGGTTTATAGAGAATTACAGAAGTTCCAATGAGGGAAGTTCTATAAAGTATATCTCTCTATAAAAGATACAGGTTAGTAACAGCAAGTGTTGTCTAGAGGTATTGATAGTCATTCTCGCATAACCCTTGTAGAGAAACCATTCAGAATTTTGGCTCACCGAGTACCCCCACTGCGAGAAATTAGACACAAGTTAAGTTCTACACAGAATTATTTATAGATGATTTCTCTTCTAGGCCATATATGTATATAGAGATCTTGGCAGTTAGCCACAGTAACCAATGAAAGCAGTTCTCTCATCTTCCAGCTGACTGTGCTCTGGTCGCCAACCTCAATTTTGATCTCATTACTTATTTCAAGTGACACAAGACACTTGGACAAATGATCACATTGACAATTGTACCATTGTAGTGAACATAAACAACAACAACTGTATTTTACACTGGTTGAACAAGACAACATGAGAAGATCTTGACAACAGTTGGACAAACATTCACAAAGAATGATCACACCAACAGGTTAGACAAGTCATACATCATGGAAGATACTTGACAACAACCACACAGACTTTCACAATCTCTGTAACCAACAGCAACAGTAGAGTAACAGTCACCATGAATATGCTTGACACCAGTTGGACATTTCTTTCTCAACAATGTACAAGACAATCACAGAGACATGTATCTCAAAAACTGTTCTCTTACTACTAATACTTTATTATTGTCTGATGAGGTCAAGTGAAGACTCGGGCTTCATATTCTGCCAACAATTTACATCTCAAATATGTTTATATGCAAATTATAGTGACATTATCTATGAAAACCCAAACACATCACTCAATATCCCCACAGAAACATCAATCTAAATAAACTCTCCTCCTTCACATATCTACACCATAGGTTATCCTACACCACAACACTTTAATCATGCTATCACTTTTCCAACCGTCAAATGAGGAAAACACATGATAAACCTATAGCCGGGCACAAGTATAGGGAGACACTGCTATACTGATCCGTATACCGTCTTTTAGCACCAATGAAGGTGTTGGGAATGTCTCAGGTTTCAGCTTTCCCCATAATGTTTTTCCAGTTTAGGCTATTCCCTACTTTGACTAGTCCGAAGCAAGTGACAAACATGTCCTTCCGAAGGGTGAGTAGACTGTTCGCAAAGTTGATAATTTGGGATTAGTTTTACTTTTCCAGCAGAGGAAGATCTAAAAACTATGATGTCCCATCATTCTTCTCTGCCAGTCTATCTCCCACAACAGGTTCTGATGTAATTGAATCACCACACCGACTTATCACTAATCCATTTTGTGAATTTGCTCTATTTATTAACTTCTGCTCCTTCAGCTTTCAGCCATTATTAATATTAAGCTGTGATAGGGTCAGCTCCAAGTGCACCTTTAATATCCACTCTTAGCCAGTAGTGACATGCTGAAGACCAGGTGATCTCTCCTCTTAAGGTTTCTTCTCGAATTTATCTTGAAGATATAGCCTGGGGCTTTTACAAAATTGGAGAGTATCCCTGTCTTAGGCTTTTAAGAAAGACTTTTCTTCAGTGCCATCTGTATAGGCCAGAATTAGTGGATTCAGGCTGAATCTTTGCAACCTGTTGTTCATTTTGGTCTTTTTGGAGTCTGACTTTTCAGCTGGAGTTGAAGACTAGAGCTCAGGACTTCCCTGGAGTTGTCCTGGTAATTGAAAGGCCTCCTCCATCTTCCTCATTCTCTGTTAATAAACAAAGGCACAGCATGTGTTTTACATCTATTGAACCATTGTCACAGTTATACAGTACTATCACAGATTCAGAGAGGAATGGGAGGGGAAAGGGGAGTGTGATATTCGAACACCCGCCTCTCACTGATGTTGAAGTGCAATTTTATTTGGGGGTTTGGGGTGATATCCTTTCTCCAGGTTCATCCCCAAAACCGTGAAGTCATAGGCACATACTCCTAATCAGAGGCAGCTTCACACATTTATCTTGTAAATTCCCACAATGAGTAGATCACAGGGACCGGTGTACCATGAGAACAGACAGTGTGATTAAGCACCAAGAAGTAGGCATTGTATGGCAGAAATCATGCAATAGAATTGCCTTCACGTGTGGAATACACATAATGAAAGAAAACATGAATTTTCCCTGACAAATAGCATGAGCCTTCCCATGTATTCATCTGACAGACACTGTAGGTTAATTTCCACAGTGCAATGCAGTCCTGCAAACATGGATTTAATAAGTGTCTTTACTTTTACATATATGAGAAGTTAATTATATAATTATCATCTCATTCACTCAAACATTCTCAGCCATTATAAGGGAGAAATTACATGCAGTATATAGCATCACACATTCTGAAACAACCGCCAAAGGTAACTCTCAAGAGCGATGTACAGTTTGGTTAAGAATGGTCATGATAGGCACTCAACGAATGTTCAGAGCGCACAAAGGTTTTGCCATATGCATTGAGCGTGGTTTACAGTCATAAGCATATGCAAATCATCAAATCAGACAGACAATAGACATGGTAAGAATGTTTCACTGCGGTAGACATGACAGGTTTTGAGCGGCAGTTTTAGAGTCACTGTACCGAAGTCCTGTCTTCTTTTTACATTTTCTCAAGAAAATACTCGGCCATTCGTCTCTCTCTCACTTCATCAGGTTTACACATAACATATTAAATGATTTAGGTACCTGGAGTGCAGATGATCACATCCTAAAGAATGCTTTTGGGCAAATTTTACCACTGCATCTTGAACATGTCCTTACGGGATGGAATCAAGGCTTCGACTGGCGGGCTAATTATGTATTAAGGAGCGTTACCAGCCCAAGGGTTACCCAATCAAATTTAGTCCCCACCATTCATCTACCCTCTCTCGATCTAGAATCTACGATTCTATTTTTAGTTAGGGTATCACGACGGCTTACGTGGTTAACTACTGAGTATTGAGAAATGTAAATGGACTGGGGATGCGAACGTCTGAAGACATCATGCCACATAGCCTCCCCATAAGAACTGTCATGGATACAATGACTGATAGGTCAGGCGTTCACAGTTCCCAGATCCTTTAAGTGGTGTCATCATTTACTCATCTCCCATTACTCCAACAAGAGCTGTGCATATGGAACCAATTGATTCTTTCCCTGAAAAATCTGCTCCAATATTCATCCATCAGTCCTGAATTTGGTGGCATCTGCAAAGACCATGAAGTTAGTCCTGCATGAAGTTCCATTTAGTCACTGGAAGTATGAAGAGTTATGACCACACTTATCAGTGAACTGCTCTCCAACTCACTTCTGACAATGCTCCACAGTCAATCTCCATGCTATTTTTCCTGTCCATGATGAATGATCTCTCAGAGTCACACACTTTCAAAGCATGAGTACCATTGAGATTCATTATGAGAAGTAATGGCTTTGCAATTAAACCAACTTCCAGATGTTTGATGAGAGTGGTATAATTCCATATGTCTCTCACTCATTTGTCTTTATCAGAACTTCATTCTTCCCTTCGCCTCTGGAGAATGATAATCCTGTGAGAGTGTATTTAACTGAACACTTTCTCCAACAGTAATCTTGGCATTTGGAACTGGGTTAAAATTGTTGATCATCACCGGAGCAAAGACAATCACTTCCGGGTGAACTGTATAGCAGCCGCTGCAGAACTTAAGACTAAAATCTACTAAGTGCAGATTTGGTTAGCGTTGGACACAGGGTCTACCTTTCCAATAAGCCTCTTGTGTTTGCAGATAGTAGCAATTTCCCATTATATTTCCTTGACTTATTTCTGTAGTCTTACCATAGATTTAGAGGTGCACTTATTGGTTGAGATTTCCTCAGTCCGTTAGGCCTCTATTTTGTTGTATTGTGAGAAGTGACAGCATTTTCTCTCCTTAGTTGCTCTATTTTCTAACGTAGCAACCGAATTTGTAGATGCAGCCAGACTGTGACATCTACTACAACCAATATAGAATTCCAACCAGTTGTCTTCAGCCATGCTTGAGCTAAATGCTTTTGAGTGACTGGAAAGTATCCGTTCTTTCTCTCCCACATGAGCAAAACGTTTACTTTTGGCGAATAAGGCGTTTCTTCTCAGCCATAGAGAAGTCCGTCATTATCACAGCTACCTTTGAAGGGGTGTGATTATGTGGGTATAGCTTCATAGATCCCAATATTGACTGGAATTATTTTTTGAAGCAATTTTACTGACTTTGAGGATAGGACTGGCCAGGTCATGTGAAGACATCTCGCAGATCAGTAATAATATAAGATTCCACTGCGGAATGCATGGTTCTTATTATATAAAGAGTCGACTGCTGAACTTGCAGAGATCTTTATCTTGAAAGGAGTCAGCTGTTTAAGAACAGTGATCTTTCGTTAGTCCACTTTCGCAGACATTGTGTATAGAGTGTCACTGCTGGAGTTGCAGTGAGCTCTACCATATAAGAGTTAACTGTTTAAGAACAGTAATCCTTATTAGTCCATTCCATCACAGACTTTGCTCTTGTCTAGAACTGAGCTACATTCCTACCATTTTCCCAGGCAGAAATATCTTCCCATTGAGAATGAAAAAGGAGAAGGACATCAGTTTTTCCAACTTTGTCCTTCCTTTAATCTCCACCATTTGGCAGGCAGAAATGCTTTCTCACTGAGGATGAATTGACGGCCGACGTCGTGGACGGATCCTGTTTTATCTCTTCATGAAATTTTTCAGGTTGTCCACGTTATGCTCCTAGTCGTATGATACGCCAATGACATCAGGTTGGTTATCCATCGTTTCCTGGACACATAACTTTGCGTACGCTCTCCACTTCCATATGAATGGCTAGGGGTCCAGTTATTTTGATGGCCTTCCTGGAGATTCAATGAGTTCACTCCCAGTGACTTGGATCCTAGTACACCAGAGATCACACCATCGAACAATAGACTAATGTCTTATAGACACCAGACTGTGGTCGGGTCATGAGTGACTGACCATGACATCAGGTAGAATCTTCCCTTCATCTCGTCCATTACGTATCAAGTACGCTTAATAATACCACTACTTCAGAAATGGCAGTGACGGAGTTGATAAGGATGTTTCTCCTGGAGATTCAATCGTGCTTACTTTCTCAGCAGCTTGATCAGGGCTACCGACAAGATTACACAACTGAAGAATAAACCCAACGTCGAATTGACACTGGACATTAGCCGGTACGAATACTGACTATACTGAGAGAGATGGTTAGTGAGGTGTCTTAATGGTTGCCCAATTTTTCCATCAGGGTTCACACTCTCTGCTCTCAGTGTTGCCAACATGTTATGGGGACTGAGGAATTAAGTACCCATTATATGATGTGATGCAGTGATATTAAAATGTAAATACACTAGTTCCCCTTTCCCCCCATGCTAGCCAATAAGTTAGAAAATGGAGTAGGCCCCCTATTAATTCCCTGGATAAAGTGTCTTAATTTATCTCAAGAAAAATCAAATTTATCCTGAAATTAGCTGTCTATGTTATTTAAAAATAATTTGTGTCTTCTGGGTCTCAGGTACCTTTGATACTCATAGTGAACACAGTATGCACAAAATTAAACAACAATATTGACAGTCTATTACATCAGCCCATCTTGAAACACAACATTATCATGGGTATAGCACACATGTTGACCCATAAGATAATTAACATTTTTGTTCAACTACATTGTACAATGTGACATTTGTGAACAGTGATACCACCATTGATGAAACAACCACCACCCGAGATTTACTTGTGGGTTTAAACATCTGGACCTTTTGTCCACATTTATGTGACGAGATCCATTAACCACATCATAAAACTCTAAGCAATAGGTTTAATTTTGCGAGAGGTTACTCCCTGATTCTAATACAAGCATAGATATTCCCCCACAGGAGTCCCAGACAAGATATACCCATAGTTTACATCCCGAGTCGCCAGACCTCGTTATGTGAATCCCATAAAAGGGTTCAATTAGTGTATAGAGCACTCAATATGTGATTACCTTGAGGGGTGTTCCCAGGGTTCTAAATGCCTATATTAGTCCACAATATGTGATCCCCTTTTGCAGGTTATTCCCAGGGTCCAGTCGCGGATACAGGTCCACAACATGTGATCACCTTTAGGGGTGTTCCCGGGGTTCAATCGCGGATATGAGGCCCCAACATGTGAGCACCTTTAGGGGTGTTCCCGGGGTTCAATCGCGGATACGAGCCTCCAACACGTGAGGTTTTTTGTGGGTTTATTGAGAATTACAGAAGTTCCAATGAGGGAAGTTCTATAAAGTATATCTCTCTATAAAAGATACAGGTTAGTAACAGCAAGTGTTGTCTAGAGGTATTGATAGTCATTCTCGCATAACCCTTGTAGAGAAACCATTCAGAATTTTGGCTCACCGAGTACCCCCACTGCGAGAAATTAGACACAAGTTAAGTCCTACACAGAATTATTTATAGATGATTTCTCTTCTAGGCCATATATGTATATAGAGATCTTGGCAGTTAGCCACGGTAACCAATGAAAGCAGTTCTCTCATCTTCCAGCTGACTGTGCTCTGGTCGCCAACCTCATTTTTGATCTCATTACTTATTTCAAGTGACACAAGACACTTGGACAAATGATCACATTGACAATTGTACCATTGTAGTGAACATAAACAACAACAACTGTATTTTACACTGGTTGAACAAGACAACATGAGAAGATCTTGACAACAGTTGGACAAACATTCACAAAGAATGATCACACCAACAGGTTAGACAAGTCATACATCATGGAAGATACTTGACAACAACCACACAGACTTTCACAATCTCTGTAACCAACAGCAACAGTAGAGTAACAGTCACCATGAATATGCTTGACACCAGTTGGACATTTCTTTCTCAACAATGTACAAGACAATCACAGAGACATGTATCTCAAAAACTGTTCTCTTACTACTAATACTTTATTATTGTCTGATGAGGTCAAGTGAAGACTCAGGCTTCATATTCTGCCAACAATTTACATCTCAAATATGTTTATATGCAAATTATAGTGACATTATCTATGAAAACCCAAACACATCACTCAATATCCCCACAGAAACATTAATCTAAATAAACTCTCCTCCTTCACATATCTACACCATAGGTTATCCTACACCACAACACTTTAATCATGCTATCACTTTTCCAACCGTCAAATGAGGAAAACACATGATAAACCTATAGCCGGGCACAAGTATAGGGAGACACTGCTATACTGATCCGTATACCGTCTTTTAGCACCAATGAAGGTGTTGGGAATGTCTCAGGTTTCAGCTTTCCCCATAATGTTTTTCCAGTTTAGGCTATTCCCTACTTTGACTAGTCCGAAGCAAGTGACAAACATGTCCTTCCGAAGGGTGAGTAGACTGTTCGCAAAGTTGTTAATTTGGGATTAGTTTTACTTTTCCAGCAGAGGAAGATCTAAAAACTATGATGTCCCATCATTCTTCTCTGCCAGTCTATCTCCCACAACAGGTTCTGATGTAATTGAATCACCACACCGACTTATCACTAATCCATTTTGTGAATTTGCTCTATTTATTAACTTCTGCTCCTTCAGCTTTCAGCCATTATTAATATTAAGCTGTGATAGGGTCAGCTCCAAGTGCACCTTTAATGTCCACTCTTAGCCAGTAGTGACATGCTGAAGACCAGGTGATCTCTCCTCTTAAGGTTTCTTCTCGTATTTATCTTGAAAATATAGCCTGGGGCTTTTACAAAATTGGAGAGTATCCCTGTCTTAGGCTTTTAAGAAAGACTTTTCTTCAGTGCCATCTGTATAGGCCAGAATTAGTGGATTCAGGCTGAATCTTTGCAACCTGTTGTTCATTTTGGTCTTTTTGGAGTCTGACTTTTCAGCTGGAGTTGAAGACTAGAGCTCAGGACTTCCCTGGAGTTGTCCTGGTAATTGAAAGGCCTCCTCCATCTTCCTCATTCTCTGTTAATAAACAAAGGCACAACATGTGTTTTACATCTATTGAACCATTGTCACAGTTATACAGTACTATCACAGATTCAGAGAGGAATGGGAGGGGAAAGGGGGGTGTGATATTCGAACACCCGCCTCTCACTGATGTTGAAGTGCAATTTTATTTGGGGGTTTGGGGTGATATCCTTTCTCCAGGTTCATCCCCAAAACCGTGAAGTCATAGGCACATACTCCTAATCTGAGGCAGCTTCACACATTTATCTTGTAAATTCCCACAATGAGTAGATCACAGGGACCGGTGTACCATGAGAACAGACAGTGTGATTAAGCACCAAGAAGTAGGCATTGTATGGCAGAAATCATGCACTAGAATTGCCTTCACATGTGGAATACACATAATGAAAGAAAACATGAATTTTCCCTGACAAATAGCATGAGCCTTCCCATGTATTCATCTGACAGACACTGTAGGTTAATTTCCACAGTGCAATGCAGTCCTGCAAACATGGATTTAATAAGTGTCTTTACTTTTACAAATATGAGAAGTTAATTATATAATTATCATCTCATTCACTCAAACATTCTCAGCCATTATAAGGGAGAAATTACATGCAGTATATAGCATCACACATTCTGAAACAACCGCCAAAGGTAACTCTCAAGAGCGATGTACAGTTTGGTTAAGAATGGTCATGATAGGCACTCAACGAATGTTCAGAGCGCACAAAGGTTTTGCCATATGCATTGAGCGTGGTTTACAGTCATAAGCATATGCAAATCATCAAATCAGACAGACAATAGACATGGTAAGAATGTTTCACTGCGGTAGACATGACAGGTTTTGAGCGTCAGTTTTAGAGTCACTGTACCGAAGTCCTGTCTTCTTTTTACATTTTCTCAAGAAAATACTCGGCCATTCGTCTCTCTCTCACTTCATCAGGTTTACACATAACATATTAAATGATTTAGGTACCTGGAGTGCAGATGATCACATCCTAAAGAATGCTTTTGGGCAAATTTTACCACTGCATCTTGAACATGTCCTTACGGGATGGAATCAAGGCTTCGACTGGCGGGCTAATTATGTATTAAGGAGCGTTACCAGCCCAAGGGTTACCCAATCAAATTTAGTCCCCACCATTCATCTACCCTCTCTCGATCTAGAATCTACGATTCTATTTTTAGTTAGGGTATCACGACGGCTTACGTGGTTAACTACTGAGTATTGAGAAATGTAAATGGACTGGGGATGCGAACGTCTGAAGACATCATGCCACACACACATGTTAATGTTTCTTTCATGCTTTTGTAATAATGCCATTGGAACGGGCTTCAAATGAACGCACCATATAGATTTGCCAATACTCGCATCAAGTCAGGAATTGAGCGGAAACGTCACCATTACTGTGACTAATAAATAAAGAATCAGCTTAACTTCTTGAGTTTAGTTCTGTTAACAAATAACAAATCAGCTTAATTTCATGAGTTTAGTTCTATTTTTAAAAAAATTAATCAGCTTATTTCATAAGTTTAGTTTTTGTAACGTAGGTTTGTTTATACAAATCTGGAGTTAACGGACAAGGTAGGAATTTTTTAATAATTGTAGGATTAACTGGGACAGAGAAGAATATGCAGATGTGAAGTCAAGAGGGTTAATCACAAACGGCAACAAACTGGGATAATCACAGACAAGGTGATGGTAAAGGCACGTACACATCAATATGGATCGTCAAGCTAATGGGGGAAGCCCCGAAACAACTGGTGAGGATATCCCGTACTGGTCTAGATTTAAAGCAATAGTGGGAAGGTAAATCGTGCCAGTGAACTAAGAAACAAAGAGGGCCTAGAAATGTAATGTTAGTAGAATGTAGATTGAGGGTGCAAGGGGTTAAATGGTGTTTTTTGTGGGAGTCCGCAAAGAGAAGATAAAGAGAGAGGTCTAGGCTTTGAGGGCCAGTGAGTCTTGGGCTGAGTGAGGGACACCAGCCAAGATAAGGGAGTTGAGTTGAGTTGTGTCGGACTTAGGGACTAGTCCGCCTGGTGGTTTTTGTCAGTTAAGTCGTGGAGACTTAATTAGTCGAGTTGATTATGGAGCTGAGTCGAGAGAGAGAAGAGACTCAGAGGAGGTGCTTCAAGGCACGGACAGAGAAGAACAGTGTAGTGTGCGAGGCCATTAAACGGTATTAGTGTGGTCGCAGGATCGTATTGGATTAAATTATACTCGGAGTGTGCTGTAATTGTGCAGATGCAATATATGTAGATATAGTTCTTTCTGAAGTGTTCCTGATGAGTGTTGTATCATCAAGTGTGTTCCAATTAAAAATCGTGCGTGCGCAGTCAGCTGTCCGATGTTGATTCATCGTTTGTTGATCAGTCGTCCAACACAATATTCACACTGACATCCGCTAGACACAACCACAGCCACTTCTCTCTTTCACCCTGTCAGAACAACCTTGCGACAGTTTTATTAACAAATAACGAATCAGCTTAATTTCATCAGTTTAGTTTTATTAACAAGTAGCACATCATATTAATTTCTAGATGCTTTAGTACATGTAACAAGTTTATATAGCATACAGGGACGCAGAGGTGTTTCCAAGGCACCAGGGCCGGGTTATATACTGGCCAAGACCTATTGACGCGTCCTCGTCGAGCGTCCTGGGCAACAGGTCCCTTCGGGGTCCTGGCTAAAGTCAGTAGGATCGCCGATTCCTCCGAAGTCGGAGAGTGTCTGCCTTTACGGCGAGGAACCACCAGTCTGCACACCAATAAGCCAGACATGGGACAACGGATACTCACGCAAAACTTAGGTCCTGTATGACATCACACTGATGTTGGACACCAGGATGCTTTCATCCGACATACAGGACTTCGCGTTGGAGCTCAAGCCAACGAACACAAGCAAGCAAGCATATAGCATACAGGAAAGGGTAATCTCCAAGCAGATACCAATATTGCGGTGTCATGTGTTATGCCGTAACACGCCATCTGAGGTGGGATGGCTAGCTTCCTTCTTCGTGTTGTTTACTTCCCGAAAACTGTCTGGTACCCATTTTTGTATTAGGGTAGATCACCTCGGAGTATTAATACTGCCTGTGCTGAAGATTCAACCCGTATTCTAGTCTTGAAAGGCAAGCGTACTAACCACCATAACAACACAGCTCCACATATACTTGATTTCTGTCTAATGTTATGTATGCGAACGTGCCGTATTGTACACTATTGTTCACGAGACTGGAGTTGGCCAATAACTGACAACCTTCTCGCCAATATTGTTTACCGATCTTTAATTACTCCCTTCCAACTATCGCGTCAAGTCTCCCCGTCTTCCGGTTCTTGACTATCTTTCTGCACGGAGCGACATTAACAGGTCACGAACGCAGACAGGCTTCAATCTAAACGCTAATGTAAACAGACTTCCAGCTGGGGGAGGGGGGGGGGGCTGCGAATACATGCTAATCCTGGGTGATGGTGAGGAGAACAACGATAATCAATTGAGGAGGTGGGGATGGAGGTGGTTAGGTTAGGAAAAATGTTCGGTTAAAGAAAAACGATCGCTGGAGAGTCAGGTTGGTGGGATAATAAGTGAGAGGATAATAATTAAATATAACCGACATAATGGCAAGGAAAGTTTGAGAAATACTCAGAGAGAGAGAGAGAGAGAGAGAGAGAGAGAGAGAGAGAGAGAGAGAGAGAGAGAGAGAGAAATAAAGAGAGAGAGAGAGAAATACACAGAGAGAGAGAGAGAGAGAGAGAAATACAGAGAGAGAGAGAGAGAGAGAGATACAGAGAGAGAGAGAGAGAGAGAAATACAGAGAGAGAGAGAAATACAGAGAGAGAGAGAAATACAGAGAGAGAGAAATACAGAGAGAGAGAGAGAGAGAGAGAGAGAGAGAGAGTACGACGCGTCACAAACTGTATGAGCCGAGTCAAGAACAAGTTATATTGAAAATATGAGACAGAAAGGTGGGGAGGGGCGGGGGAGGCAGAGAGAAAGAGACAGAGTAGGCAGAGACACAAAGAGAGACATAGACACAAAGAGAGACAGAGAGAGAGAGAGAGAAACAGAGAAAGAAGTAAGACATACAGGCAGTCAAAAGTACCGCAACATAAATTGGAGCAGAGGCGAATTTTCTTCTTCTTCTTCTTCTTCTTCTTCTTCTTCTTCTTCTTCTTCTTCTTCTTCTTCTTCTTCTTCTTCTTCTTCTTCTTCTTCTTCTTCTTCACCACCACCACCACCATCACCACCACTACTACTACTACTACTACTACTACTACTACTACTACTACTACTACTACTACTACTACTACTACTACTACTACTACAACTCTTCTGCTGCTGCTGCTGCTGCTACAACAACAACAACAACAACTACTACTACTACTTCTACTACAACTAATATTATTACTACTACGTACTGTTGATACTACTACACCTCAACTGCAGCTACTACTACTACTACTACTACTACTACTACTACTACTACTACTACTACTATTGCTACTACTACTACTTCTACTACTACTACTACTACTACTACTACTACTACTACTACTATTGCTACTACTACTACTACTACTACTACTACTATTACTACTACTATTACTACTACTACTACTACTACTACTACTACTACTACTACTACTATTACTACTACTACTACTACTACTACTACTACTACTACTACTACTACTACTACTACTAATAATAATAATAATAATAATAATAATAATAAATAATAATAATAATAATACTATATCTCTACTACTACCACTTCTGCTGCTACTACTACCACCACCACTACTACTACTACTACTACTACTACTACTACTACTACTACTACTACTACTACTACTACTACTACTACTACTACTACTACTACTACTATTACTACTACTACTACTACTACTACTACTACTACTAATAATAATAATAATAAATAATAATAATAATAATACTATATCTCTACTACTACCACTTCTGCTGCTACTACTACCACCACCACCACTACTACTACTACTACTACTACTACTACTACTACTACTACTACTACTACTACTACTACTACTATTACTACTACTACTACTACTACTACTACTACTACTACTACTACTACTACTACTACTACTACTACTACTGCTGCTGCTACCACTACTACTACTACTACTACTACTACTACTACTACTACTACTACTACTACTACTACTACTACTACTACTACTACTACTACTACTACTGCTACTACTACTACTACTACTACTAGCATACTGTCACTACTTCGTGCTTCTCCTTCTACTGATTCTCCTTCTACCCCTTCTTAGAGAAAGACAGACGTTCAGACACATCGTCAGACAGATATCCTGATAGACAAACAGACAGACAGAGACACAGACTGACAGATATAAAGGCAGGCAGGCATATAGGCAGGCAGACATGCTGATATAAAAATAGGCAGACAGACAAAATACCTGAAGACACACAGGCAGATGGACGGATGCACAGACGGGTAGACAGACAGACAAACAGACAGACAGAGTTGAGAAAAGCTTAGTATAACAATTTTTCTCCGAATACATTAATAAAAAATACGTTTATCTGTATATAAATCACATACAAGTAACACCACAATCCCAGAACGTATTAATAATGTCAGTGTTTCAGTAATACAATTACTTACTGTCGTTGTATTTGTGATATTGTAGATGCCACTAAAAATAACCACACTCGAAATAAACTTTACGCCAACAAAAAGTATAGTATTTTGTTGTTGTTAATATTGTTCTTACGAACGACGTTTTTTTTTTTTTTTTAAACATAGAAATTCCCAAAACGGCTGGCAAACAGCTACACGCTCAAAAACGCGGTGCAATCTCCTTTATCAAACAATGTCATTTGATCGATCAGGGAAAAATTACCACTTACCAGATGTTCCGTGCAAGTGTCACTCACATCCATTTTTCATGCATTTGTCGCCATGTGCAGGAGTTGTATTCATTATTAATTTCCAGATTAATAACGCCCATGCCAGGATTCGCAATGTTAGCAGCTATTATTATATATGTTAAATAATTCCTTGCAATTTGTTATAAAATGCCCGAAATCGCATGTTAACATACACAATATTATTTTGTTTTACAAACGTAGGTTGGAATGTCCTGCACAAGGATAATACAAATAACAATTGGCGGACTCGTTGAGGCCACCATGACAGTTCATAAATAAAAAAAATAATAATAATATAAATTCATAAATAAAAGTAAATTCATAAATAAGTTCACAAATAAACACACAGGTATTATTTGTGCTCATCAAAGTAGAAGAAGGAAGTCAGGATTACAAGACACACTAGACAACCCATCGGTAACTATAGCTTTCAATGTCTATGCTGTCTAGATACAAGTAGAAGAAGGAAGTCAGGATTACCAGACACACTAGACAACCCATCGGTAACTATAGCTGTCAATGTCTATGCTGTCTAGTGCCTCCTCTCATCACTGCTTCTTTGCTCTACTTCTATGAACGTCAAACAATACATGTGTGTGCGTGCGTGTGCGTGTGTGTGTGTATGTGTGTGTGTGTGTGTGTGTGTGTGTGTGTGTGTGTGTGCGTGTGCGTGCGTGTGATAATGATAATATAAAAGATCGAGTATGTCTGTTGCAATTTGGGATCTTAAAAAATAGCTTAACAAAGAAACAAAAAATAAAAGTCCGCAAGGATTAACCTTCTAAGTGTATGTAATGAGTTCGAACCATGGCTCTGTGAAGACCTATTGTACAGATGAATAGATGGTTAGTCTAATTCTCCCGTGGCGGACGACCAGCCTACGTATTGGATCCCTGTTTGACCGCGCACATGCCATTGTTAGCGCAACTTCGTAAACTTTCAGCCAGGGCCTTAAAACATTGCTGACATGGAATGTGACATGGCAACAAAGTGTATCGACAG
Source organism: Cepaea hortensis (assembly GCA_963921405.1). Lineage (NCBI taxonomy): Eukaryota > Metazoa > Mollusca > Gastropoda > Stylommatophora > Helicidae > Cepaea > Cepaea hortensis. The sequence goes on along the minus strand of OY992878.1, from coordinate 89,798,461 downwards.
ACAGGAAATAAAATGATTTGAATATCATATAAGAAATAAATCTGATAAGCTACTGATAAGAGCATACAATGCAACAAATGTGGACATAGAGTTAGAGGAAGACCAAGAGACAAATAGACATCAGCTAATCAAACACAGAATTGACACCGCAACACATCTGGCCTTGGAGCGTAAACTTAAGCTCCCCCATACCACTAAGTTTAGTGTGGATTGCGAAAAGAGACATCATCCGTCTACACGAGGGGTCACCATTTTTTTTTTTTTACATTGGGCCGTATAACTGACAAAATGACGAGCCCGGGCGGCATAATCATTCTGTACAATTCTTGTAAGCCAGAACGAAAGCTTTGGGGAAAAAAGACGAAAAATTAAGTTCTGAAAAAAAAAGACGAAAAACTAAGTTTAGCATTCCATGTTAATCATGGGTGAGTGCCGTGCAATGCACAAAAAAATAAAGAGAACCAACATATTTATTTACTTTAAAAAGTTATCAAAGAAGGCGAAGTGAGCAATAAGATAGTAATAAAAGACCTAGTGTGCACATATTCGAAAAATCTGGAAAATCGAGGTTGAAATCTTCGGCGATTGTAGAGCAAAACTCCTTGAAACAGTGAAATGAGAAACGTTTCCTCCTTCCAGTTGTGCTTCAAACAATGACAGCTTTCTCCGAAATCCTTTGATGATTATGTGGAGACAACACACGAGGTTATCTTTTCCCTGAAGTTTCAAGATCAGTTCATTCATGCGGGATGTTATGTCGACCAAATATTACAACTTTGACAGCCAGGTATCTCTATCTTTTTCAGTGAGGAAAACATCTATTTCGTTCTGGAGCTTGTAAAAACGAAACAGGACTTTACCGCAGCTGAGCCACCTCACTGATGTGTGATAAGACAAGTCACAGAATTCACAATCAATTTCTTCAAGAAAAACCTGAAACTTGCGGTGATTGAGTGCATGTCCCCGAATGAAGTTCACAGCAGAAACGGCTGGTTTCAGTACACAAGAAATAGCTAAGTCTTTCCCACAGAGTGATTCCTGATGTATGATGCAGTGTATGAACAGAGCGCCCGGAATTTCCTAATCTTCCAAATGAGTCCTGATCTGCCCCATCAGACCCTTGCTCACTCCAGCCATGTTTTTCCTCCATCAACTGTAACACCTCGAAGCTGATTCCACTGAAGGTTATAGTCTTGCAAAAGTTTTGGACACTTCCTCGAAAATGTCTTTTTCAGTTGTTGTTCCATGCATGCTGCAAACGGATGCCAACTCTTCCGTTATCTGAAAGTCCAAATTGACACCACGAATGAACACGAGAAGTTGTGACGTACTCGAGAAATCAGTAGACTCATCCAGCGCCAGAGAATACCATAAGTTCCTAGTTTTTTCGCGTATCTGTAGCACCATGTTCTCTCCAAGTTCTTTTGTTCTCCGCACAACTGAACTTGCCGAAAGGCTGATAGTTCTAAACAAATCGGCTTTCTCAGGACACAAGTCATTTGCTGCTTTTATCATACACTCTTCGATGAAGTTGCCATCAGTAACCGGTTTTCCTCGTTCTGCCATCTTATGTACTATTGTGTAACTTGTACGAGTGACAGATTCATTTTCAGCAAACTCTCGTGAAGAGATTTCTTTGTATTTCTAAACCACGTTTCATGGACTCATATTTCTCAGCGCGTAACTTTCCAGAAAACTTTGAATGTGTTGATAGATGTTTTGTTTCATGGTGACTGTCGTGTATCCGTTTAAAGTGTCGTCCCTGGAGTGAGAGGAATCAACACCCACATTATATTTTAACCCCTTATCATTATCCTGGAGAAACCCCTAGAATCCGTCTACAAAACTCCGTCAGTTTATGGACACCTCTTTCTCTCTCTCTATCACTGCTGTATCATGCCCCCTCTCATTCTTCCCCAACGCAACATACTCAACAACTCTAGCTTCTAAAAATTAATAACAATTAATTTATTAAAAGAAAAGTGTAATGTATGTTAGAAGTGTATGCGAAGAATGTGTGACGTGTTCTATAATGTGTGTAGAATCGGACCCTCAGATCAATAGCACAGTCAGTTCATCCTTGCAAGGACACACCACAGCACGTTAGGTCAGCACAAGACAACCTCACAGAGTGATGTAACTCTCCTGCCAGACACTGACTTCCTTCTGTAGCTACCTGGTAATCTATCGACATGATCCTTCGAAATAGATACAGTTTATTATTTACTACTGATCAAGGACCGATTGCACACTGAACATTATAAGTCCCTATAGTTCTTAAAATGTACAAATCCCTGTACTGTGAAAATAAGTATCAATGTTGTTGGAAATAGACTTGATCCTATCTATTGTCTATAGTGTCTAAATTACAATGTTCTTTGTAATATTTCCCTGGAATCTACCACACCATGTGAATGTTACATTTAAAGTTCTCGTGTAGTTGCTAATGTTCGTATGAGGTGTGGTGTCTCAACAAACATCACCCATCCTAGGTAAACCTTAACACACTGGAATCGTTAAATGGTTTCGCTCATCTGAGCCCTGTTCCGGTGGACCCGCCTGATCATGAGCCCAGCCCAAACATTATTGGACAACTTTCTTCTTTGACGTTATTCATTGTCCGTAAGAAAAACATTTACTGTTCAACTGGTGTTCTTCCCAATCGTAGTAACTTTCTTCAAAACTCATGTAGAGCTTCTTCGTAACTGGCAGGGAACCTGTTAGAGAAATAATACACCTGGTGAAAGCACCAGTCACTGATCCTACCAGCTGAGTGTAGGCCTACAGCCTTGCTCAGATATATATCAGTGAACTAACCTCTGTCATAGAGCAGATGAGCTTATCACCTAGGTCCGAATCAGGTTATGACAAGGAAAGACCAATAAACAGAGTGCAGAACCCCAGTGGGCACCACACTGAAAGATCCCACTATTGGACACTTCCTCCATCTCCCAACCCATTCTTAAATCTCTCCAAATATCACCCCACTACACTATTCTCACTAGCAGAGCTAATTCTCACTTCACCACTCTATTCTCCACTAACAGAGCTAATCATCACTTCCCTACTCTATTCTCAACTAGCAGAGCTAATTCTCACTTCACCACTCTATTCTCAACTAACAGAGCTAATCATCACTTCCCTACTCTAGCTAGTTTTAACAAGGCTACTGCCTATATTAATTAGGCCTAAATACATTATCTGTAATACCTTATGCAACACCGCATCACTCCTGGATGGCATCTACAACTTGCCATAAAGACATATGTTATTTAATGTTAATTAAATCTATCACAGTAGACGCTCTCCGAATTCCTAACAGCGGTACAGAAACACGCCAGCCAACTTCAACTTTCTAGTCCACACTAACTGTAAACATGTCATGTTTTTGTCAAAGAGCCTTGGGGTGTTCTAGTGAGGTTCTTTGATGTTAATACATCAGATGGTTCCAGGGGCAGATTATCCATTTCAGAATAAGTTCTTATCTCCCCTTTTTTTAATCAATGCAAAAGTGGTCCCCCTTGTTTCAACAACCAAAACAAGGTAGCAAGTTCCTGCATTTTCCAAATCGGTTCACAAAAACAAGTCTACAATTTTATGTCTTGTGGGGATTTTCAAAGACGACTGTATTGATTGATCTCACTGACTCCCCGTAATAAACAACTTGTAGTTGCGAATCAAACTGTCTTTGGTATTTTTATCATCTGATTGTAAAATTACAGTGATTTCATGACAGTGACGCTGAAGATTGTACTCTTTCAACACGGCAACACTTTCGCTGCACATTACGCAAATGGTTTTCTGATCCTTTGTTTCCACAAAGAAGTACTTTATTCCCCCCCCCCCCCCCCATTCTTCATTGAAAATGCGACACTCGGTGTCCACTTTTCTTTTCTTAGTAGCCATAATGGAGGGTGAAGTAAACGGGATCTGAATATGAAAAAGACATTAAATTAGAAACATAATTAAAATCCTATTGAAACACAAGAAAAACAGAGGACTAGGGGTCACTGTTGAAGCTACGGTTCACCATAGGCACATATAAAGTGTATAGGTACCTTTTGTAATATAATAGATCACATAAAAATGTTTTCCAAAATATATAAAGAGGGAAGCCTAAATAAACAGCCTAGAGCAGTGTTTTTCAACCGAAGTTCCGCCGAAATAGACCGAAATTGCCTAAATACAACATTTCTGCCCATCTGATGTATTACATAAGTAGGACAGACACTTGGATCATCACACATAGTTCCTTGAGCAAAGTAAACATTTGGGCAAGGATCTGCTCCAGCAGAAAAGGTTTAAAAAAATACTGACCTAGAGACCAGCTCCATTAACACCTTGACCGGGAAATGTTTCTGAGCTGGGGTTAATATTTTCGTAATAACACGAAGCTTCTATGGCATTTTTATGCTATGTTCGCTACTTTATTGCCTCTATTCACATTCGTAGTTCACTTACCTATCACTGTCAAACAAATAAATCCTTGTTACAGACCAATAAAATAAATGACAGTCGTACAGAAGTAAATATTTCGGGCGCGTTGGACCTGTGTTGACAGCCGGGCGCATCTGGGCGTGGGAAAGATGTGTGTGTTTGTGTGTTGCCATGGAAACCATGGTAAAGTCAGAGCGTAGGCGGAGCTATCACGAGCCGGGAAATGACTTGGGATGGTGGGAAGTAAGCAAACATTACAATAAACAATAAAGTCTAGATACAATAGTTTAAAATTGAAAATAGTAAATTTAAGGCATATAGCAGCCAGGAGGTCTCAGCACTTGTGAAGATCTCCTAGTATTCGAAACATAATATTTACATTTAAATTGTAACACAATGTCTCGTGTTTCATACGTTTTATCAAGCAAATTCAAGTACCGTCGGCGGGTCTGATAAACTGACGTCGCGAGCCGGATCCGGCCCGCGGGCCGTAGTTTGGTGACCCCTAGTCTAAACCGACAGTTAACGTTAGTCGCAAGTCCTTTACAGGGCGTCGCAATCAACCCCGGCATTTACTGGCTGTTTGTGATTCACTAGGCAAAATTAGTTCAGTAGTTTACCATTGTTTTCTCAACGGCCGACTCCTTATAACATCGACATCAACGCAACGCGGTCCGCTTCTAAATCGTTCGATGCTGATTTCGAACCTTGACTCGGTGTGACGAGAAAATATGACACTGAGCGTCTGACTCTCCGTGGGGAGTTACCGTGTTATGTTGGCAGTCTCGCAACTCTCAAACTCTAGTCAGTGGCAGGCTTTATGACACGACCATCCATGACTGGTCCTCCCTGCTGTTGATCCTTCTTGCTAGAGTTTCCCCAGGATTCTTCACGTGGAGTTGAAGAAGAGTTGAGGTCAGTATGAACCCTGACCTTGACACATCATGGCCTCTGCATTATCAAGATGGGTCATTGAATACAAGATGGATAGGAACAGCAGTACGGCACTGGAAAACACGCTTGCATGCCGATCCAGTAGCTGGGTTCCCGTCCTCCTCCTGGCGGGGATTTTTAATTAATCTGGGCTTCCAGGTCGATAGCTCAGAATAGGTACCACGAAAGGTTGGGGCCCCATCCCCACGTCAGACACGGAATATACAAGACTGAAAACCCTGCAGCCATGCGGTTGTTGAACACACTGAGGCGTTGTCAACTTCGGATTGATGAACTCATTAGTCGCATTCTCGGTAATGAGTCACCAAGACAAGTCCACCCCGGAGTTGGCTAGCATGCCATCATGCCTGCAGGACAGAATTTCCTCCGGGATAGATATACAGAATAGCAAATTACATTGTGAGGAGCATATGACCCCCTTTTATGCCATGGCGCGCATTGAGTATTTGGCGAGAGTCTTTATATTTAGACCGATCGGCACTCGACGAGTGACGTGGTAAAAGTCAAACAGCGTTTACTTCCCGTGAAACTTCTTGGTAAGCGAATCGACCTAGACACCCAGGTCAACGAAAAAACATTGCCTCGGTGGGGATTCTATCAGATAATCAAAGGGCTTGCAGGCGAGCCAATCCACAGATGATGTACCGACCTTCATTTCCGAAGACACTTCCTGGAATCTATTTTAGGCTGAGGTCGTCCAGGGATAGAAAGTCAATTTTAAAAATCCCCCTCGATGAAGATTTAAACCATGACCATCGGGTGGCAAGCAAGAGTCTAGGCAATAAGCTACCGTGGCTTCCCGTTGCAGTTAGTGGTCATCATACAGACAACTGGCGTTATACAGACGATATCGCCCTGACAGCAACAAGTCAGAAGAAAGATAGATACTGAGATTGTATAAAGTGTGTGTATGGGGGGGGGGGGGAGGCTTGAATAATGTTTAAAAGACATAATTTATAGTAATATCAACGACATCTATCAAATCCAATCGTACAATTAAAGTCACTGGTATTAAATTGTGTCAGATGCATCATTCAGGCACTCGGGTACATGGTTAACATCAGATGAGAGATGTTGACATGAATTAAGAACTTAGCAGGACAAGCAAAATCTGCAATTTTATATAATGAAGAATATATTTTGCAATAAAGGAAGGCTGGGCTGATAAAGGTTCTCGTAGATCGAGTGCAATAAAAGACAAGACCCGTACCTAGAGAGACTGGTTCAGCTGGGGGTGAGCAGAGGTAATGGGCGACACTCGACCCGTAAAGAAAAATGTAGGAGAACGTTCTGTCAGGTTGCAAAGAAATATCTATTGGGAACCCTTCTGGACCACTAAGACAGTTCATAAATAAATACACACGTATCGTTTGGAGCTCATAGAAGTTAAGGGAAAGAATTAGAGACTAGAGGACGCATTAGACAACATAGAAATTAAAAGCTTTAGTTACCGGAATTCTAACCTGTCATCTCTAAATGACGACACCGCCGCAGACACAAGTGTACTTCGACTCATGACCTACAAGACATCCCTAAAAATGTGTCTTCATTAGCCAGCCTATCACCCACACTAATCCAAAATTATGGAATATGGGTATACTTCGTATCTAACGATTGAAATAGCACCATAAGTCTCAGAATGCCGCTGGTACCAACAGCATGGGGACCCTACTGAAGAAGGAGTCGGAGTACGTGTGGAAATTTCCCGGGTGCAATTATGTTGATTATTAATGTTATAGCTCATAATGCATGCAATGACGCCCTTTCGTTGAAAGTTAGATAAACAAATAATTCGTGCATATTGTATAGAACCAATTTTAACATATGACTTGAATCCTGGACAATTAGTAAACAAATAAACATAATCCTACGATGTCACAGAAATGTGTTTTACAGAATAATGTTGAAAATAACAGGAACACCAAAATGTGTACACTAAATATTTAAAGAAAGGCTAAGACGCAATAACTTATCACGCACAGACAAAAAAGAGCCGATCGTCATTGTTTTGGTCATTTTATAAGAAGAGAAAAACTTAAGTATATTGTAACAACTGAAAATATTTAATGAACGAGAAATAGAGGAAAACAACAAAAGAAAACTTTTCAGAGCCTTCGATCATTACATTCGTAGTATTGATATATTCTGTTGGAAACGTGAGGATTCATAATCACCTACGTCAGTAGGCAAGACACCTGATGATGATAACGATGATGATGTTGATGATGATTAATATTACAATAAATCAACTTAACGCCTATGTATGAAAGAGGAAAGCGCAAGTGGAATGTAAACAAGTGAGAATGTGATACCTTAGGAAGAAACGGATCACTCATCATAAAACAATGCAATCGTTTGAATGCCAGCGCTGTGGCTAAGGGGTAGTGATTTCATATCACCATTCGCCGTCACACACCGAGTGTCGAGGGTTCGACATCAGCTGCCGACGATTTTGAAGCAGACCGGTTTGCGTCCAAGTTGATGGTACCAGCGTCCATGATTCAGAAAGTGTTAAATTTAGTTGTATATCCTTTACAGGACGTCGCAGTCGACCCCAGCATTTTTGGCTGTTTGTGACAATGGTAAACTACTGAACGTAACGATTGCCTACCAAATCACATCAGCATCTCAATATCATCTCATCTTGTTCCTCTTGTATCTTGAGGTGTCGAGGTGAAGCATTATATCGCGTTATATATCGAGATTCCCATGGACTCTGCTATTCCCTCGGCCCATCGTTTGTGTGGCCCGGCTTCTTCTTCTGCTGCCATTTGGTCTGTACATCATTGCTTGTTGTGGTATACTGCTAGTTAATAATCTGGTTTTATGGCCAAACCATTTAACTTGTTTTCTAGTAAATAACAAACAGTCAAAAACAGTAAAAAACTGTTTCATCGCTAACGTCCTGTAGGGGACATGCAACTAACTGTTAACAGTTATGAGTATACAAGAAAGAGACATGATAATGAACTATGAAATGTCAATAATGTAATACGAAATAGTTAGTTGCATATTCTTTACTGGGCGTTACAGTCAACCCCAGCATTTTTTGCTGTTTGTGATCTCTTGGCAAGTTTACGTTCAGTAGTGTGTCATTACTTTCTGAACGACCGGCACCCATACCACTTCGTAAAAACTAACGCAAGGCGGTCTGCTGCCAAATCACCCGCAGCTGGTTCGGAACGCGTATGTGGAATTACGAACTGCGTCCGTAAGCCCTTCGCCGCGGTAATAATAAAGTATGGATACGAAAGAGCGAATGTGAGAACATTGTCGATACAATTATAGCAAACAAATCAATAAGAACAATGAATAAAGTATGAAAATAAAATTAAAATTAAAGCATACTGGTGCCCCACGAGAGTTGAACTGTAGGCCTACAGCCGGATGCAGCCGATGAAAGTTGGAGATGGTATATAGTTACAACTAAAACCTCGGGATTCTGTCGTGTTTTGGGAAAGTAATCTCATTCATGCATTTTTCAAAACGTATCGTCTGCACGTTGTGATCAGGAAGTTGCATTGTATTATTTACTGCTGAGTGTTGATAGCAGTCTCCTTGGTTTCAGTGCTTTCCTCCCCAGACAGCCATATGGAGTTGAGTTCCCAAAGGGATGTGCATTAAAGATATATAATGCCTTTAGTGGCATCCCTAACTCACCATTGTTTTGTATGGATTCGTGCTTACTTTTCAATTTTCGAAATGGGTCTCAGTATGCGTATTTTAGTGCTTGATTCCGTTACAAGAGCGTACACACTTTTATTTTTAACTTTCATGATTTAAGTCTTCAAAACCGCTATTGGTAACCTTTGTTTGATTTCTTTTAGGTAATGTAGATATTCGCTATTTTATTTCTTGCTTTCTAAGCCTATTCCACCCAAGCAGTCGAGGTAGTCGGAGAAGAGGTAGGAGCAGGAAAAATAAAAAGAAGAAGAGATCACAAGGACAGAAGAAGAGGAAGAGGAGGAGGAAGAGGAGGAGGAGGAGGAGGAGGAGGAGGAGGAGGAGGAGGAGGAGGAGGAGGAGGAGGAGAATAGGGATTGGAAAGAGGTGCTTTCTCAATTTCTATTTACACAAGTGTTTCTGTAACACCAACCGACGTGGTCATTGATCACTTTACATGACGGATAACTGCTCTAGGTGGAAGATTGCAGTAAAAAAGAGAGATGAGTAAGATGTAGGGAACCGAGGTAGCATAATGGATAGACCCACGCCTACAGGCCCGGTTGGCATGATATCGAATACACATCGGGTGGATTTTTAACAATTGACCTGGTGTACCAAGTGGACCCAACCTAAAATTGGTACCACGAAATATGTTGTGAAGTCAAGATGACCGATGTGATGCTGACCACACCCCCACCGAGTTGCCAGAGGTCTATAAAACTATGGGTCTGGCACCATATGCCAATTAGCCTTCAGCTGTGCAAAGGGGGTTTTACTTTTACTGTTTATGTATGGTTAGCATCATATTCTAATTCAAACGAAAGATGGCAAAGAGTTCGGATGAACTCCGATCAGAAGTATTGTCTTCTCGTGCAAATGTATCTCTCTGGTGCTCACTGTGTATGTGGCGTATGTGTGTGTGTATGTGTATGTGGTGTGTATGCGGGGTGGGTGTGTGTGTGTGTGTGTGAGAGAGAGAGAGAGCGAGACAAAGAGCGTTGGCACGCCAGAAGAGAGGGAAAGAGGCCTACATTTATGTATTCTATGTCCCTCTGGGCGTCTGTTGACAACAAAATACTTCAAACCCGTCTAGGAAACATTACCAGTCTAGGTCTAATCACTGCCAGTCCGATTTTACTGTGTGAATCATGATGTGATAATATTCTAATATGTTTCTGAGAAGATGTGAAGATCAAGTACCCCGTCTTGCAATCCCTCTGTCTCTGGACTTGTAAAGATGGGAATCAGAGCTCTGTAACATAATCTCCAAATAAGGTAATGTCAGAATGGGTCTGCAGGAAGATCTCAACACCAACCTCAGACTAGCAGATGCGAACCCTTGTCACGACTCGAACGACCTGAACGACAATGCATCAAACTTAAGAGCTAAAACAGTTTTCAAGAGGGTTCATCAATCAGCCAACCAATCAGACAACCAATTAGGCAACCAATTTATGCCTTGTGACAGAACAGGCCATTACTGCACTAGGCAGGGGAACACTCACAGCTTTCGTAACCTAGTAATGTTTATATATATATATATATATATATATATATATATATATATATATATATATATATATATATATATATAATTTATAAAGGCAGGTGACCATGCATTACATCTAAAGCTATACGAACTAATAATAAAAATCTGGAGGACAGAAGAATTACCCCATGACTGGAAAGAGTCATTATTGATACCTATCTTTAAGAAAGGAGACAAGTTCCAATGTGAAAATTATAGAGGAATATCACTACTGTCCACAAGCTATAAGATACTATCCGCAGTATTACTAAATAGACTAAAACCATATTCAGAAGACATTTTAGGTGACTACCAGGCGGGTTTTAGACAAAACAAATCAACAATAGATCAGATATTTATCTTACGACAAATAGCCGAGAAAAATTGGGAATATAAAAGATTTCTCCATAACATTTTTGGGGATTTTAAAATGGCTTATGATAGTGTCCATAGGAATAGTCTATGGAATGCTATGCAGGAATTTGGAATACCAAGGAAGTTAATCAACATGACCAGACTATGCATGGAAGATACTTATAATATAGTAACATATAAATGCAGGAAATCAGACCCTTTCCAAATAACATCTGGCTTGAAACAAGGTGATGCACTACCGCCGCTACTCTTCAATCTGGTTCTAGAGAAAGTTGAAAGGAAGGTAAAGGAGCAATGTGATATTTGAGGAACATCCAAGCTGCTTGGTTATGCAGATGATATAGATATTATAGGGGAAAATGAACAAAAGACATTGGAAATATTGACTCACTGTCACAGAATACTGATAGGTTAACGATCCTACGATATATCAAAACAGAAAATTGCTTATAGTACACGAGGATAGAAGGTTATTGACTCCAAGATCAAAACAGATACCGCGTGTTTGTTGGGAGACGGACGACGGAAAACGACGATCTTAAACCCTTTGAACACCGGAGAGGAACTCACGATAAAAAAATTTCACAAACCTTTGAAATGGGAAATCGAGAGTCACGATCACGCCGTTTCATAACCCTTTGAACAACGAAGACGTAGTTACGATAAAAACTATCAGATTTCTTTTGAAGTAACGGAAACGAATGTCCGTGGTCCGAAGAAAAGAGTGGATAATCATTGATGTCCCGAAATGACCGTTTATCAAAGGAGAATTTCAGTTGGTGTTGTATGAAAATCAAAAGACTGGTGAAGAGGACAGGGGAATATTTGGTGGACTGTGCCAGTGAAATTATACAGAGCCAAAGTATAAATGGTCTGGATATGCAAGTTTAATTTAGTGTGCTACGAGTCTTCCAGGAGAGAAAGTGATGATATTTTCAGGAGCTAGTAGAAAGGGGATTTAAGATGTTGCGCGTTGATTGAAGGCAACGAATATCTGTACTTAATGTGCATTTGTATTCCCGAGGATAGTTATAAGGTAGTTATGGTGTAGAGTAGAACTATAGCATAGTGTATTTTAGTGTGTGACCGTAATATTGAGTGTCGGCTGAATTTAGCTGAGAAGTAACTTAGTGGATTGGGTAAGGTGTCAGGGCACTCAATAATATGAATACTATTATAATAGAGGATAGGTCTATGATAGGAGATTCTAGTGTAGGTGGTTACTGGGATTTCTAAAGTTCCTATGACTTTTCCTTCTTTTACCTTGTCTTAAGTTATGTGAAGAACTACTATGCCTTATGTCAGAGATCATTTCTCTGAATCTATAGGAGTTATAACTGATAATGGTCACTAGCCTACTCTCACTTCTAATAAGTCTGAGTTAGGTTGATCTCACAAGGTACTGTATATTCGACAGGTTCCACTGAACTCCACAGAACTCCACTGAACTCCACTAAACTCCACTGAACTCCACTGAACTCCGCTGAATTCCACTACACTGGAAATTGTAATAGCTACACCCATAAAAAGAAGGTCATTACCATAATTGGGTGCAGTGATCAATATTCTCAAGATTTAAGTCTTGAATCAACCCTAAGGTCAACCAGTTCTAAAAGTAACGGCATAATAAGTCTGTCCTGATAGGATACTGACAGCAGAAGATATGTCAACACCACATAGATCGGACTAGCAATATGGTTCACATGACCATAAGACAAATACAAACAAACTGTAATACCAGAACTTTTCCTCTGAGGAATAGAACATTCTTGGACTTTAATACAAACAGTGTGTCAGTGAATATATACGCAGGGTTGTGATTAGTCCTACATCCATAGACAATAATTCATTAACTATATAGGATGTGTAAAAATTCCCTGGATTAAAAAAAAAAAAAACATTCATAATATTGGATATTTCACCCGGAAAGACATTACATATAAAAAACACGCTGTTGTGAAAATACATTTTATTTCAAAAGTCAAGGATATTGTGAAGACATCATCATCATCAGTCAGAGAGAAACTACACTGGGTGAGAGTAAAACAGTTCTGTGCTGTGGTGACAATATAAGGCCGTTGCATGATGAGACTGTGATGTGGATCTTAGATTGTCACTCTTATCTCACCTACACGATAGAACACATACAAAAAACGTCTTTACACACACCCTATACATACCCATGACACTTTTTATTCATTAAATAATTTTAGTATTTATTGGAGGACAGTGTTTTGTGGGTATGTTCTGAAGAAAAGTGAAGAGGGGTATGGCATTCTGATAATAGAGAGAGAGAGATAGTGAATAGAAGACTGGAACGGGGGTGTGTAGACAAAGGTCTGGCAATAGACCCAATATTGGAGAAAGGGAAGTTGAAGTGTGCTTGTTGATTCTACTGTCCCCCCAGAGACGACAAGCGGCATTAATGGGGGAACGTCCATAGGATATATGTATATGGTGACTTTAAATGAGTGCACGTCCGTGGGATATATAGTGACTTTAAATGTTAGCATGTCCATGGGATATATGGTGATATTGCATTAACATATATGGGCTACATTACATTGTTGTTCGGGACATTATTGCCGGGAAAGTAAAGATCCAGATATGGTGAATGTGGATAGATGTTAAGACACATTACACACCTGTTCACACTTTACACGTCTACATATGTCTTAGGCCTAAATCTCCTCTTGTCATTGAGAGATTGTTTGTGGTGTACTGTGTGGTGTCATATATATATATATATATATATATATATATATATATATATATATATATATATATATATATATATATATATATATATATATATATTGAGTATTTACATATTGCCTTGGTTTTTTTTACTCAACCTGCTGACTCACCTTCTTAAACTATGGCCACTCATAAACTAGATATGGCAGAATTGAGGGAAAGGGGAGAAGGGATGGGCGTGTCGGGTCAAGCACTATCCGACTATATACAGGGGATGGAAAGAGAGCTTCGTCAGGCAGAAAGAGAAGATAGAAAGGCCGAGATAGAGCTTAAAAAGATGGAGTGGGAGACCAAACGAATGGAAGCTGAACAGGCCGCAAAGAGACTGGAAGCTGAACAAGCCAACAAGAGATTGGAAGTTGAACAGGCAAACAAAAGATTAGAAGCGGAGCAAGAAGTTCAGAGAAGAGAACATGAATACCGCATGCGAGAACTGGAACTCAAAACACAAACTAAGGGAGAAACTGATGGGGCAGAAGGAAGATCATCTTCCCAAGGTTCAACCAACATGAGTGGACATGGTTACCATGCCATGAAGTTTCTCGTGGCTGTTTATGGGTAAAATAAAGAAAGATTTGACCAATGCTTGAAGTGCTTCGAGGCCATGTCAGGCGCTATGGGTCTGGATAAACATAAATATTGTCTTAAATTGTCCCAGGACTTACGCGGGTCCGGTTACGAGGTTTACTCTCGCCTACCACCAGGACATGAGAATAACTACGAAGAATTGAAGGCCGCTTTGCTTAAACACTACGAGATCACCTCACAAACGTATCGGAAGAAGTTTCGATCAGCAAAAAGAGAGCCGGGAGAGCTATTCGCCACCTACAGTTTACGCCTGAAATCATACCTACAAAAATGGATTGATTTGGCTTGATTCGCGAGGGACTATGAGAATCTGGAAGAGCTCATGGTAGTCGACCAGATGCGAAAGCAAATGTCTAAACCTTTCAGAACATTCTTGGGAGAGCAAGGGGCGGAACGGATTGAGGTGGTGAATAAATTGGCGGAAAGATTCGTGGAAGTACATGGGGAGGCTGCGGAACCAAGTACGCAAACCAAAGGTCAGAAGAAACAAGACCGAAAAAAATCTAAGAACTCGGAAGGCAAGAAAGTGGAACCTTATAAGAAAAATTCAATGGAGAGTTTGGAGAAGACGAAAGAAGGAAGCAAAAACACCTCGAATGATCCACCTAAACGACCGTGGTCGGAGAAGTGGTGTTCGATTTGTATGTCGCCTTCTCACAACACGAAGGAGTGCAAATCAAAGGTGAAGAGCTCTCACTTCGCGGCATGCCAAGTGACTCCTAAGGAGGTGATCCCAGACAAGGCTGAGGTCGGCGAAGAAACTCTGAACAAAGAGAGCACACGAAAGTCCGGAAGGAAAAAACCTTGGAAGGGAAAATGGTGCACACACTGCAGGTCGAAAGCACATAATACTACAGACTGCAGAGTCAAGTCAAAAGACGCCAATTTCACAACAAGCCTCGAGGAACCAAAAGAAGATTCCAAGGAAAAGGTCGAGGAGGTGGAAGACACTCCGGACCAAGGGAGACCACCGGTGGTGGAGTTGATTGAGGTGAATGGTCAACAAGTCAACTGTTTATATGATTCTGGCCTAGATAGGGAAGCTGTGATTTATGCCGATCTGGTATACCCAGAGCAACTCACAGGTGAGACCATGGAGATACAGCCTGCGACAAAGAGTGCTGTAGCCATGAAGTTACTAATTGCTAAGGTGGAGATTCGGTCAAGATATGTCACGGGCACAATCAGAGCCGCTGTATTGACCGATCTCATTTTCCCGTCATCATCGGTTGCCGGTATGTCTTTCTGGGAATGCCCAGGGAGCCAATCCACATGGGAGCTATGCAGACACGCTCTCAGAAAGAAAATGATCAGGCAGAGACACAAGACTCAAACCCAATGCCGGGGGAGTTGCGAACTGCCCAGAGTGAGGATGCAAGTTTACGTCCTTGCTATAGGAAGCTGCAGAAACGTGCTGTTCCACCAAAACGAGGACAGTACTACATGAAGAATCGGCTGCTCTATCGGAGAGCCGGAAGGGGAGACAACTTACACGGTCAATTGGTAGTCCCGAAGGCCTACCGTTCCCAAATTCTTCAGATGGGGCATACCATTTCGTTCAGCGGACACATGGGTATGACCGCCACCATGCAGCGAATTTCCTGCCATTACTGTTGGCCAGGAATTACTGGAGATGTGCGTCGGTATGTAAAATCATGCCCTGAGTACCAGAGGGTGGCACCGAAACACTGGACAGCGCCGGTGGTCTTGGGTGAGATGCCCATCATGAACTCTCCTTTCGAGAGGGTAGCCATTGACATAGTGGGTCCTCTTCCAAGGATTAAGAAGGGGAATATGTACATCCTCACAATGGTGGATTGCTGTTCGATGTGGGGTCAAGCCATACCATTGCCAACCATTGACTCGAAACGAGTGGCTGACGTATTGATAGAGGCCTTTACTAGATTAGGCTTCCCTAATCAGATTCTGACGGATAATGGGTCCCAGTTTTGTGGGAAACTCATGGAGGAGGTCTTTGGGGTGTTCCACTCCAACCATATTCATACCAGCCCATACCACCCTCAAGCTAATGGGCAAGTAGAGCGGTTCAACGGCACGTTGATGACAATGCTCCGGAACCTGGCACATGAAAAACTTGATAGGTGGGATGAATACATCCCAGCAGCCCTTTTCGCCTATCGGGAAGTGTCTCATGGCTCAACAGGATTACCGCCAGCTACCCTGCTGTTTGGTCGTCCAATCAAGGGACCATTGGAAGCTTTGTTGAGGAGTTGGACGGAGGAAGGGACGTCAGAAGAAGTGATCTCTTCTTACAAATATGTGGAGGAACTGAAGGAAAAACTTCACACGGGCTGGGCTCTGGCGACTCAAAATTTGAGAAAAGCCAGGAAGAGACATGCGGAGTACTACAATCGTAGGTCTAGAGACAGAGCTCTTGAGGTGGGAGACAAAGTGTTGTTGCTACTCCCAACGGGAACCAACAAACTAGAGATAGGATGGCAGGGACCATTTCCCGTGGAAAGGATGGTATCCAGAACCAACTATTAAATCCGGATCCGGGGAAAGTCGAAGATTTTCCATATTAATCTCCTGCGGAAATACGAAGAGAGAACCGGCGAAAGAACAGCTCATCTCATGGCGATGGCAGTAGCAGTAAAGACTGAGGCAGGACCGGATGAGGGAAGGGCGTATCACTAGTGCACCAGGAAACCTATCAGGAGGTGCAAGTGAACCCTGATCTGACTCTTCAGGAGAGGGAAATGATCGCTCAGGTTCTCAAGTCTCATAAGCAGTTCCTGACGGATAAACCGGGACGGACGGAGCTGGTCGAGTTCGAGATGACCTTAACCACGCAAGATCCTGTCCGCCAAAAAGTCTACTCAGTGCCATTTTCTAAAGAGAAGGCATTGGAGGAGGAGATACAGAAACTGTTGGAGGAGGATGTGATTGCGCCATCCACATCCCCATATAATGCCGGAGTGGTGTTGTTACGCAAACCAAGTGGAGAACACAGGTTGTGTATTGACTATAGACTCTTGAATAGTCTTACCCAGTTTCAGGTGGAACCTTTGCCGAATCCAACGCAGTTATTCGCGAGGCTCCATAAGGCTAAGTACTTCTCTAAAGTAGATCTGAGTCGGGGTTATTATCAGATCCCGGTCAAACCGGAAGTTCGACCTCTGCTGGCTTTCAGTAAACACAGTGGACACTATGAGTTCAACGTCATGCCCTTTGGACTCAGCAATGCACCTAGTGTGTTTACTGGCATGATGAGAGCCTTGTTAGATCCTCTACGTGATCCATCCATTATATCGTTCATGGATGATATACTGATTGCCAGTGACAGCTTAGATGATCATTTGTGGTCTTTGAAGAGAGTTTTCAAGAGGCTCCGGGAAGTAGGGCTTACCGCGCGCCCAACCAAGTGCATGGTTGGTTACCAAACTCTATAATTTCTAGGGCATACTATCACGACGGGGAAAATTGTCCCGGAGGAGAAAAACTTGGAAAAAGTCAGACGAGCTCCAAGACCGAAAACGAAGAAAGATGTGAGATCATTCCTATCGTTGTGCGGATTTTATCAAAAATTCATCCCGCATTTCACCGAATTGGGAAATCCATTAACGGAAACCTTGAAAAAGGGATACCCGGATACAATTGAACGAGGCATTGGTTAATAAACCAGTTCTACAGCTTCCCGACCTTTCAAAACCCTTTGTGCTAAGAACAGATGCGAGTGGTATTGGAATTGGAGCAGCCTTGTTACAAGAAGGGATAGAAGACGCTTCGGTTTTGAAACCAGTAGCCTACGCAAGTAAGAAACTTCTACCGGCTGAAAAGAATTATTCAACAGCCGAAAGAGAATGCTTTTCACTCGTATGGGCCGTACAAAAATTCCAGACATATTTGTATGGAGTACAGTTTACGGTCCAGTCAGATCATCAACCCTTGATGTTCCTAGCTACCTCGCAGAAGCTCAACGCACGGTTGATGCGGTGGTCTTTGTTGTTGCAGCCGTACCACTTCACGGTGGAGTATATTCCTGGTAGGGAGAATGTAGGAGCTGATTTCCTATCTAGACACCCAGCTCCTGAAGAAGAGGAATAGGTTGATGGAGAGCATAGGGATCGAACCTCCAGTTAGGAGGAGTCGACGCGGTCAACTCTCTTAAGAGGGGGCCTAATTCACAGAATACTGATAGGTTAACGATCCTACGATATATCAAAACAGAAAATTGCTTATAGTACACGAGGATGGAAGGTTATTGACTCCAAGATCAAAACAGATACCGCGTGTTTGTTGGGAGACGGACGACGGAAAACGACGATCTTAAACCCTTTGAACACCGGAGAGGGACTCACGATAAAACAATGTCACAAACCTTTGAAATGGGATACCGAGAGTCACGACCACGCCGTTTCACAACCCTTTGAACAACGAAGACGTTGTTACGATAAAAACTATCAGATGTCTTTTGAAGTAACGGAAACGAATGTCCGTGGTCCGAAGAAAAGAGTGGATAATCATTGATGTCCCGAAATGACCGTTTATCAAAGGAGAATTTCAGTTGGTGTTGTATGAAAATCAAAAGACTGGTGAAGAGGACAGGGGAATATTTGGTGGACTGTGCCAGTGAAATTATACAGAGCCAAAGTATAAATGGTCTGGATATTCAAGTTTAATTTAGTGTGCTACGAGTCTTCCAGGAGAGAAAGTGGTGATCTATTCTGGAGCTAGTAGAAAAGGGATTTAAGATGTTCCGCATTGATTAAAGGCAACGAACATCTGTACTTAATGTGTATATGTATTCCCGATTCAGCCGAGGATAGTTATAAGGTAGTTATGGTGTAGAGTAGAACTCTAGCATAGTGTATTTTAGTGTGTGACCGTAATATTGAGTGTCGGCTGAATTTAGCTGAGAAGTAACTTAGTGGATTGGGTAAGGTGTCAGGGCACTCAATAGTATGAATACTATTATAATAGAGGATAGGTCTATGATAGGAGATTCTAGTGTAGGTGGTTACTGGGATTTCTAAAGTTCTTATGACTTTTCCTTCTTTTACCTTGTCTTAAGTTATGTGAATAACTACTATGCCTTATGTCAGAGATCATTTCTCTGAATCTATAGAAGTTATAACTAATAATGGCCACTAGCATACTCTCACTTCTAATAAGTCTGAGTTAGGTTGATCTCACAAGGCACTGTATATTCGACAGGTTCCACTGAACTCCACTGAACTCCACTGAACTCCGCTGCATTCCACTACACTGGAAATTGTAATAGCTACACCCATAAAAAGGACATTACCATAGTTGGGTGCAGTGATCAATATTCTCAAGATTTAAGTCTTGTATCAAACCTAAGGTCAACCAGTTCTAAAAGTAACAGCATAATAAGTCTGTCCTGATAGGATACTGACAGCAGAAGATGTGTCAACTCCACATAGAACGGACTAGCAATATGGTTCACATGACCATAAGATAAATACAAACAAACTGTAATACCAAAACTTTTCCTCTGAGGAATAGAACATTCTTGGACTTTAATACAAACAGTGTGTCGGTGTAATATATACGCAGGGTTGTGATTAGTCCTACATCCATAGACAATAATTCATTAACTATATAGGATGTGTAAACATTCCCTGGATTAAAAAAAAAAAAAAAACATTCATAATATTGGATATTTCACCCGGAAAGACATTACATATAAAAAAAAAAAACACGCTGTTGTGAAAATACATTTTATTTCAAAAGTCAAGGATATTGTGAAAACATCATCATCATCATCAGTGAGAGAGAAACTACACTGGGTGAGAGTAAAACAGTTCTGTGCTGTGGTTACAATATAAGGCCGTTACATTATGAGACTGTGATGTGGATCTTAGATTATCACTCTTATCTCACCTACACGATAGAACACACAAAAAAACGTCTTTACACACACCCTATACATACCCATGACACTTTTTATTCATTAAATAATTTTAGTATTTATTGGAGGACAGTGTTGTGTGGGTATGTTCTGAAGGAAAGTGAAGAGGGGTCTGGCATTGCGATAATAGAGAGAGAGAGATAGTGAATAGAAGACTGGAACGGGGGTGTGTAGACAAAGGTCTGGCAATAGACCCAACATTGGAAAAAGGGAAGTTGAAGTGTGCTTGTTGATTCTACTGTCCCCCCAGAGACGACAACCGACACTCACTTAAAGGAAAAAGTCCAACAGATGGGGCTGGTTATCACCCAAGATAAGACAGAATATATCGTAATTTCAAGAGAAGGAATGGCTAAAAACTCTGGCCACATACAAATAGATAATATCACCATTAAAAGAACGGAAACATTCAAATACCTGGATACAATCTTCAACTGCTCCAGCATCATAAGGGAAGAAATACAAACTAGAATCAATTCTGGAAATAAGATATACTATGCACTACAACATCTACTAAAATCAAATGCGCTATCTTGTAACACCAAAATCACAATATACAAAATTCTGATTAGACCAGTTGTGCTGTATGGCTCTGAAACCTGGAGTACAACTAAAGAAGACGAAGCCTTGTTACAAACCTTTGAGAACAAAGTCTTAAGACGCATCTTTGGGCCCATTAGGGATACACAAAGTGGAGAGTGGAAAAGAAGAAGTAACAAAGACATTTATGATCTGTTTAAGTCCCGGCTAATCACTGGTATCGTGAAGGCTAATAGACTACAGTGGCTGGGGCGTATGGAAAGAATGGAAGACAATAGGGAAACAAAACTCGCTTACACTCAGGAAATAAATGACCGTAGACCCCGAGGTAGACCAAGAAGACGGCGGAAAGATAATATATACACAGACCTACAAGCACTTGGAATCACCGACTGGCAATAGAAGGTCAACCAGAGAGACGAATGGAGACGGATTGTATTTGCAGCAAAGAACCTCAATGGCTCGGAACGCTGAAGAAGAAGAAGATACACGTACACACACAATTGTTATACGCTTTGTAGAAATGCTGCAAAGCAATACAGAGCGTTTAATATATTTTGACAAATGCATATGTTGAATTATGTTATGTTATGTTATGTTATATTATGTTATGTTATGGTGTGTTGTGTTATGTTATGTTATGTTATGTCGAACGACGTGGCAGCACAATAGGCATAACCATGCGTGCTCAGTCCACCGATCTAGCAGCCTCCCCATAGTATTTCTGCTCATTGCTCACATGGGGAGTTAGTTACATCTCCTCAACGCAGCTCGAAGGTGGCATTAACGTGCTTGACTGGGCTTTACTCCCAGTTCGTGTTGGCAAATGCATGTGTTAATGATCGTTTCTAACACAAGAAATGCCTGTAATAAAGCCACACACGTAGGCATAGTGTATTTTATTGCATAAGAAACTGCTGAATGTCGATGACGTAGGATCTGTGAGTTGTCAATGAAATGTCCGTAGGCAAAATGTAGGACTATTCAGCCACAGAAAATTAAACAAAATGTCAGCGACGTTTCGAATTTAGCGCGCTTTGAGCTGGGCACACGCGAAGTTCTAGTCTTAGTGTTATTCTTTACGTGTTGGCCTGATGTAAAGGATGGACAATTTCTCCAGTCTAGTTATCGAAGAGTGGATTTCTTTGTGACTGAACCACCAGAATTTGCCCTACCCGTGCATGTGCTAGCCGGCGATGTGGCGAGGGAGTTACGAACGCAGTTCGTAATTCAGCATACCGTGTTCGAAACCAATTGCGAGCGATATGGAAGCAGATCGCCTTGCGCTGATTTTTAAACAATAGTATGAGTTCTGGTCATTCTGAAAGCAATGGCAAACTACTGATGTTAAACTTGCCAAAAAATCACGAATAGTCATAAAATGATGGGGTTTACAAGTGCTTTCTGAACAGCCGACGCTCATACCATTGCGATAAACAACACAGAACAATATGGCTGGTTATGAACCCGGAATGTCGGAATTGTGAATCTGAGTTCACTACCCTTAAGCCACAGTTGCAGATTTTCAGATAAAGAATCACGAAATGCCTGATGGGAAGCTAATCTGTTTTCTGGCGCCTGCCAACCAGGCCGCCGTCTGTAAACGTCAGAGTCGATACAGAAGCAGAAATACATCGAATAATGCTGTAGTAGTCGTAGTCGTAGTCGTAGTCGTAGTCGTAGCCGTAGCCGCAGCCGCAGCCGCAGTCGCAGCGGCAGCAGCAGCAGCAGTAGCAGCAGCAGCAGCAGCAGCAGCAGCAGCAGTAGTAGTAGTAGTAGTAGTAGTAGTAGTAGTAGTAGTAGTAGTAGTAGTAGTTGTCAAAGACTCAAATATAGAGGAGGAAGACCACCCTGAATGAGTGGTCTACCTCCAGTAGATTAGAGGTAACTCAGTGCCCCTACATGAGGGCAGGGTAGGTGATAGGAAGGGGAACTATTAAATAGTTCTCTCATGAGACACGGAGGTGTCAACCAGAGAGTTAGCACTCTGGTCACGGCATGATCACGGCAACGTGAACCTAGAGTGTAACTCAAGAGAGGCCACTACTCGAGCGTGCTAAATGAGGCCGCACGCAAAATGCCGTAGTGCGCCCTGAGTCCTTCCGCGTACTGTGTAAACAGCACGCGGAGTAGAATCAGACGGGACACCGACTTCAGAGTGATAACATCGCTTAGCGATGCTTGTTTCGTTAGCCGAGTAGATAGATTAGCGATAGGGTTAGGAAACGACTAGGGATAGGAAGTTCTGTGCATTTATTCTTGTGTGATTTGTTAGCGACTGTTTGTTGTACATTGATGTGATGCAAAGAGCCAGGGGCAATAAAATGTGTAACCAATTCCTCTCGTACGACTAGCAAGTCTTTTGTGTGGTGCGAGAGAGTTATCCTAGAATGCCTGTGAAAGCGGTTGCTGACAGGCTAGGATAAAGTGGTGTCAGAAGTGTGTCTTGGACAATTGTTCAAGCTAAAACACTAACCCACGGCTCTAAATTAGTATTACGGCTAGATAATCACAGGGTTTAATTTACGTTAGTGACAATGGCGTGTGCAGACAGAGCAAAGTGCGAGCTGTGCCCATCGTGACCAAGTTATGTTTATTTGTGCTTAGTGAATCATTTTGTGCTTATGAATATGTTTTCTTCTCATTTGTAAGTATTATTATTATAGTTTTGTAACATTTATTTCTATAATTACTTATTTATTTACGAGTATTTGTAAAATATGATTCACGGCGGAGCGATACACAAAATGTGCCGAGAAAATTATCGATTTCTCCTAGCTAAAAATAGCGCTGCGCCTCTGACGTGTCGCGGCTGACAAACAGCTGCGGTACGCCATTTGCAGTACAGCGACTGATTGTTTACAAATCGCAAAGCGGCTGCTCGTCTGAATCTTTGCCTTATACCAAATATTATATGTTTATAATAGTTATTTATTGAATATATTTATTTATTTGAACGATATTATTACTTTTATATTTATTTCAAAGCATTTATTTAATTATTTTCATATTTTCTTTATTTGTTACCGTCGCGATGGCACTACTTGGCTATGCAAATAAGACGCAGTCTGCACATCACTTCCATAGATTAAACAGATAGAGATAGGGAAGGCATAAGACGTTAGAACGAAGACAGGACAGTGACATTTAATATTAATTAAACCACATTATATGTTCCTGGTGCTTGTAATTGTAAAAAATTGTCTAGGCTTATATATCGTTTGCAAGTGGTTAATTGTTGATGCTCTTGATAACCAGGGTGAACAACAGCTGGGTAAAAGCATAACTCAAGCTGGGTGTGGTATTACCAGACGAGTGAACTTGAGGTGCCAAACGAGTGTACATGATTGATCTGGAAAGTTAAGATGAGTATACCCAAATGATTTTGCATGCAATATGATTAATAATGCATCTCTTTTTCAGCGTGTGATGTATTAGCATATTTTTTGTGATCTGTTTTTCAGGTTATAAACTAAGAGTACAATTTTTTGGGCTCAGAGATTTAAAAACATAACATATTTTTACAAATAAGTGAGTAAATATTTAAGTGCCTATCAAATCTAGCTAATCCCCCAACAACATGGCAACTTTAGCTGATTTCATAAAAGCAGGCAAGGAATTACAATACACAGGAAAGGAATTAGAGCAATATGCTGACCAAAAATTTAAAGAAGCAAAAGATGCGGAGAGAGATGAACGTGCACGAGAAAGACAACATCAAAAGGAGATTGGAGAACAAGAAAGACAACACCAGATGGAACTAGCTGAGATAACAAAACAAAAGGAATTAGAAATAAAACAAAAGGAATTAGAAATAAAACATAAAGAGGCACAACTAGCTGAAGAAACTAAACTGAAGCAGTTAGAACATGATAAAGAAATTAAACAGAAGGAATTAGAACTAAAGCAAAAGCAATTAGACCAGGAAAGAGAACTAAAGCAAAAAGAGATAGATGAAATGACAAGAGTGAAGGAAAAACAAATACAGGTAGAATCAGAGACACAGTTAAAGATGAAAGGTATGGATGTAGATTCACACTTAGAGATCTCCGCTAAAAAACTAAAAAGTCAGCAAGAAGAAAATAAATTCAATAAGTACAAAAACATTATCAAACCGTTCTGTAAAGAAGATTCTATATCAGCCTGGACAGAAAATGTCGAATATCAACTAAAATACCACCAAGTACCAATCGATATGTGGGCTATGATTTATATGAAAAACCTGAGTGGTGAGCCCCTTAAAGTAATAGAATCTATACCAACTGACCTTAGATCTAACTATCAGTACATCCATGATAGGATAATGCAACATTTCTTACTTGATGCCCCTGGGTATCAAGTACAGTTTTCCAATTTAAAACCTAAGCCAAGCGAGACCTTTATCGATTATGTCTCAAATGTACAAATCGTACTAAATAGATGGCTTAGTGCATCAAAAATAGGAAAAGATTTTGACAAACCTAAAAATTTAATAGCTATGGATAAAGTCATATCCACTATACCATCTCCTTTCGCTAAATTCCTGCAGCAGTCAGACATTGAGACCATAGAACAATTTCAAAAGAAAGGCTCTGCATATTTTTCCTCAAATAGAGATATTTTTAAGACATCAAATAGCGACTCTGAAATAGTTTCTTTTGTAAAGGACCAACCTAAAAACTATCAGAGTAATAGAAAACCATTTCATAGAGTCGACAAGAAAGATAAGAAAGTGTCGAAATGTGTCTACTGTCAACTTTTTCATGACACTTATTCTATGTGTGATAAATCACCAAACTATCCGACACCTCTTGAGATGGTCATTAAGAAGCAACAAAACAAAAGAACTGCATACAGGCGTGCAGTCAAATGCTTCTTCTGTTCAAGCTACGGTCACTATTCTAATAAGTGCCTAGGCCGCCAAAGAATGAAGGCCAACAATGCTATCTTGATTGATACATCTTCTGATAGTGGTAGTGAGACTGAGTGTGAAGTTGAAAATGAATTACCTTTTAACCAATCTGAAGATGCGTGTTGTGTAAACGATATATTAAGCTTCGACAGTTGTGAGCGATGTCACCAATTTCATGCAGACGGAAAATTAGAATGTGGACATACAGTACCATTCTCAACTGAGAGTGTAAATGCAGCATTAGCCTCCAGAGGCAATTTGGTGTTCCACAATGTAATGGTCAACGACAGACCATGCCAATGTTTGCTGGACAGCGGCAGCACCCTTATTGGTCTTAGAAAGGAACTGGTGAATCCAAATGAGTATACAGGTGACTCTGTCAAATGCCGAACCTTTTCGGGTAACATTGAAATTTACCCTTTGGCCAAAGCCCGTATTAACACTCCTTTCCTTTCTGGTACCTTTACTTGTGCAATACTAGACAACCCTTGTACTGATTTAATTTTGGGATGCTTACCCCAATTGAAACATTGCACTAGCGATGAAATAGCTGCATGGGAAAAATTAAATGCAGCTAATGCAACAACCAGAGCAGACACTATGAAACATCAAGGCACACTACAAGATGAGAGACTACTGTTGCTATCACCAACTAGCACGGATGATACCACCAGACAAAAATTCATAGAACAGCAGAAAGCTGATCCTAGTGTGTCTCTATATTTAAAGTTATTGAAAGAAAAAGCCAAAGTGACAAAAAACGCATCATGGTTCTTTAGACTTAATAATGGTATTCTTACTAGGTATTATACAACTGGTAACCATGAGATTCAGCAAACGGTGTTACCTGTACAACACCGCCCAACTGTGCTAAAGATTGCACATGAGTCACCGTTTGCTGGTCACCTTGCATACGACAAAACCAGGGCCAGAATTCAGGCTCATTTTTATTGGCCAGGTTTTTGTAATGATATAAAATTATTTTGTCGTTCGTGTAATGTCTGTCAACAACTAGTACGTAAGGGTAAACACCCTACAGCTGAAGTGCAACCTTCAACACTGGCCTCTAGGCCATTTGAAAGTGTGGCGGTAGATATTGTTGGACCCCTGAACCAGGTGTCCAGCAAAGGAAATCGCTTCATCTTAACAATGGTAGACCTATGTTCAAGGTGGGTTGAGGCAGTAGCTTTGAAATACATCACCTCCAAAGACGTTGCCAATGTATTTCTACACTTGTTCTCACGATTCGGATTTCCACGTACCATCTTATCCGATCGTGGAACTCAATTCATATCGGCTGCGACGCAAGCCCTTACGAAAATGTTAGGGATTAAACAGCATTTTACAACAGCTTATCATCCAGCCAGCAAAGGAATAGTAGAAAAAATTAACGGAGACCTTAAGCACATGCTGGCTAAGGTGACAGCAGAAAACCCAGCTGATTGGGATACACTGTTACCAACAGTGCTGTTCGCCTATCGGGAGATTCCCCATTCAAGCACGGGTTTCTCACCGTTTGAATTAGTATACGGGGCTAACCCACGTGGACCCCTAACCATTTATCATCAGGTAATAACTAATTCAATTGAAATTCCAACCCCAAAAACACCTTATGAAATGGTGACAGAAACACGAGATAAAATCATGAAATCGTGTATCATAGCTAAGGCAGCTTTGACGAGGAAGGGTCAAATCTACCGCCAATACGCAAACAAAGGTGCGAGAACAATTGATCTTGAACCAGATCAAGACATACTTCTGTTACTTCCAGACAAACGAAATTTATTATTGACCTCATGGCAAGGGCCATTCAAAGTGGTACGAAAAATTTCTGATGTCGATTATGAAATATCGATAAACGGACACTTAAAGATATTTCATATCAACATGTTGAAACCCTACTTTTCACGACAAGAGACAGAATTAGAGACAGACGAACACAATGCACCCACACCTATGGATGAGACGACAGACGTACACAACGCAACTACACTAGTTAGCGAGACTGGCAAATCCGACGAGATGCATACACTTAGTGAGATTACAGAAAACGCACTTAGCACCACAACCGTACTAAATCAGGTAGACGACGACGGGATGGAACTACCCGTTCCAATTGTGGACAAGACTGCTACATTAGATGCCATACGATTAGAAACGGGACTGACAGATGAACAACGACGACAGATAATAGAATTAGTGACTGAATATAAGGACATATTTTCCGACATTCCAGGTAGGACGGACAGAATCGAGCACTCCATCCTTCTTTCGGACTCGAAGCCTTTCAAATGCAGGCCGTACTCTATCCCACTTAGCTACAGGGAAAATCTAAATAAGGAAATTCTTAATTTAGAAGCTAGTGGAATTATTCAAAAATCGACATCTGAGTACTCCTTTCCAATCGTCCTGGTCAAGAAAAAAGACTCTACCATTCGCCTTTGTGTGGACTATAGAAAACTCAACAATGTCACAAAGATCGACGCAGAACCAATTCCTTCCTGCGAAGATCTGATTCTTGACATGTCCACCTCCAAAATCTTTTCTAAATTAGACCTTACTAAGGGATATTGGCAGGTACCTATGCAGACTCAATCTATCCATCTTACTGCATTCTCAACACCTCTAGGTCTTTACGAGTGGCGATTTCTTCCTTTCAGACTTCGTAATGCTCCTGCCACTTTCGTACGCTTAACTAGAGATTTGCTACATGGAGTGATGAATACAGTGACCTATATAGATGATATTTGTGTCCATACAGAGGACTGGACAACACACTTACTGAAACTAAGACATGTCTTCGATAGGTTGCGACTCTTCGGTCTCACTGTCAAACCGAGCAAAGTCGAATTGGGCCTACAAGAAATTGATTTTTTGGGTCATGTCATTTCACAAGGACAACTGAAAACTGATAATAGAATTATTACCAAAATTATGAACCTGACCATGCCTACAACAAAAAAGCAGGTCAGGAGCCTTTTGGGTTTAGTAAATTATTATAGCAAGTTCATACCGAACTTAGCTGAAATTACAAGCGTATTTTCAAATGTTTTAAAAGCATCAGTAAAATTGGATGTCAAAGATGCATTATTAATTTCTGCATTGTAAAAATTGAAAATTCTATTTAGTAATGTACCAATCCTCCGCTTGCCTAATCCTTGGCTCGTTTATTATCTTAGGACAGATGCCAGCAGGATTTCCATCGCTGCAGTACTAGGCCAATTTTATGAGGGCATCTTCCTTCCGATTTGCTACGTAAGCCGCAAGATCACACCGGCTGAGTCCAGATATTCCATATCAGAGTTGGAAGCCCTAAGCGTCATCTATTCGGTGAGGAAGTTGCATCGATTTCTGGTGGGTAATCACTTTGTGGTCCAGACTGACAACTCCCCGATCACGGTCATACAAAGTGGGGTACATAGGAATGACCGCATCTACAGGTGGTCGTTAATATTACAGAATTATACTTTTAGTATAGAGCATATTAAGGGTAGGGACAACATCCTTGCTGATACCCTTAGTCGACCATCTGAGGTAGAAATACCTGATATTCCACACGAATAGGTAGTTTAAGAAATGTTCATTTACTATACACTTAACATATCCTGTGTAGATTATACTATTGTGTAAATAGACATCAGGACCAGAACTGTGTGCTAAGAACATTGAACTACCATGTGTCCGTAGACAGCTAAATGACAACTGTGCGCCAAGAACAAGGACATCACCGTGTGTACATAGACAGCTCGTTACTTACTATGCTCCATTTGTGCTCCGGTGAATCACCTGTGTTACTCATATCAGAACAGTGTCAGAACATTGTGAAATAACAGACACGAAGATACTTGTCTACGACACCAGCGGATTCAACGAGTGTAAGAATACCCATAGGACACAAGTATGACTGTGTAGTGTAGATAGCATACCCAGGATAAGTGTGTATATATAAACTATGCCAACGAAAGCAATTTCTATACGTTATGGCAACCACTAACCTGGGGTAATTAGACATCATGTATATATACTTATTGTGATATGTAATATAACGGTTTTAAAATAGTGGTAAATTATAGTTAGATTAGTTACTTTAATATAGAGTTAGATTAGATTTAGGCAATATAATAGATTTGTTTTTAGTTTAGATAAATCATTAATTTACCCACTTACTTAGCATAAAATTAGAGTAGGATAAAGTGGTTTAAAAAGTGGTTTAAAAAAATTAGAAACGTAGATTAGAATATTACAGCAAACTAAATGACAGCGAATCAAAGATTAGTATAAATAGCTTAAGATAGGAACAACACCATGTAGTCATTTAATTTTATTTTATTTCATTCCATTTTTAAAAACACTTTAACAACTTCATCATTTAGGACTAAAATTAGGTTATATTTGATAGGATAAAAGGATTATACTTATGAACATACCTCATTTATACCATGTACTTTAAAAATATCCATTATATTTTGTTCATTAAAAACATTATTTATAATTTTTGTTACATTTTACATTACCCATTTCATAAAGATACATAACTCATTTCACATCATTTTCATTTTTTTATATAATTAGATTACTTCCCTTAAATTAGATTAATTTTGTACAACAAAATATAATATAGATAGTTAGAGAATTAATATTAGTATTTATATAGAATATAGTGTTTAATAATATCAGGGTATAATCTATCAACCCTGTTTCATCCATGTAAATACATGACTCGTGCAGTAACTTAAGCACAGTCATGAAGCTCAACTCTTTTCAAACTGAGCTAAACTTGTACAGTGTCACTTCAAGGTTTTTAAATAATTGTGAGAATAAAAGATGTGTGACAGAAGTGTGAAAATGAGAGAAAATGGTAAATATACAATGGAGAGTGGAGGCAGCCAGTGGATTGTTTTCTGCCGCTCAGCGCGACTTTTTATTATTTGTCTGCGTCGGGCGTTTGTTTTCAATGTTGTAATGTGCTGTCTTGAATGTTTTGTGTGTAGTTTAGAGTAAACCTTAGATAGAGTATTTTAAGTCTCATAAGACGGAAACGTAGTCACGAATTAGTGTTATACACTTGTTTGTGGCCATATTTAACCGAATTATGGCACTTGAAAACTAACTTGCATACATAGTTATAGACAGACACACGTGTTAGAAGTTAAATTATATTAATAGATAGATTCAAACACGCAAACAACCAGGAAAACACACATGTAAAGCACATACATTTTTAAAACAAAGGGATATAACTTCGGGTCAGGGGACACAATAGACAACGAAACACTAACTTAACAGTAAAAGATAACTTTACACGTGGAAGCGCGATAGGTAAAACCTGTCGGACACAGCTTGTGCAAGGGTTGTTTAATATTATATGGGGGACATGAAGCAATTCATGGGTTGACCCTAAGAAAGTCAACTTTGTATGGGTAGTGAGTTAATTTACTATTTGAGGGCAGGTCTTATAAGACAACGGTCCGGTTCAGACAAACCTCTAATTATATAATATTGCGATTGAGAAGAGGGCTCACGCCAACCTGACAAGTTTGTGGCGATCAGCAATAGCCAAGTAAAGTGATACTACACTGTGACAATAGTCAGTAGACGTCTATTGGGAAACCCAGAACCAGGTTATCAGGAGTCTTTGACAAAAATTAGATACACTAATTTTTTAGAAACCTCTTGCGTCACAACCATGAGTCAAAGTTTGTAACGCAACACCGGAGGGGAGGGTGTGTGTCAAAGACTCAAATATAGAGGAGGAAGACCACCCTGAATGAGTGGTCTACCTCCAGTAGATTAGAGGTAACTCAGTGCCCCTACATGAGGGCAGGGTAGGTGATAGGAAGGGGAACTATTAAATAGTTCTCTCATGAGACACGGAGGTGTCAACCAGAGAGTTAGCACTCTGGTCACGGCATGATCACGGCAACGTGAATCTAGAGTGTAACTCAAGAGAGGCCACTACTCGAGCGCGCTAAATGAGGCCGCACGCAAAAAGCCGTAGTGCGCCCTGAGTCCTTCCGCGTACTGTGTAAACAGCACGCGGAGTAGAATCAGACGGGACACAGACTTCAGAGTGATAACATCGCTTAGCGATGCTTGTTTCGTTAGCCGAGTAGATAGATTAGCGATAGGGTTAGGAAACGACTAGGGATAGGAAGTTCTGTGCATTTATTCTTTTGTGATTTGTTAGCGACTGTATGTTGTACATTGATGTGATGCAAAGAGCCAGGGGCAATAAAATGTGTAACCAATTCCTCTCGTACGACTAGCAAGTCTTTTGTGTGGTGCGAGAGAAGTATCCTAGAATGCCTGTGAAAGCGGTTGCTGACAGTAGTAGTAGTAGTAGTAGTAGTAGTAGTAGTAGTAGTAGTAGTAGTAGTAGTAGTAGTAGTAGTAGTAGTAGTAGTAGTAGTAGTAGTAGTAGTAGTAGTAGTAGTAGTAGTAGTAGTAGTAGTAGTAGTAGTAGTAGTAGTAGTAGTAGTAGTAGTAGTAGTAGTGGTAGTAGTAGTAGTAGTAGTAGTAGTAGTAGTAGTAGTAGTAGTAGTAGTAGTGGTAGTGGTAGTAGTGGTAGTGGTAGTAGTGGTAGTGGTAGTAGTGGTAGTGGTAGTAGTGGTAGTGGTAGTAGTGGTAGTGGTAGTAGTGGTAGTGGTAGTAGTGGTAGTGGTAGTAGTGGTAGTGGTAGTAGTGGTAGTGGTAGTAGTGGTAGTGGTAGTAGTGGTAGTGGTAGTAGTAGTAGTGGTAGTAGTAGTAGTAGTAGTAGTAGTAGTAGTAGTAGTAGTAGTAGTAGTGGTAGTAGTAGTAGTGGTAGTAGTAGTAGTAGTAGTAGTAGTAGTAGTAGTAGTAGTAGTAGTAGTAGTAGTAGTAGTAGTAGTAGTAGTAGTAGTAGTAGTAGTAGTAGTAGTAGTAGTAGTGGTAGTAGTAGTAGTAGTAGTAGTGGTAGTAGTAGTGGTAGTGGTAGTAGTAGTGGTAGTAGTAGTAGTAGTAGTAGTAGTAGTAGTAGTAGTAGTAGTAGTAGTAGTAGTAGTAGTAGTAGTAGTAGTAGTAGTAGTAGTAGTAGTAGTAGTAGTAGTAGTAGTAGTAGTAGTAGTAGTAGTAGTAGTAGTAGTAGTAGTAGTAGTAGTAGTAGTAGTAGTAGTAGTAGTAGTAGTAGTAGTAGTAGTAGTAGTAGTAGTAGTAGTAGTAGTAGTAGTAGTAGTAGTAGTAGTAGTAGTAGTAGTAGTAGTAGTAGTAGTAGTAGTAGTAGTAGTAGTAGTAGTAGTAGTAGTAGTAGTAGTAGTAGTAGTAGTAGTAGTAGTAGTAGTAGTAGTAGTAGTAGTAGTAGTAGTAGTAGTAGTAGTAGTAGTAGTAGTAGTAGTAGTAGTAGTAGTAGTAGTAGTAGTAGTAGTAGTAGTAGTAGTAGTAGTAGTAGTAGTAGTAGTAGTAGTAGTAGTAGTAGTAGTAGTAGTAGTAGTAGTAGTAGTAGTAGTAGTAGTAGTAGTAGTAGTAGTAGTAGTAGTAGTAGTAGTAGTAGTAGTAGTAGTAGTAGTAGTAGTAGTAGTAGTAGTAGTAGTAGTAGTAGTAGTAGTAGTAGTAGTAGTAGTAGTAGTAGTAGTAGTAGTAGTAGTAGTAGTAGTAGTAGTAGTAGTAGTAGTAGTAGTAGTAGTAGTAGTAGTAGTAGTAGTAGTAGTAGTAGTAGTAGTAGTAGTAGTAGTAGTAGTAGTAGTAGTAGTAGTAGTAGTAGTAGTAGTAGTAGTAGTAGTAGTAGTAGTAGTAGTAGTAGTAGTAGTAGTAGTAGTAGTAGTAGTAGTAGTAGTAGTAGTAGTAGTAGTAGTAGTAGTAGTAGTAGTAGTAGTAGTAGTAGTAGTAGTAGTAGTAGTAGTAGTAGTAGTAGTAGTAGTAGTAGTAGTAGTAGTAGTAGTAGTAGTAGTAGTAGTAGTAGTAGTAGTAGTAGTAGTAGTAGTAGTAGTAGTAGTAGTAGTAGTAGTAGTAGTAGTAGTAGTAGTAGTAGTAGTAGTAGTAGTAGTAGTAGTAGTAGTAGTAGTAGTAGTAGTAGTAGTAGTAGTAGTAGTAGTAGTAGTAGTAGTAGTAGTAGTAGTAGTAGTAGTAGTAGTAGTAGTAGTAGTAGTAGTAGTAGTAGTAGTAGTAGTAGTAGTAGTAGTAGTAGTAGTAGTAGTAGTAGTAGTAGTAGTAGTAGTAGTAGTAGTAGTAGTAGTAGTAGTAGTAGTAGTAGTAGTAGTAGTAGTAGTAGTAGTAGTAGTAGTAGTAGTAGTAGTAGTAGTAGTAGTAGTAGTAGTAGTAGTAGTAGTAGTAGTAGTAGTAGTAGTAGTAGTAGTAGTAGTAGTAGTAGTAGTAGTAGTAGTAGTAGTAGTAGTAGTAGTAGTAGTAGTAGTAGTAGTAGTAGTAGTAGTAGTAGTAGTAGTAGTAGTAGTAGTAGTAGTAGTAGTAGTAGTAGTAGTAGTAGTAGTAGTAGTAGTAGTAGTAGTAGTAGTAGTAGTAGTAGTAGTAGTAGTAGTAGTAGTAGTAGTAGTAGTAGTAGTAGTAGTAGTAGTAGTAGTAGTAGTAGTAGTAGTAGTAGTAGTAGTAGTAGTAGTAGTAGTAGTAGTAGTAGTAGTAGTAGTAGTAGTAGTAGTAGTAGTAGTAGTAGTAGTAGTAGTAGTAGTAGTAGTAGTAGTAGTAGTAGTAGTAGTAGTAGTAGTAGTAGTAGTAGTAGTAGTAGTAGTAGTAGTAGTAGTAGTAGTAGTAGTAGTAGTAGTAGTAGTAGTAGTAGT
This sequence comes from Cepaea hortensis, assembly GCA_963921405.1. Taxonomy (NCBI): domain Eukaryota; kingdom Metazoa; phylum Mollusca; class Gastropoda; order Stylommatophora; family Helicidae; genus Cepaea; species Cepaea hortensis. The sequence goes on along the minus strand of OY992878.1, from coordinate 89,764,085 downwards.
AGTAGTAGTAGTAGTAGTAGTAGTAGTAGTAGTAGTAGTAGTAGTAGTAGTAGTAGTAGTAGTAGTAGTAGTAGTAGTAGTAGTAGTAGTAGTAGTAGTAGTAGTAGTAGTAGTAG
>OY992878.1:89636469-89758969 GCA_963921405.1 Cepaea hortensis | reverse complement strand
TATTATTATTATTATTATTATTATTATTATTATTATTATTATTATTATTCGTCTCTTGCTTCTTCTTGTTACACATATACTTTGGAATTAAAGTAGTCTCTTGCTTCTTCTTGTTACACATATACTTTGGAATTAAAGTAGTCTGTTTTGAATAAAGTGTTGTAATTTTCACAAATAATTAAATTAATAACCACAGTCCAATTCACTATACGCTGGCAAAACATAGTTAGCAGGTTCAAATGTTAATCAGTGCGATTTAACTTACATCTTTACAAAAGGGTCATCGATATGATTTAACGTATAGTTTCACGAAATGCTCGTATGTAAAGTTTAACGTCTAGCTTTCCAAAGTGTCGGAGATCGTGATGCTGACTACATCCCGCACGGAGTGCTGATTGGTCTGTTAAAATATGGATCTAGCACAACATGCGGAATGCGTGGTGATGCGCGTCAAAGAGTCTTTAACTAGCTTACTTCCCAACACACACTTCAGTGTGCTTTAGTTTATCATCCTCATCAAGTTATTCAGCTCTTAAGCTGGTCATTGGATTATCTAATCATTCCATGACATATTTTTCAGTCTTGTCCGGATCTCTTTAATTTCCTTATGTGTCTGCATTCGGTGATATGTGCGTAACGGTTTTTTAAATCCCCTCTATTCCATCAAGTGTGTTTCCTTCTGGTACTCTCTTTGTTAGCGTATGTGGCTTAGGGATGGCGACCGCAGTTTCACAATCCCAACATCAGGCGTTCGAAGTCAGTCGAATTGGGGAAAGGCGTTGATTTTCACAATGGTAAGTAGTCGGTCATCCAGAAAGCAAATTGCAAACGTAAAACTGCCTAGAAAATCACAAAGAGTCAATAAATTGTGGGGTTGATTGCGACGTCTTGCGAATGACATGCAGGTAACTGTACTTTTCTTCTTTTTATTTTTCTGTTTCTTTTCCCTGGGTGTTTGTTCATGTCTTATAATGAGACCAAGCCATGAGGTCTTTCACATTAGTATTTCAATGAGTTCTCTTCATTCTTTTCTACACCTATTGTCAAGGATATGTTTATTTGTCAGTTTTTTAGTTCGGCTGGTTGTTGTCAAGTCTTAATAACACAGTTTCACAAATATTTGTATAGGTTTTCAGTTACCCTTTCCTATTTTCCTTATTTCTGAACAATATAATACGATTGACTAGATGTAGATAAGTAGATTCTTTTCCGCTGATCAAATTGTATATTTTTCATGCTTGCATTTGTTTTCATTCGTCTCAAATTGTTTTCTTTGCTGTGGCAATTCTAGTACCATTATCTGTCTCCCATGTGGTATCATATGTTAACACTTTATGAAGACGGGTGCATTTATTGACTTGTTTTTTGTTTATTTAATATATCTTCATCTGGGGTGCTTGAGGAGACCTAACTATTGCAATTGCTTCTGGGTTCTGGAAAATTATTTTCCAATTGTATATTCTTGCTGTTATTACAATGAATATTTCATTACATTTAGAAACCCATTTTACACACCTTAACGCGCTGTGGGCATTTCTTGCCAGACGTATATTTGTATACACCAGTCGGCAGTCCCTGGGTGATATGGGCATTTCTTACCAGACGTATATTTGTATACACCAGTCGGCAGTCCCTGGGTGATATGGGCATTTCTTGCTAGACGTAATGATGCACGCCACGAATTTCGGTCTCTGGCTGCAGTCTCCCAGGTGTCATGATGAATTCCAAAAGCATTCAGAGAGATTTTCAGAGTGTCTTTAAAGCGTTTCCTCTGGCCACCTTGGGAGCGATTACCACAACGCAGTTCGCTGTAAAAGATTCGTTTAGGGAGCCTGTGATCTGGCATGCGAGTCAAGTGACCAGCCCAGCGAATCTGATTCTTCATCAGTAGTGTGTGGATACTGGGCATGGACGCTCTTTCTAGGACTTCAGTGTCTGGGATCTTGTCTTGCCATTTAATCTTCAGTAGCTTCCTTAGGCAGACTGTGAGGAAGTGGTTTAATTTCCTAGCGTGTCGCTGATAAACAGTCCAGGTTTCACAAGCATATAGCAGTGTGGATAATACAACTGCTTTGTAGACATTTAGCTTTGTTTGCAGGCTTATTCCAGTTCTGTCCCATACATTCTTGTACAGTCTGCCAAAGGCCACACTGGCCTTGGAGATTCTTGCATTCACTTCGTCATCAATTGTGTCAGCTTGTGACACAGTGCTGCCAAGATAGGTGAATGTGTCCACAACACTTAGTCTATGACCATTCACTTTGATATTCGGCACAGTGTGATTATTCCCTGGAGCTGGCTGGTACATAACTACAGTCTTCTCCAAGTTGATATTGAGCCCAAAGTTGGCACAGGCATGTGAGAAAGCTGTAACATTATGTTGCATGTCCACCTCTGAGTTGGCGTATAGAGCGCAATCATCAGCAAACAGGAGCTTCTGGCGGTGTCGCTGTTAATTTTGGTTTTAGCTTTCAGCCTTCTGAGATTGAATTACTTTCCATCCATACGGTAGTTGATGTCTATTCCAATGTGGTCGTTCTCGAAGGTATTCATCAACATGGCTGAAAACATGAAGCTGAACAGTGTTGGTGCCAGGACACATCCTTGCTTGACTCCATTGGTGACAGGAAAGGGTTCAGACAGTTCACCATTTACCTGTACTCTTGCCTGCATACCATCATGAAATAGCCGCACTATTTGGACAAACTTTCGTGGACAGCCATATTTTGCAATGATCTTCCACAGTCATTCTCTGCTGACTGTATCAAAAGCCTTGGTAAGGTCAATGAAAGTGGAGCATTTATAATTTTCGCAGTTCTGTTCCTGACATTTCTCTTGCAGCTGCCTTGCATCGAAAATCATGTCAACAGTTCCACGTTCTTTTCTGAAGCCACATTGACTCTCAGGAAGAAGACCTTGATCGAGATGGGCCGTGAGGCGATTGAGAAGATTTCTGGCGAGTATCTTCCCTGCAACTGAAAGCAAGGAGATGCCTCGGTGGTTGTCACAGGATTGGCGGTTTCCTTTACGTTTGTAAAGATGGACTATTGACGCGTCCTTGAAATCTTGTGTGGCATGGTCTCGTTCACCCATATGTTTGTAAATACTTGGTGAATCTGCTCTGTTAGGACCGGCCCAACTGTCTTGTATATCTCTGCTGGGACGGAGTCAGGACCAGGTGCCTTGCCGCTGGAGAGTTGCTGGATGGCTTTGTTTACTTCCACTATGGTTGGCAGGTCATCAAGTGTCTCATTGGTGGGAACTTGAGGAAGCCAGTTGATGGTTTCATCATCGAAGAAGGAAGTTGCATTTAAGATGTTGCTGAAATGTTCTGCCCAGCGTTGAAGGATTTCTTTCTTATCTGTGACCAATGTTCCCCCATCTGCACTGAGGAGTGGAGCCATGCCTGGTAATGTGGGACCATAGACCGCTTTCAGTGAGTCGTAGAAGTTTTTCATTTCATGTCTGTCAGCAAAGCCCTGAATTTCATCAGCTTTGCTGCTCTGCCAGGAGTCCCGCATGTGCCGAAGTTTCTGCTGCACTACTCTCTGAATGTTCTTGAAGGCATCTTTTTTTATGTTGACTTCGGGTCATTCAAATGTGCCTTGATGAGAAGAAGTTTCTCGGCCAGCAATTGTTTGATGACTTCGGAATTTTCATCAAACCAATCTTTATGCTTTCGGGGGGCTGGACCCAGAATTTTTCCCAAGCAGTGTTGTAAATTATGTCCTTTAGGGCTCTCCACTCTGTTTCTGTATCCTGTTTAGCAGCAGCATTGGGCTTGAGGTGTTCTTCCAGCATATTTTCAAACGACTGCTGCATTTTCTTACTGTTTAGGCGGGTGACATTTAGTTTTTTGTTGTTTTTTTTTTGCATTTTTACACCTTGAGGACGCCGTGGTGGCCTGATGTGAATGTTTATTTTCGAGACAATGAGACGCCACCACACATGGATTTTATTACCCTAACGTCTTGTCTGTCACTTCTCCTGACAATGACATAGTCAATGAGGTGCCAGTGTTTCGAGCGAGGGTGCATCCACGATGTCCTATTTCTCATGGGGAGACGGAAAATTGTGTTGGTAATCAGGAGATCGTGTTCGGCACATGTCTGAAGGAGGAGGAGGAGTCCATTGCTGTTACAATTTCCGAGTCCGTGCTTTCCAATAATGCCACTCCAAGAGGTGGTGTCCGTGCCTACTCTGGCATTGAAATCTCCAAGGAGTATAAGTTTGTCTCCTTTAGGAACTGATGTTAATACATTGTGCAGGTCCTCATAGAACTTGTTCTTGACATCATCTTCGCTGGTCATAGTTGGTGCGTAGACACTCACAATGGTTGCATGCTTCCTTCCATTCAGCAGGGGCAACTTAATGGTCATGAGCCTGTCGTTTACAGCCTTTGGAAATCCAGCTAACTTGCCGACCAGGGCCGACATAATGGCAAATCCCACACCGGATTGGCGTCTTTCCTCGCTTTTCCTTCCACTCCAGAAAAATGTCTAGCCGGCACCTATTTCACAGATTTGGCCTTCTTCTGCAAGTCGTTTCTCGCTCAAGGCTGCATTGTCGATGTTGTACCTGCCCAGCTCTCTCCCAATCAGTGCTGTTCGTCTCTCTGGACCCGACGCGCCGTCTCTGTCAAGTAGGGTGCGTACATTCCAAGTTCCAATTGTTAAGGGAAAATGGTTTCCTCTTTTAGCTTTACTTGTTTTATCTTTGTTTGTATGTCGACCGCAGTTAGCGTATCCACAACCCGCGGCTAGCTGGTTAAGTAGTAATGGAGCAGACAATGTTTAGGGCACCTTTTCTAGCCCCTTCCTCATGCTATGGAGGTGAGCAGGGTGTTCCTATAGAGGGCTGCTCAGTCGCTCAGGGGGCTGCCGAATCCCACTGCTGCTCCGGTCAGTAGAAGACGATCATATGGCCTGAGCCGCCTGTGTGCAGGTCTGCGACTACGGCTGCCAGAGTACCCACGCCTGCCGCTTCGCAGCTCGCCCATCGCCACAGGGCTTGAAGGTGATAAATGACGTTGGATGAAGAATGACTTGCGCGATGACTTGGATTAAAGTGAGGAAGAGTTGCGCAATTCGTCGACCTCACTCTCTCGCCTGAGTCCACCTGAGTCCAGTGGCAAGACAAGTCGAGACGACTGGAGACGAATACAGGTGCAGTGGATGACCAGGGCGCTCTACGTGCCTTGCCGTGCTCATTACGTTCCACAACGCTTTGCAGGTAAACGCCGTCTTGCCCGTTGCCAGACGTATATTTGTATACACCAGTCGGCATTCAATGGGTGATATGATCATGTCTTGGCAGACGTATATTTTTATACACCAGTTGGCAGTCCCTGGGTGATATGATCAATATCTCACCAACCGCCTCCACTTCCCAAGACATTTTCTTGTTCCCATTTTGAACAGGGGAGCCTCGGAGGTCATCTGCACAGGTTATTATACTAATTCCTTCGTCATGTACGTTAGCTTCCCAAGATGCTGTTGTCATCATGATTTTAGAATAAGCATTACATCATCATCATCATCATAATTATGTGCCATACCGAAAAGCGTGGACGGTCATGTTTCGCCATTTCACTCGACCACCAAAGTCGTGGATCAGATGTATGTTCTTGTCTCGATCATGCCATGAAGCATCCAGATATTTACTTTTCTGCCTCCTCCTTGTTTTTTTTCCCCCTCAATCATGCCAGTTGTCACCAAATTCTCTATTTTATTTCTTCTCATAACGTGTCAAACAATAATGTTGATTGTCTACGTCTAATTTCTCATCAATGGATAGCAAACATTCGTGACGTCTCCTCTTCTCGTCGTCTTATAGCTGTTAGTTCCATGTTTCCCTTGTTCCACCCATCATGTGCCATGCCGGAAAGCGTGGGCGGCCATGACTTCTCGGTCTTCCCCAGTTACAATCACTATGTGTGTGTGTAATTGTGATTGTGTAATCGTGATTATAACCGACCCAGAAAGCATGCTGAGGAAGGTGAGGACAGGCAAGCTTCGGGCAGAGTGGCTTGCTTCGCTTCGGAGGTCACAGGTGGCAAGCATCGCCTGGATCTTTTCTCCGGGGCATGCCGGTGTGCTGGGGAATGAACAGGCGGATAGATTGGCTGGCTCTGCAAAACTTGGCGGAGTATTGATGCATGACAAGGCAGACGTGGTTGCGACCTTGTGGGAGCACGTGTACACCTCGAAAGAGCAAATGGATCACCATGGTCTAGCAAGAATGAGACAGCGTGGAGTGACGATGCGATCTGGCCGACGCTCGACGCTCAGAGGAAAGGCGAGACAAACATATAATCAGATTGCTACTGGTACTATTGGTGTTGGAACTCCATCGCTGGCTGCTGAGGATGGGGACTGATCGCTTATGGGAATGCCCCGAATGCTGTGATGTCGGTTCCTAAATCAATCAATCAATCAATCAATCAATTAATCGGTCTTCCCCATTGGTCTGTTCCCGTCGATCTTGCCAGTTGTCACGAAGTTCTCCAATTCATTTCTTCTCATAACATGTCCAACAGGTTTTGACTGTCTACGTCTAATTTCTCTAATCAATTTACGATTTTCATTTGTTTCCTGTAGTACTTGGTCATTGGTTTTCTGTCTGTCCACGGTATTCTTTGCAATCTCCTCAGAAACCACATTTCTACAGCCATCAGATGTTTTTCAGCTTGACTGCTCATTGTTCAAGTTTCACATCCATACAAAAGTATAGGCTCTATGTAGCACCTCAACACTCTTTTTCTCGTTTCAATTGACAGCTTTTTATTGGTCAGTATGTTTTTCATCTTGCTAAAGGCTACTTTCGCCATGGCGATTCTTGTTCTAATCTCTTCAAGGCATCTCCCATCAGATGTTATGACTGTTCCGAGATAATTGTACCGATTCACTTGTTGAAGAATATTCCCATTTACTTGTATATTATATTGTGGTATTTCCTTCTTCCTAGTGACGACCATAACTTGTGTCTTTTTACAATTTAATTCTTCTTCTTCTTCGTTCATCCGGAGTTTTTTTTTCGGATGTGATTGCGTTGTGCCTGTTTACAGCAGAGCTGCGTTCTTGCGCCGTTAGACCGACACATCCGACTTCTGCGGGCATTTGTTGACCGGGTTAACCTTCCCGGGCAATTTAATTCTAACCCTAGTTGTTCACTGTGTGCAACAACCGCATCTACTAATTGTTGCATATCCTGCAATCAATACTGTATCATCTGCATATCTAATGTTATTGATGTTTCGTCCTCCAATGATGATTCCATTTGCTAACTGATAGATATTATAGATTCTATTGTTTATTGATTCTTAATTTGTACATCATGCGATATAATCGGCCTTTGACGTGTTGTCTCATATTAATTAAATAGGTTTGCACTGTCATGATGAAAAGACACCAATCCGAAGGGTTTGAAAATAAATTAGTCCTGAGATAGATCAACTATAGAAAACAGTCACAGCTGAAGCCAACATGTACTAAAACTGTAATCAAGGTGTAACATATTTACAATTGTGAAGGTAAAGTTAGTCACTAGCAGATACTATCCCAGGGGTGTGAAATGTTAGGACGCAGCTTATACTGGGCTATGACATACAATGTGGGGTGACCACCTTCTTGGACACCCTTTTTTCACAGGCAATCTCCAGAAAACTTTGACAGATATAGATTTTATAATTCAAGGATTTCGACAAAATGAGTATTTCATTATTAGTGGAGTCAAGGAATGAGATGTGGTGCGGTAGATGTTTTGTGGAGTCAAGGAATGAGATGTGGTGCGGTAGATGTTTACTGTTAAGAAAGTAATAGTTTTTTTTTTCTTAAGGCGCAAATGACATATGGTGCTAAACCCATATTGTTATAGAACAATGGACACTTGGTGGGTGATGTTGTCAGTATCACGCCGGTAGCCTTTACGCCCCACGACATTTCCTAGTTTCCAGTCTAGGTTGAGTCGACCTGGGAGTCCAGATCATGGTTTAAAGATTCGAATGGGCCCCGAATGCAGATCCAATCCATGACTGGAAGGTGAACATTTAGTTACAACTCTATCGCATTGGACGCTTAGTGCCTGCCTGCAAAAATGAATCAGCTTTCTGATTATCAGAAGCCAACTTTTCAAATAATTTGAAAATAGCCAGTAGCAGTAACGCCTGATCCTCGGGATTTCAGATGAAATGGTCGGAATCGGTTAATCCGTGTGCAGTCAAACATGCAGTCTTAACTAACACGGTTAAAGATTGGATGTAAAAACAGTAACTACATGTTCATTACGGAGACGACCCTTGATTAATTGACAGAATCACCACTTTGACACCAACAACAGATTCATTAAGGTGGTATTCAGGATGTAAACAGTAGGAGTGTGAAACCAATAGGCTGTAAGAAGAGGAAATGTGGTACTAACAGCAGTGAAGAAGTGTATGAGTCGAAATTGTAGCATACTGAAGCCTCTACATGCAGACAATGGCAAAAACAGCGGTCAGTAAGCAGTATCCATGCAACAGACTTGTGTAGCCAGTAATCTGTAAGTTGTGAAAGTCTGTGATTCTCTGCAATTACTTAAAGCGTCGAACCAAGGTCAGCAAATAGTTCGGTCCAGTGAATCTACGTAATGTAACTGGGTGTATTCGCAAGCATAAAACAAGGGAGCGAAATCGGTTGCGAGAGATTATGTAAGCAGACATAGCTTCATTCCCTTCGTTGAACGAACTATATTACCCCAAAAAACAAAAATATTGTTATAATATTTTCAAAGGACAAATATTATAATATACACTCTCCTAACTGTAATACCACACATTTACCTTAGCTAATTATAACTACGATGTCAAAAATAAGTTTTAATGAGTCATGTGTTATTGATTCTTGCACATGTTTCCCGCGTGCATAATGCGTATACTGTTTCTGTTGTGACTGTTGTCTTGACGTCTAAGATTAGCTTTATAAGTGATGTAAGAATGAACTAATGCTGAGAGTAGAGAGATAGGAGGCAGAATGTTAGACGGGTCTGCCTGCCATGTTATTAATCCTGTGAAAATAAAGTTCCTTCGTTCGTTGTTACACCGTGAAGTACGAATGACTCATGACTTAGTGAATAGACGCTCGGGCTAAGGTGGCTACCAGAAAACATCTTGAGATGTCAATGCGGCCGGCATGATAATGACGACACATTCCACCGAGTGCCCATTGGGCTGTACAATGTGCATATAGCACCATATGGCCAATGCGTCTTGAGATGTCAATGCGGCCGGCATGATAATGACGACACATTCCACCGAGTGCCCATTGGGCTGTACAATGTGCATATAGCATCATATAGCCAATGCGTCTTGGGGAGTGTACAAGTCTCCTTGACTTTATCTTTGACATAAAAGAAAGAAATACAGCGTGGTATGACTTCATTCCCCCCCCCCCCCCACACACACACACACCCCACACACACGCTCTCATTCTCTCTCTCTCTCTCGCGCTCTCTCTCTCTCTCTCTCTCTCTCTCTCTCTCTCTCTCTCGTACACACAAGCACACGAGACAACATATGCTCAACAAGGCATTCACAAGTATAAAAGGGTGCTTTATCTTCCCTGTGTATATTTAGGGGAGGACACGTTCTGTTGGTGTTTCACCATCTGTACAGCAGCACTGTTTCGGCCTGCCTTGTCCTTAGGTGTACGGCGCCTGCTGTACCAGGACATCATATTCTGGGTCAGAATGACAACAATGCATGTCCTTCGCAGGACGTGCCGATCAACCCCAACCCCAGGTTCATTTGCGAGACAAGTTTACGTCGCCATTGCTTTATGGACCAGAAGTCAACGTTGAAGTACAACTGACCGGTCTAGCGAATGAACCCCATGTCTCGCCGTCAGAGCATCGTAAGTTTAAGTGCAAACGCATTAGCTCCCCGGCCACGCTGAACGCTGAGTCAGAATAAGTTAAACTAATAACCATCTGTTGCTGCAGAAGTTAAAGCATCTGGAATAATAACAACAGCAGTTTGATTATAGTGGGCGAAAGACATGCGTGAGTGGCACTGAAGAGGTCAAAAACATTCGATATGTTTGGGTCGTATAAGAAATGAGCATCATGTTGGGATGTTTCCTGTAGCGTGAGGTTAAAGTGTTTAAGAACTCTCTCTTTATCTCCTTTGTCTTTATTCCATTCCTGATCTTTTCTTCCCTGCAACGCGATCAGTGGCGAGTTGCTTCCAAGGTGCAACATTAATGCCTGTATCAGCCATGTACCACTTTATACACATCTTTGTACGATAGTATAGGCCGACCCCGAGCTCTTTAACCCATCTTTAATTTATCAAAAAGATGTCCTTTGGTATTCTACCATAGCCCATCCTCCTAATGATTCCTATCCATCTAAGTCCACGAAGACTGAGAATGGAATAAACTGTCACACAAGCCGGTATTTCCAATACTTCAGTAGAGTTGAGTTGAGCTAAGAAACGACATCACTGCACTCAGGACATTTCCATACGCGCTCTGTCCCTTCGTTCAACAGCAAACGAAGAGTCAAACTGCTAATCGTTCCCACCGCTATCTGATTTAAAGTTCTCCTGGTCTTCCCTCTCAGTTTTGAGATTCTTCCAGAACCCCTGACGATCCCCCGCAATCTTATTCTTTCCACATATGGGTTCTCAATCTGTTCCTCCGCCTTCTCCACTGGTCCCACAAGCGCATGACCACCTCCCCCTTGTCCATAGGCAATCCACCACCAAGAGTGCATTCCCTGCCAGCCTGTCAACCTGTTCATCCCCCCCCCCGCTCCCCCGCATGGCCAGGACAATATATCTTCTTCCAGGCTTTGTACATTGAGAGGTTATTGTGCATTTATTTTTTATTTTTTTTTTTTTTTTTTTTTTGGGGGGGGGGGGGCACGATGTAAGAATGTATCGTATGTCAAGACGGCAAGGTTCCAGTCGCAGTAGTAGTTTGAAATTATTTTTAAGAACGAGAATTCTACGGTTAAGTCCAACAAAATAACTGTGTAGGGAACTAGAAGTCTACGGTTAAGTCCAACAAAATAACTGTGTGGGGAATTAGAAGTCCACGCTTAAGTCCAACAAAATAACTGTGTGGGGAACTAGAAGTCTACGGTTAAGTCAAAAAAATAACTGTATAGGGAACTAGAAGTCTACGGTTAAGTCCAACAAAATAACTTTGTAGGGAACTAGAAGTCAAAGGTTAAGTCCAACAAAATAACTGTGTAGGGAACTAGAAGTCTACGATTAAGTCCAACAAAATAACATTGTAGGGAACTAGAAGTCTACGGTTAACTCCAACAAAATAACTGTGTAGGGAACTAGAAGTCTACGGTTAAGTCCAACAAAATAACTGTGTGGGTAATGAGCCCACTACCCTGCCGTCAGCGTACAGAATTTTTTTTTTTTTTTTTTTTTTTTTTTTTTAGCATATCCTTTTACAGGACTTAGCTGTCAACACCAGCATCTTTCAGCTGTATGTTGATCTCTTGGCAAGATTACGCTCAGTAGTTTGCCATTGCTTTCTGAGCGGCCGGCTCAGTATCCCGCAAGTCACGAGCGGGGGTCGAACCGCCTCAGCTCTCGCTCCGCTACGAGACTCTGCGTGATAAACGGGATTACAGAGAGAAAGTGTAACCCCACAGCCAGAGAGACCGGCCAGCGTACAGAATACGGACAGTAAATAAACTTTGCGGGAATTCAGCGCTGCAGGGGTAATGAACTAAATTTAATGATCATAGTGGGGGAAATTGGTAGCCGCAGGGGTAATTAAATAAGTTTGAGGATCATACGAGGAGAAATTATGAGCTGCAGGGGTAATGAACTAAGTTTGAGGATCATAGTGGAGGAAATTAGGAGATGCAGGGGTTATGAACTGAGTTTAAGGATCATAGTGGGGCTGATGACGATAAAGAGAATAAACCAATTAAATTGTAATCTGATCTCCTTTTGTGAAACCTCATTTCCATAGGTGGAATAATGCACCTGTTTAGGTAGCAATATAGACAAAGATGGGGGAACAGGTAGAAATAAGAATACAAAAGGAACGGTGAGATTGTATAGCACTGTGGACTGTATAGAAGTCAAAGGAAATTAACAATAGCATCAAACTAAACGTCTTTCTTTAACTCTGATTAAGTGCTGCTATATGGATCAAAAACATTGAGAACGAATTAAACAATTATTGATAAACTACAAACATGCATTAATTGATATCTGTTCAAAATATAAGTCCTAAAGTGGTATGGCGGAATCGCCAATGTAGAGCTCATGGAGAAAACAAATAAATATAAGTGAATAAAGATGTGAGAAATAAACGCTGGTGTTAGGTAGGATACACACTGGGAAAACAAGATAACAGTAGAACTAGAAAGTCTCTAGTCTATAACTCACAGGGCCAGCCGGATAAAGGCACGAATAAAAGCATATGGTGAAGAGAATTAGAGACAGGAATGGATAATATGGGGAGGGCATGGAGGGAGCTGAATGAGATAGCAAAGGATGCATCAGTTTGACATGGTTTGGTTTTAATTCCTATGTTGCAATAGGAGATAAAGGGAAGAAGAAAAAGTAAGGGTAATGGATAATAACGTATGTCAATTTCTGACCGCACACATGACCATATTATTAACATGTCAGCGTGTTGGGGAATAGAGACAGTACATATAGAGGACAAGGGACAAAATAGAGACAGGACATAAGCAGGGATGCAGTGATGTCATTGACAGGACATCTACAGGACCACAGAGATATGATAGACAGGACATAGGTAAGGGCGGAGAGATGTCATAGACAGGACATCTACGGGACATTAGAGATATCAGAGACAGGACATAGGCAGGGACACAGAGATGTCAGAGACAGGACATAGTCAGGACAAGACCCAGTTATAAAAGGGGACACAAGTCTACGGGACTCTATCCTGGATTGACTAGACAGCGTCGCACTGAACGACCCGACACAACACGGGCGGACAGCAGCAGTACGACGTGACTGTTGAGACAGCACGGCTGTCCCGTGATACACGGGGTTCCGGGACCACGAGACCAACCTACCAGCGTGAGGAGACTCAGACTGGGACTCGGACGTTTTAGGGGAAGGACGTTTGTGTTTCTGGAGCTAGTGTATAGATTTTGCGAGCGTGCTAGCTGGCGTAGCCATGTTGAATATAGCGAGTATTTGAGTGCAGGGTTTTGTGTGATTGCCTGATTGCTATTATTGTTTGTTAGCCAACACTGATGTATATATTGATGCTATGGTGAATTAACCGCCCTATGTGCGTGTCTTAACGATAATCAGATTCTCCTGAATAAATACTTGATACCGCATGCTAATAGTTCTTGAGTGCAGGTGAAGGATCTAAGAATACCTGTGTACGTGTGAGACGTTGACAATGACGATATTAATAAATCGATAATTAACAACAGCAACACGAGTGTCCGACATTTCGCTGTATGCATATCAAGGTGAACCTGAGCAAATTTCTATCGCCGCACACACCAGAGTCCCAGCCTAACACGGGTACGTGGACGTTTACTGGGAAGTGGAGTCGATCCACATGATACTGACAACATCAATCATCGGGCGCCGAATGGTTTAAACTTTGAGGCTAACACCACATGATACTGACCAACATCAGTCATCTGGCGCCAAATGGTGTCAACTATGAGGCTAATAATACATGATACTGACAACATCAATCATCGGGCGCCGAATGGTCTAAACTATGAGGCTAACACCACATGATACTGACAACATCAGTCATCGGGCGCCGAATGGTGTCAACTATGAGGCTAACACCACATGATACTGACAACATCAGTCATCGGGCGCCGAATGGTGTCAACTATGAGGCTAATACCACATGATACTGACAACATCAGTCATCGGGCGCCGAATGATCTAAACTATGAGGCTAATACCACATGCCCAGTACACCTAGTGGAGTGACAAGCGATCAATTCATGTACTGGCGTCGTACTCTAGAATGTTAGCTTTGAACATACCCTTATAGCTTTCAGTTTGTATATTGTCTAGCGTGTTCTCTAGTCGCCAAATCTTTTCTCTAATTCTTCTATTGCGAATTAATACTTGTGAACTTGCTTCTAAGGAGACATGCGCACACTCTAGTCATCGCCTCTTGCGTAAATTAGGGACTTGCTGCTTCTACCAAAGGTATATACAAGGAAGACGTTGATGGAGCCAGAAACTTATGATAACAAATGTATGCATCACCTGGCTAAATGGCGACATACTAAGCAATAATATCGTAAATGGCAATAACAACAACAGTAGTCGCTTCACAAATACTATTTCTGTATTGGAATCCTTAGACTGTTTTCGTCATAACGTGATGGCCAACGAGGTCTACTGTTTAAACTGCATCCTGCCTCATTACTGGAGGCGAGTCGTGCTAGCGTAGTGGCCAGACACTGGCTTGTCAGCCGCGCGGTCATGAGTTCGATTTCGCAAAGAGACGGGGCTTTTAAAGTGACCTGGCACCCTGGCCAGCTGAACCTACATTGGATACCAGGACATGTAATAGGGAGTGAAGGCGGCCGGCTTGATACTGGCTACATCACCCACAGCTGCGGACGATTCGGAAGCAGACCGCCTTGCGTTGATTTTCATATTGTGGTACGAGTGCCGGTCTTTAAGAAAAGCAAAAGCAAGCTTCTGAACGTAAACAGGAATCACAAACAGCCAAAACAAAATTCTTCAGTTGACTGCTTTGTCCTGTAAAGGATATGCTACTAACTAGCACACTATGCCTTATGAACCTTAAAGCGAGCAATAAGGTCTTTTTCATTTTACTTACTTTCATTATTTCCGCCCTTTAAGAGTGTATATTTTCTTTTGTCTTTCCTATGTTGGGACAAGAAAATCAATCAATCAATCCTCTGCCATGCCTGAAAGCGTTGGTGGTCATGACTCGCCATTTCACTCGATCACCAGAGTCGTGGATCAGCTCGGTGTTCCTGTCTCGTCCATGCCATGTGGCCAAGCCATCCAGGTATTTTCCTCTCGATCTTCCTCCTGGTCTGTTCCCTTCGATCTTACCAGTTGTCATTAAAACAAAAAAAAATTTTTTGACTGTCTACGTCTAATTTCTCTAATCAATTTACGATTTTCATTTGTCTCCTGTAGTACTTGGTCATTGGTTTTTCTCTCTGTCCATGGTATTCGTTTCATTTTCCTCACAAACCACATTTCTGCAGCCATCAGATGTTTTTGTCAGCTTGACTGCTTATTGTCCAAGTTTCACATCCATACGAAAAAGCAGGCTCTATGTATCCTCTCAACACTCTTTTTCTCGTTTCAGTTGACATCATTTTATTGGTCAGAATGTTTTTCATCTTGCTAAAGGCTACTTTCGCCATGGCGATTCTTGTTCTAGTCTCTTCAAGGCATCTCCCATCAGATGTTATGACTGTTCCGAGATAATTGTACCCATTCACTTGTTGAAGAATATTCCCATTTACTTGTATATTACATTGTGGCACTTCTTTCTTCCTAGTGACGACAAAAGCCTTTGTGTAGTCAATAAAGCAAAGATGTATATCCTTGTTTACTTCCATAGCACGTTCAATAACTGTGCGCAGCATATACACAGCATTTACTGTACCCTTTCCTTCTACAAACCCATATTGTTCTTCCCCTATTTAAAATACAAATGTTGAAATGAAAGTTTTCCTCTAATTCCGTGTTTTTCTTATTCCATTGCTAACCTACTTTGCTTTCACGGTTCGTCTCTTACTTTTTATCTGTCTGAACAAATGTCAAAGAAAAGAACAAATTAAACGTTCGACGTCAGATCAAAGAACAGGTGATAAACATCATACAGACATGTGTTTAATGTCAGGAAGCAGGGAGCACCTGGGAACAGCACGCGTCGGAAGATCGTCTCGGCGATTAACCTGGCTATATAATGGCATATAAATATATGTTGCTTGTATACAGACATCGAGATTGTTCAGTCATTGACAACATGCACATGCTTTCATGTTGAGATACATATCCTCCCCATGCTCTCTATCCTATTCTCTCTCTCTCTCTCTCTCTCTCTCTCTCTCTCTCTCTCTCTCTCTCTCTCTCTCTCTCTCTCTCTCTCTCTCTCTCTCTCTCTCTCTCTCTCTTCTGTTGTCAATACTTAGTGAGAAAGTTAGCTTTCACTTGTTGTAACTTGTATTGTAATATAGACCAGGGACAAAGTAGTTTACGGACACGACGTCCATCTCAATCTTGGCCAGACCTGTTACGATTAATACTGAAGACGGCAGGGAGCTTTACCGAAATAAAATAAAAAACGTTCTTTTCTCTCTCCTGTAACTTAGGTAGTGGATCCGTCGTCTAACTTTCTCAAATAAAGACGAATAACTATTAGGGCCCCTGTGCACTTTCTACACGTTAAAACTACATCTGCAGTTGTAAATTCACACAAAATTGCATGCAAATTAACTTAAACACATTTGATTGGAGGTCCCAAACAACCAGATCTAAAACTTCATAAAAGAAACACAAAGATATTTGGAATAAAGCAAACCATACCTTGATCTTCTTGTGAGAAACCTCATTTCAAGTGTGGAATCATACATCTATACATTCTACATTATGTACATCTGTTATCATTATTAGAAAGCAGCAAGTCAAATGGTTTGCCTATGTAACTTACAGTTTAGTTTAATTTAGTTTAGTCGATGGATCAGTATCACTGCACACGGGTGTAACCATAAGTGCTCCGCTCTCCTCCCAACTCAAACCTGACTCTGAAGAAACTCAGCTCAGTGCACGAACTCCGTAGCACCGGCGAGGATCCTGAAATACTTTGGGTAGATTTTTAACTCGAAATTTTGCCCGGGCAGCGCCATTAGGCTACTCTTTTTCGATTTCCAAGTGCCAAGGGATTTTTTACGTACGCAACAATACACACGGGCGTCCGATCTCACTACCCAGAGACCAGGGGACATTTTTATTACTAGAAGTCCACGTGAACAAGATCCCGGTCCTCACCGGGGCTTGAACCCGGGACCTCCAGTACTCGAGGCGGACACCATACCTCGAGACCACGCATCCCCAACTAACTAACAGTATACCACAACAAGCAATGATGTACAGACCAGATGAAAGCAGAAGAAGAGACCGACCACGTAAACGATGGACGGAGGGTATAGCAAAGTCCATGGGAATATCAATACATGAAGCCCATAAGCGGGCACTCTCCCGCTATTTATACTTCTCCTCGACAACGCAAGGTACAAAAGGAACATGATGAGAAGAGATGATGAGATGAGTATATCTTTTGAAGAATGTGATTCATTCTCTTGTAATATTCATATTTTTGTAACTACATCTTCTACTAGTCAATGCTATGCGGCGTTGGTGATCATGTCTGTCCACAGCTTTCTGTCTCTAGTTTTTCCAGTAATTTCTGATACCGAAATTGCTTCATGTCATGATGTCAAAATATCCAGTATCGTCTTTCTTGGGGTGCCCCCCCCCCCGCCCCTTCCATCTCCCCACTGCTCTTCCCCTCCAGCGTTCCCGTTGTGGCGACATACTTCAATGTTCCTCTTCTTGTGACAGGCCTAAAGAACGTGGACTATCTTCATGTGATGCGAGTAGCCAGTTCTCTTTGTGAGTTAACTTCTTTCAAGATGTCGTCATTGCTCTTTCCGCCTGTGCTCTTATCTTTCTTCTATAAAACCACATCTTCCTAGATTCTATATAATTTCTTGCATGGCTGAAACACTTCACATACATAGTCACAGGTTTTGTTCGAATGTGGAGCATTCGAGATCCCCACCGTGATCTCTCGTGATCCCCACCGTGATCTCGCGTGATCCCCACCGTGATCTCAGATTTAAAATTAACTCTTTCTGTTTGTACAATACTGGCTGGAACCGAAAATAATTGCCAAGGCCTGACTGTATCTGAGCATCATTTATTGTTCGCCAGCTCTGCAATATGCACCTGACAAGATGCAGCGAAACATGCCAGGCACCAAGTGGTACTGCACATTGGTTGTGGCTGAGGTCTTTACATTCACTGAGGGGATTCATTGATGGAATGTCCATGATTCACTTCCTAAATAAGGATTGGCTCAATATAGCTCTTCACAACTGATATTCTCATCTCCATTGACAAGGAGGATGTCTTTCATATTGTGAAATACAGGCTTGTCCATGGGAATGGGATTCTCATGGGAATCCCATGGGAAACGTCCCATGGGATGGGATAGTAAGGGACACCAAACATTTGTATTTCCCATGGGACACATGGGACAGTAGCCATGTCATAGCAACTTTTTAAAACCTTTTTAAAGCCTTTTATCCTTCCTTTTTCTTTATATACTTGTATCAATTTTTTATCTCGTGGTGGGACATCGGATAAATTAATAAATGCGAGCATGCGATCATATTACCAACGTTTCAATGCGCATTTACAAAATTACTTGCATTACTTTAATAAAGATGATGAAGAATTCTGAAACCACATTCCGAATATTGTTCAGATTAAAGGAATGCTGTACTTACATGAGAAATTTTTTTGACAAACTAGAAATTGATGGTGCTACAACTCATTTAATTTTGCTGTTATACTTCCTCCTAGACTATCAGTTGTACAAAGTTATTGGTGATATTGACGACGAAACTTCCAGCAGCACGGTGAAGAAATATTGTCAGAACTTTCAGAAAATTATTGGAGAAAAACTTTGGCCATATTGCGGCAGTTCTTTGGCAGTTACTGCAGCATTTCTTACTGGAGTTGACATCAAAACCAAAATAGAAGACATGGTCAAGTCAGTTGTTACTATGAAGAAAGTGAATGTGGACACCAATAAATTGGCCAATGATTGGGTCGCATTTTCTAAGTCTGTTGTTCCAACTGTTATTTCATTCATCAAAGATTTAAATCTTTCTTCTGGATCATTTGCTGGATGTGAAGTAGCAGGAGTTGTAGAACAGAAGCTGAAAGGTGATTTTGACTTTCTTTTTTTTATCCTCCACCAAACAAAACTCTTAAGTTTGATGACCTCAGAAACAAATGCCTTGAAGGATGAAGTCACCATGTTTCAAAACTTACGGCAACCAACTTCACAACCATTAAATTATTGGAAAAGTGAACAAGGTTTCCACTGCTAACAGCAAGTGCGAAGATTGTTTTGGCCATACCAGTGTCCTCAACGGCATTAGAGCGCTTATTTAGTGCAGCTGGATTGTTGTTGAGTAAGTTACGAAAACGGATGTTACCAGCTCTCGTTATAAACTCTGTGTATATCAGATTTGCATGTAAGATGAAAATTGTGGAAATGGTTCAGGGATTACCTGGATTAACTGAATTGTTAGAAACAGTCGATCAGCAGGAAATTGATAACGTGCTGAATGAGCAGAGTGACTCAGAAACAGAATGAGAGTCAGAATTATCTGAATTGTCATATTTAGATTAAACTTTGTTTTAATAAAATACTATTGAATATTAAAATTAATAAATTCTGTTGTTTTACATGTTTCTTTGTACATGTAGTCCTATTTAGTAGACACTTACCCTAAACTTTCATAAATTTCATAATTTTATTTGAACTGTATTCCATATTAGTATTATCATGGGAATCCCATGGGATGGGACAGGCAAAATTACCGTGGAATGGGATGGGAATGGGACTGAACAATGTGTCCCATGGACAAGCCTGGTGAAATATGCTGTAACTAAGAGTGATAAAGTGTTACATTCATCATCATCATCATCATCATCATCATCATCATCATCTTCCACTTCTGCCGTCAAGCGTCGTGGGGAGGAATAATTTGCGCTTCAGCGCCGGGTGGGCGACACTTTATAGTGTCATTCCGTGTGGTTGTACAATGTCTTTGATGTCGTCAATCCATTTTCTTCTTGGACGTCCTCGTGGTCTCGTCGCAGATGATCTTTGATGTAAGGCCAGTGATGGTAGTTGCTGGTGTTGCATTCTAACGACATGGCCAAACCACTTGATCTTCTGTCTTTCAATAAATGTGGCACAAGGTGTTGATCCCACAGTCTGTCTGATAATAGCATATCTTACTCGGTCTCGGATTGTTAAGTTGGCAGCTCTCCTCAGGCATCTCATTTCGCAGGTGTTGATTTTGCGAAGGTGTAATTTGCATAAAGTCCAAGTTTGAGATTGGTAGCATAGGGTTGGTGTGAATATGCTGTTTATTATCTGTCGTTTTGCGCGCATGGGTATATTTGGATGTTACAGTAAGGGTGATAGTTGATATGTAAGTGGACTAGCTTTTTGACATCTGATTTCAATTTATCTGTCTAATCTGCCATCTTCTGTGATTATCATTCCAAGATATTTGAATTATTTAACTTGTTTCAGAGTTGTGCTATTTATCTGTATACTTAATGGGCCCGGCGATCTGCTAACTTGCATTACTTCGATTTTGGCTGTATTTATGCTCATATTGTATCTCCTGTATGTTGAACTCAGATTATTAATATGATTTTGCAGTCTGCTCTTGTCGCTATAAAACAGGCACTGATCGTCTACAAATAGAAGTTCATTTATTTCCTGTGGATCAGTTGTTTCATCTGGAGTAGAGAGTTCTAAATTTTCTGAATCTGTTCTGTCAAGGCTTGATGCTTTGAATATTCTGTCCATGTAGATGTTAAATAGCAGGGGAGAGAGCACACATTAACGCTACATTATTGTGAAATATGGTGTAACTAAGAGTAATCAAGTGTTACACTCACGCTACATTATTGTGAAAAATGTTGTAACTAAGAATGATCAAGTGTTACACTCACGCTACATTATTGTGAAATATGGTGTAACTAAGAGTGATCAAGTGTTACATCCACGCTACATTATTGTGAAATATGCTGTAACTAAGAGTGATCAAGTGTTACACTCACGCTACATTATTGTGAAAAATGTTGTAACTAGGAGTGATCAAGTGTTACATTCACGCTACATTATTATCAAATATATTGTAACTAAGAGTGATCAAATGTTACATTCACGCTACATTATTATCAAATATGTTGTAACTAAGAGTGATCAAAATTTACATTCACGCTACTTTATTGTGAAATATGTTGTAACTAAGAGTGATCAAGTGTTACATCCACGCTAGATTATTGTGAAATATGTTGTAACTAAGAGTGATCAAATGTTACATTCACGCTGCATTATTGTATGGGGTTTCTTCTTCTTTCGTTCGCTTGAAATATATCTATAACTGCAATGTTGTCTCTTGTATGAATTTAACTGTCTTTTTTGGTTTATTCAGCGGTCCATAGAGTTTATCTTCCACTGTTGTCTCGCTAGGCCAGAAGGTTTGTCTAGATGCGTTGTAATTTGGGCAGTCTTGGAGTACGTGCTCTGCTATCTGCGACACCAATCCATATGTACACATGGCTGATTCATCAATCTTGAATTTTGTATACATGTGGTTGCGTAATCTATTGTGTCCTGTTCTGAGGCGCAGAATAATGACTTGTTCTGGTCTGTCCATAACGTGGTAGTCGTCTTGAGTAGGTTTTGGTGGCTTTCTGACTGATTTGATCATTCTTTTCTTTTGGTTGTATGTAACGGGCACATCAGGCTGTTCTTCTTTTGCTCCTACCTTAGCCAATCGATCAGCTCTGTCGTTTCTAGGTATTCCACAGTGGGATGGTATCCACTGTATGGTGACCTTATGCTGACTGCTAAGTTCAGAAAGTAGTGACTTTAGTACTGGCGATTTCCCAGACAGGGGCGCCTCGAGTACTGATTTTGCATCTGTCAATAGCACCACAGGTTGTGTACCATGGCTGGTATTTAGTAATTTCTCTGTTGCTATCTTGATTGCCTCAATTTCAGCATCATAGTTATGGCTGTACTTTCATGTTGGTACTCTGGCCGTGTCCCTAGTATTATTTGAGTATTCTATGTACACTCCAGCCATTACACTCCTCCATTTCGAACTGCATTTTGTGCTGACCCATCTGTGTAGACTGGGATCCAAAGGTCCTGTGGGTATTCTTCATCAAGGAAGCTGAGAGTGGCTGTTCTGCGTTGTACACTTTTTTGTTCTTCCTTGTCAAATATTCCTCTCACTTTTGACTGGATTTGTAATGATAGTCTATGTTCATCTTTCCATGGATTTCGCTCTGGTATAGTTTTCAGGGGGATACCAACTGTGGGCAGATCGGTGGTTTCTCTGCAGAGTCGTTTGGTCTGGTGGATAAAACTGCTACTTTTCAACCGCCACATAGCTAAGTTTTCAAATCTGATCTTCATAGGGTGGCCTGGCAAGCTGAGGAACTTTTCTGTTTGTTTTAGTATTAGCGTTTTCGTATCTCTGCGCCCTCTCTGTGCTTTTGTCCTCGCCATCTTCTCCATTTCCACTATAGGGGTTTATCTCATCCCTCCTGTGGTGATTCTAAGTGCTTGATTTTGCACCTTGCCCAGCTCTTGTAGTGTGGTTTTTTATGCTGAACACCACGCAGTTGACCCGTATTCCAGGTGTGGTCGTATGCTCTGTTGATAAACTTTGCTAAGTATTTTCCCACTGGCTCCCCATGTGGTTCCACTTAGTTTTCTCAGGGTGGCTATTTTCCTTCTGGCTTTTGCTACTGCTTTGTTGATGTGTTTTCTCCATGTCAGCCAGCCATCACATGTTGCTCCAAGGTATGTTAGTTCTTTATCTTATCTAAGGGGTATTCCATTTATCTGGATGATTCCTGCCTTTTGTTTTGGAGAGAGGGTAAATAGAGTGGTGCTGCACTTTTCAGTGTTTATGCTGACACACCATTTATTTACCCATGCAACAAATGCATCTACAGCTCTTTGTAGCGATCTGGTGGCCACTTGCATGTTCATTTGTGATCCAGGGCATCGGCGTGCATTGCCGCTTTAATTCTATGCGGAAGATTAGCAACAAGATTATTGATGAAGATTAGAAAAAGTGTTGGGGACAAGACTCCGCCCTGGGGAACACCGTGACGCAGTAGTAATTTCTTGCTCTTGAGTCCGTCTATCTGGACACGGGCTCTTCTGTTGTGCAAGTATGCTTTCACCCATTTGTACATTCCTCCATTGACTTTACAGTTTCTCAGTTTCTTTATCAGACCTTCTTTCCAGACTTTGTCAAAAGTTTTCTTCAGATCTATCCATGCCGCAATCACCAGCTTCTTCTCTTGGAATGCATCCTCAGTTTCTTGAGACAGGTAGGTTGTGTGATCTTCCGTAGAGTAACACTGCCTAAAGCCAGCTTTCTGTGCACAAGGATGTTTTCACTTTCAATGTACCACTGCAGTCTGTGATTGATGATGCGCTCCATTGTTTTTGTATGGGGTTGAAACAAGCACACGTGAAGAAACAATGTGAGGATGTAATTGAGGCTTTCGAGATGTGACTATATAGAATAATAGGAATACTATCGGGAGAGGAGAAGAAAACAATGAAAGAAACATTGAAAAATCTGACAGGAAAACATCTGGCATTAAAGAAAACGTTCAATGAGATCAAAGTCCGACAATCAAGGTGCTTCGGCAATTTACCGCGACCCAGTTTCTTGTTTAAGAATGTTCTGGAGGTAGAAGTGCAAGGGAAGTGTGCAAGAGGACGACAAAGTTACACAGGTGGATGGCCAACTTCAAGAGATGGACGTGAAGTCGAAATGAAGAAGAAGAACAGCGGATGTTGGAAACCCTTTGCAATCGACCTTCAGTTTGGAGATGACACCTTACGATGGTGAAGACTCATGAAGAACTTACCTTTGGCACAGAAGCAAAGGACGATCCAGTTGATAAGGCAGCAGTTGTATCGATGTCGCAGGCGCTGCCACCGGTTCATTTTGTCATAGTCGAGCACTTGATGATGTCCATGGTGCAAGTTGCTAACGCTGGATGCCAGATTTTGATTGCTGCCACTCAGGTAGCTCGCTGCGAAGGCGCTCATGTCGAAGTCAGTGTTCTTCAACTGATAGTATCTCAGATATCACTTAATATGTTTGATAATAATCAAGTCCCCGAGGGTGAGCTTCTGTGTTCCAGTATATGTTATTTCCTAAACCCTGAACATGTTATACTAAGCACGGTTAAATCGCTACATTTTATTCTGATCTCATGTGAAATAATTTAACACATCCCTATATTCGGTACAGGCGTTACATAATCACTTATCACATGTGAAATATCTTAACGACACATCCGTAGATGCGGTACAGGCGGTACAAGACCACTCATCACAACCATAAGGGAAAGGAACATGAAATCAGTGGGGGTATATCAACAGGGACATATCAACAGAAGCGTTGGAAAGGGAAAATTAGCTTTAAGTGCAGAAAATAAAAGGTAAAAGAAACACCGGAGAATGGAGAAAGACGTAAGTAAACCTCTTAAACAGCTGACAGCAAATAATCATATAAGAAACGCGGCTTCATATAACTCTCCGATGACAGAGAAAATGGAACGTCGTGATTGTGGCGGCCGGAGAGTGTGTACCAAGGAGTACCTGTACATGCCTGGTGGCTGTAGCGTCATGGCTGGTGCACTCCATTACCTATTCAATTTCCAAAACAGATACAACAGAGTATGGAACTGTGCATGAAGTGTCACGCCTAAGCGGCTTTATAAACAGTGGTAGGTTTCGTAATCTGATTGTGAGTTTTCAGTTGCTTATACCAGGGGTCACCAAACTGCGGCCCGTGGGCCGGATCCGGCCCGCGACGTCATTTCATCCAGCCCGCCGACGGTACTCGAACTTGCTTGATATAGCGTATGAAACACGAGACGTTGTGATACAATTTAAATGTAAATATTATGTTTAGAATAATAGGAGATCTTCACACGTGCGGAGACCTCCTCGCTGCTCTAGGCTGTTTATTTAGGCGGCCCTATTTATATATTTATATAAATATATATATATATATATATATATATATATATATATATATATATATTTATATATTTTGCAAACCTTATTATGAGATATATTCTATTACCAAATGAAGCCGCCTGCCGCGGCTCTACAAGAGTATGGAGTAGCATATCCCATGATACCCTGGTAAAAAATGCATATGATGCTGGGATGTTGTGTTGGCGTGCCTATAAGAGCCCAGTCACGCCATGTTCCTGCCTCTTTGGCCTTGAGAACAACTGAGGCCGAAGAGATGTTGATGTCTAATTTTCAGCAGAGAGTTTGAACTCAATCCTCTGAGCCACTACCAAGCAGATGGGTGAACATGCACCAGGGACGGCCAAGCGTGGCCACTGTTTTTTCCAGACCGTAGTTGAGAGGGCCGACAGGCCCTGTGAAGATCCAAGAGGATCTTGATTGTGGATTGACGAGTATCTGCTGTGGGGTGAGTTTTTAATGAATCTTCATAGTTTAAGTAGGAATATGGGAATAGAATAGCTATGTATGTGCCCGAGAACAATAATGGAGGGGAATATGCCTGGGAAGAGAGGAAGAGGAAGGCCAAAGAGAAGATGGGTGCAGGATGTGGCGGATGATCTCCAGATGGGTGTATCTGAAGCGGGACATCTTGCTTATGATCGAGAGGTTTTCCGGAAGGTTGTTATGGAAGCGAGGTTTTGCAAAGGACATGCTACTGAATGAATTACCTTTGTTATATCTTGTTGTCTGATCATTGCTAGTGTTGTGTATCAGACTATAGTTACAGTGTTGGATGATTATCCATGCTGTTATGGAAGATCACTGGTACTGTGTTGGATGACTACTCATGCTGTGATGGAAGATCACTGGTACTGTGAAGGATGATCATGTGTATGTTTATTCATGGGGATGCCTATTTTGTCATTGCATCTAATCATGAATTTTATTAATTAGTGCATTGGCATTATTAATCGGATGGTGTTGTGTCTTTTCAATTACATTATTATGATTTCCTGTACTGTCATTTACTGTCATTTACTGCCAATATAGTACCTTGCGGTGTATGGCAGAGGGATCGTTGAGCCCGAGGAATAAAGGCCGCCTGGCATGTGCAGTCGCCGCGAACTGTGCAGGTTAGGATTTTCTTTTTGCCCCCGACAGAAAAAAATCCGACACCTTACCGAGGGATCGAACCCGGGCCTCCCGAATGAGAGTCCGGCGTTCTAGCCTCTCGGCCAGCCGATTTCCTGTACACGGACCTGAATTTCTTCTTATATCTCTAAATCTTTTCTTTTCTTGTTAGCCGTAGAGATAGAATGAGATTCTCTTTGTCTTCTTATTCCTCTCTTCTTCTACGGCCCATGAGCAGTCGGCTTTATGATATTATCTTTATCATCAACTATATATGTACCTTTGATGAGCTGTAGCTTCACCAGTGACGCATAGTCCTCTGCTTTCTTGTGTTTCAATAGGATTGTAATTATGTTTCTAATTTAATGTCTTTTTTTTTTCATTTTCAGATCCCGTGTACTTCACCCTTAATTATGGCCACTAGGAAAAGAAAAGTGGACGCCGAGTGTCGATTTTTCAATGAAGAATGAAGAGTAAAGTACTTCTTTGTGGAAACAAAGGACCAAAAAACCAGTTTCGTAATACGCAGCGAAAGTGTCGCCGTTTTGAAAGAGTACAATCTTCGGCGTCACTACGAAACAAAGCATCTATCAACATATTAACAGTTTTCTGGAAAGTTACGCTCTGGGAAATATGAGACCATTAAACGTGGTTTTAAAACACAAAGAAATCTCTTCACGAGAAAATTAGCTGAAAATGAATCTGTCAGTTGTACAAGTTACAAAACAGTGCATAAGAAGGCAGAACGAGGAAAACCGTTTACTGGTGGCAACTTCATCAAAGAGTGTATGATGGAAGCAGCAAATGACTTGTGTCCTGAGAAAGCCGATTTGTTTGGAACTATCAGCCTTTCGGCAAGTTCAGTTGTGCGGAGAACAGAAGAACTTGGAGAGAACATAGGGCTTCAGGTACGCGAGAAAGCTAGGAACTTGTGGTTTTCTCTGGCGCTGGGTGAATCTACTGATCCCTCGAGTACGTCACAACTTCTCGTGTTCATTGAACAACAACTGGGAAAGACATTTTCGTGGAAGTGCAAACAATTTTGTAAGACTATAATCGTCAGTGGAATCAGCTTCGAGGTGTTACAGTTGATGGAGGAAAAAATCATGGCTGGAGTGAGGAAGGGTCTGACGGGGCAGATCAGGACTCAGTGGGAAGATTTGCAAATTCCGGGCGCTATGTTCATATACTGCATCATACATCAGCAAGTACTCTGTGGGAAATACTTAGATATTTATTGCGTACTAAAACCAATCGTTTCTGCTGTGAACTTCATTCGGGAACATGCACTCATTCACCGTCAGTTCCAGGCTTTTCTTGAAGAAATTGATTCTGAATTCTGTGACTTGCCTTATCACACATCAGTGAGGTGGCTCAGCTGCGGTAAATTCCTGTTTCGTTTTTACAAGCTCCGAAACAAAATATATGTTTTCCTCAGTGAAAAAGATAGAGCTAATTCACAGCTGTCAGATCATACCTGGCTGTCAAAGTTGTCATTTTTGGTCGGCATAAATGAACTGAACTTGAATCTTCAGGGCAAGGATTACCTCGTCTGTGATCTCTACAGAACCACAAAGGATTTCGGAGAAAGCTGTCATTGTTGGAAGCACAACTGAAAGGAGAAAACCTTTCTCATGTTCACTGTTTCAAAGAGTTTGGAGAGATTTTCATATCTTGACAGAATTGAGAGTGACATTCTTCTGTTCTAGAATCCGTTTGATTGTAACCTTGATGATGTGCCAGTTGAACTACAGTTGGAGCTCATTGATTTGCAAGCAAATGACTTGTTGAAAGAGAAATACAGAGAAGGTAAACTTGTTGAACTGTACCGCTGCTTACCTGATGTTTAATTTCCGAAACTTAAGAAATTTGCCGTTGGTATGGCTTCAGTGTTTGGAACAACTTATGTCTGTAAGGAAACATTTTCAACAATGAAGTCTGTGAAGTCACCACATCGAACGAGATTTACTGATGAACATTTGAAAGCAATTCTCTTGATTGGATGCAGCAATTCCAAACCAAATATTGATGGTATTTTGAAAGCCACACGTCATTTTCAAAAATCTCACTAACCTCTTTTGCTGCTTAGTGTGTGAGATTCGGATGTGTGCACATTAGGTCTGAGGTAACTATCTTTTTGCTAACGTCGCCTTCTTTGATAACTTTGTTTAGTGTGTGTGTATGTGTGTGTGCGTGTGCGTGTGTGTGTGTGTGTATGTGTGTGTGCATTGCACGCCCTTCTCATGATTAACTTAGTTTGTCGTCTTTTTTCTCAGAGCTTTCGTTCTAGCTTGCAATTATTGTTAAAGTTTGTTTGCATATTCTGTACAGGACGTTTGCTGTAAATACCAGCATTGTTTGCTTTTACTGATGTCTTGGTAAGTTTACGTTCAGTAGTTTACCATTGCTTTCTGAACTACCGACACCCATAACATATCGTCAAAACCAGCGCAACGTTGTCTGCTGCCAAATCGCGCGCAGCTGTGTTTCGAACGCGGGTATACTGGATTACGAACCGCGTCTGTACGACTTTCTCCACGGAGTCCGGCGCAAGTATTGTACAGAATGACTATCCGTCCCGCGCTTGTCATATTGTCAGTTATCCGGCCCGCCGTGAGAAATGTTTTGTGAACCCTGGCTTATACTATCAATAAGAGATTGAATTGTACTGAGTAACTGGTAAACGTCTCCAGAGGAGATTTCCAAGTGGAAAAGAGCTTTTCAGAAATGTTACTAGAGAAATCACTTTCTCGTCAGATATTTGCTCCAAAATAATATTCCCGCCAACGTCTGAAAATGCTGGTACTTATTGTTTGACTCATTTCACCGTGGCCTAGAATATGTGAAGGCCCAATACTTCACACTCTATGGACAGCATCTGGCATACCTTACTTATACAAATTGTACTCTATTTTAATAATTAATTAGAAGAAATTATTGAAGACAATAAAATACTCTGCATTAATTTAGTGAGCATCGGTGACATGAGAACACGACAAAAATCTTCCAGTGGATAAATTAGATTAATATATACATTTATTTTTCTTTCCAAGAGCAGCAAGAAATTTAAAACCAAATAACAAGGGTAGTTTCATCGCATTTCCAGACACACTACTTGAAATTATGAACATCTATTATAACCCAAAATGGTTAAATCAGTTCAGTTAAAAGAGAGTACAGAAACATGTGCAAACATACCCAAGTATTTTATTGCCATCTATAGTTTCCATAGATCAGACGTTAGAAACTATCTTGGCGCCTTTAGAGACCTACAGTCAGACAAAAATATGCTGGCAGCAGACGCCGCTAAACTGGTCATCAGTAGACACTTTTTGCCTAACCTAGAAACATAACAGCACGCACATTACATGAAAGCAATGGTTTAGGGGAACAATATTGACTGTGTTTGTTAACCTTGCAACACACAAACAAGTAAATAACAGAATTGCAACAGATGCAAGAGCGTTGCCAAATATATATATTAAAGCTCTAGAAGAATTTGGACTAGAGCAAGTCACTAGACTGCTGAACACATTATATGATACTGGAGATATACCTTCTGAATTATGTAATTCTGTATTTATTGCAATCCCAAAGAAATCAGGAGCCTTAGAATGTGATCAACATAGAACAATTAGTATAATGAGTCACATCACAAAGATTTTGTTACGAATTATCATGCAAAGAGTGAGGAAGAAAATACAACCTGAAATAGGGGAAGAACAATGTGGTTTTATAGAAGGAAAGGGTACAGTAAATGCTGTGTATATGCTGCGAACAGTTATTGAACGTGCTTTAGAAGTAAACAAGGATATACATCTTTGCTTTATTGACTACACAAAGGCTTTTGATAGAGTTAGACATGTCAACATTGTGGATATGCTTGCAGATCTACAAATTGATGGGAAAGACATTAGACTTATAAAAAAACATATATTGGAAACAACAAGCTGCCATAAGGATCGATAATGAAGTAGGACAATACCAACCTATTAAGAGAGGTGTTAGGCAGGGATGTGTAATGTCTCCAGATCTTTTTTCCCTATACAGTGAAAATATTTTCAGAAATGTAGAAGACCTAAATGGAATCAGCATTGGAGGACGAAACATCAATAACATTAGATATGCAGATGATACAGTATTGATTGCAGACAATGCACAGGATCTGCAACAATTAGTAGACGCTGTGGTTGTACACAGTGAGCAGCTGGGGTTGGAATTAAATTGTAGGAAGACACAGGTTATGGTCGTCACTAGGAAGAACGAAGTACCACAATGTAATATACAAGTAAATGGGAATAATCTTCAACAAGTGAATCGGTTCAATTATCTCGGAACAGTCATAACATCTTATGGGAGATGCTTTGAAGAGATTACAACAAGAATCGCCATGGCGAAAGTAGCCTTTAGCAAGATGAAAAACATACTGACCAATAAAAAGATGTCAATTGAAACGAGAAAAAGAGTGTTGAGGGGAGACATAGAGACTGTTCTTTTGTATGGATGTGAAACTTGGACAATGGGCAGTCAAGCTGAAAAACATCTGATGGCTGCAGAAATGTGGTTTCTGAGGAAAATGCAAAGAATACCATGGACAGACAGAAAAACCAATGACCAAGTACTACAGGCGACAAATGAAAATCGTAAATTGATTATATAAATTAGACGAAGACAGTCAAAATTTTTTGGACATGTTATGAGAAGAAATGGACTGGAGAACTTAGTGACAGCTGGCAAGATCGAAGGGAACAGACCAAGAGGAAGACCGAGAGGAAAATACCTGGATGGCTTGGCCACATGGCATGGACGAGACAGGAACACTGAGCTGATCCACGACTCTGGTGATCGAGTGAAATGGCGAATCATGACCGCCCCCGCTTTCCGGCATGGCACATGATTGATTGATTGATTGATTGATTGATATATATATATATATATATATATATATATATATATATATATATGTGTGTGGGGGGGGGGAAATTTGTGTGGGTGGGTGAGTGTAAGCAGACTAGGACCATCATAACAAAAGAGCTCAAACAGCAGCAAAAATTGGAACAAAAGTTATTATAATTATTTAAACAAATCTTTATAAGCTTCTGAAACTGATCAGACACAAAGCATAAATTCAAATACACAAGGGTAAGGCTACAGGGCATCAATAAAATCTTTAAAAGAGTTATCACAGAAGCAAATGAAAGCAAAAGAATAACAATAATACTGAGAGACTGCAAAATATCAGACAGGGAACGTCTACAAAAAATTATCAGAACCATAATAATCAGAAATGACTTTCAATTACGTAACAGAAATAATAATTCATGAAAATAAACCACCGAGTTTATATCCTGACTAGACAACAACCTAATTTCAAACAACTGTTCAATATACCGTCAAACCATGATGAAGAACTCACTCAAATGCAGCAAACGAACTAGGCTCAGAATTCAACATTCAGATATCCGAGATACAGTACATGATAATCAGTGAACACGGCTTCTATTTTCTCTTTCATTGTAAAATCATTGCTTCCGGTATAATATCAACTTGATGATAAACGAAATGTTAACTAAACAATAGCTGTGTCAATAGCATACGGTTGAGAAGCTCTGCCTCGTGGTAGACGTCAGTTTGAGCAAACTGAGAGAGGAAAGTTGTTGACAATTGTGTCATCCTTTCAACTGCGTCTGATGTTTGTCCATCAAGAATGATAATGACCATTCATTTCATCCAGTAGGGTTGAAAGTTTGGAGTCGTGAGTTCTAAGATGGATGGTAAGGCCTATTTTGGCTCGAAATGTTCTTCGACAATGTGGGCAAAGCATTTTGACGTTCCAGGAGGAGGATCTCCTGCGGCGGTTTTTTTTTTACAAGTCTTTTTTTTCCCATAGCTCTTGCAGTCCTGTTTGCTTCACAAGTGATTACACCCTTGCGTAATGATGTACGCCACGAATTTCAGTCTTTGACAGCAGTCTGCCAAGTGTCGTGATAAATTCCAAAATCTGTTAGTGAGATCTTCATTGTCTTTAAAGCGTTTCCTCTGGACACCTTGGGAGCGTTTCCCACAGCGCAGTTCGCTGTAACAGATTCGTTTCGAGAGCCTGTGATTTGACATGCGAGAGAAGTGACCAGCCCTGGGAAGCTGATTCTTTATTAGTAGAGTATAGATACTGGGCATGGGCGCTCTTTCTAGAACTTCAAAGTCTGGATCTTGTCTTGCCATGTAATCTGCAATAGCTTCCTAAGGCAGACTGAGTGGAAGTGGTTTAATTTCCTGGCGTGTCACTGGTAAACAGTCAAGGTTACACAAGCATATAGCAGTGTGGATAATACGACTGCTTTGTAGACTTTCAGCTTTGTTTGTAGGCTTATTCCATATTTGTCCCACACATTCTTGTACAGTCTGCCAAAGGCCACGCTGGCCTTGGTAATTCTTGCATTCACTTCATCATCAATTGTGGCAGCTTGTGACACAGTGCTGCCAAGATAGGTGAATGTGTCCACAACACTTAGTCTATGATCATTCACTTTGATATTCGGCATTAGTCCCTGGGGCTGGCGGGTACGGTCTTCTCCAAGTTGATATTGAGCCCAAGGCCTAGTACATTATGATTCGCTTAAAGACTGATCATCGCAAGACAAGGACAGAGACATTAAATTTAGCAACATGGAACGTTAGGA
The DNA here is from genome assembly GCA_963921405.1 of Cepaea hortensis. Lineage (NCBI taxonomy): Eukaryota > Metazoa > Mollusca > Gastropoda > Stylommatophora > Helicidae > Cepaea > Cepaea hortensis. Next base: position 89,726,286 of record OY992878.1, on the reverse strand, counting down.
CGTTAAACGACGATGGAAAATTAGAGAAAATAAAACAAGAAATACAAAGAGAAAAAAATAATATTTTAGGGATGTGCGAAACGAGATGGACAGGAGCAGGCATCAAGATAGATGAAGATTTTAAGATTATTTATTCTGGAGGTGAAGATCGACAAAGGGGAGTGGCAATAATTTTGGACCGGAATACATCAACATCTGTTCAAGGATACTGGGCCGTGTCGGACAGAGTTCTACTAGTTAAACTGAGTGGCAGACCTTTTAGCATAAATGTTATTCAAGTATATGCCCCAACAGGAGAGTCCAGTGAAGATAGTGTAGAGGAATTTTATAATGACATGGAGTCTGCCTTAAAGAAATGTAAAATTTCAGAAATAAACATCATAATAGGAGACTTCAATGCAAAAGAAGGAAATCAAGGTGATAGATACACAGTAGGAGACTATGGTTTAGGAGAGAGAAATGAAAGAGGATACAGACTCGTAGAGTGGGCAAAAAAAAAGGAAATGATTGTAGGAAACACCTGGTTTAAGCAACACCCTAAAATATTATGAACATGGAGGAGTCCTGATAGCAGGATCAGAAACCAGGTTGACTGTATTCTGATTAGCAGTAGATTTAGAAACGCACTAACAGTAGCAAAAACAGTTCCCAGTGCTGATTGTTATAGTGACCACAGACTACTTACAGAAACATTGAGGATAAAGCTGAAGAAAGTCAAGTATATAACACGAAACACTAAATATGTTTGTGTACATTGAGTAATGATAAGGAAATACAAAACAAATTCAACATAGAAGTACGGAACAGATTTGATATATTGTCTGATCTAGAGATATTATTCCAGGATGTGTATGATCAGTAGGAAATGTTAAAGAATTCAATTAGACTGGCTGCAGATACAACTATTCCAAAATTAAAGAAGGTGGGTCGTAAGAAATGGATGACCGAAGAAATTTTACACCCAATGGAAACAAGAAGACTCAACAAAAATAATCCTGCCAAATATGAAGAAATTCACAGACAAGTCAGAATATTATGTAGGAAGGCAAAAGAATCATGGCTTGAGGAAAAGTGCTTAGAAATTGGAAAGCAACACAACAGTCAAAATACCAAATTAGTGCACAAAAGAATTCAGGAACTTACTAATAAAAGAACAAGTACATCAATAGGCCGTCTAAAAACTAAAGATGGCAAAATCATAATAGAAAAAGATCAGATTCTACATGTATGGACAGATTATGTGACCAACCTGTATAATGATAACAGAGAGGAACAGTATGATATTAGATTTAATAATGAAGGACCACCAATTTTAAAGAAGGAGGTTCAAAATGTTATTAAGCACATGAAAGCTGGCAATCCCCCGGTGCAGATAACATCACAACAGAAATGATTAAAGCTTTAGAAGAATTTGGATTAGAGCAAGTCACCAGACTGCTGAACACATTATATGATACTGATACTGATACCTTCTGAATTATGTAATTATGTATTTATTGCAATCCCAAAGAAATCAGGAACCTTGGAATGTGATCAACATAGAACAATTAGTATAATGAGTCACATCACAAAGATTTTGCTAAGAATTATCATGCAAAGAGTGAGGAAGAAGATACAACCTGAAATAGGGGAAGAACAATGTGGGTTTGTAGAAGGAAATGGTAAAGTAAATGCTGTATATATGCTGCGAACAGCTATTGAACGTGCTATAGAAGTAAACAAGGATAGACATCTTTGCTTTATTGACTACACAAAGGCTTTTGATAGAGTTAGACATGTCATTATGGTGGATATGCTTGCAGATCTACAAATTGATGGGAAAGACACTAGACTTATAAAAAACATATATTGGAAACAACAAGCTGCCATAAGGATTGATAATGAAGTGGGACAATATCAACCTATTAAGAGAGGTGTTAGGCAGGGATGTGAAATGTCTCCAGATCTTTTTTCCCTATACAGTGAAAATATTTTCAGAAATGTAGAAGATATAAATGAAATCAGCATTGGAGGACGAAACATCAATAACATTAGATATGCAGATGATACAGTATTGATTGCAGACAATGCACAGGATCTGCAACAATTAGTAGGCGCGGTTGTTGTACACAGTGAGCAGCTGGGATTGGAATTAAATTGTAAGAAGACACAGGTTATGGTCGTCACAAGGAAGAACGAAGTACCACAATGTATAATATACAAGTAAATGGGAATATTCTTCAACAAGTGAATCGATACAATTATCTCGGAACAGTCATAACATCTGATGGGAGATGCCTTGAAGAGACTAGAACAAGAATCGCCATGGCGAAAGTAGCCTTTAGCAAGATGAAAAACATTCTGACCAATAAAAAGATGTCAATTGAAACGAGAAAAAGAGTGTTGAGGGGGTACATAGAGCCTTTTCTTTTTTATAGATTTGAAACTTGGACAATGTGCAGTCAAGCTGAAAAACATTTGATGGCTACAGAAATGTGGTTTCTGAGGAAAATGCAAAGAGCACCATGGACAGATAGAAAAACCAATGACCAAGTACTACAGGAGACAAATGAAAATCGTAGACTGATTAGAGAAATTAGACTAAGACAGTCAAAATTGTTTGAACTTATTGACAACTGGCAAGATCGAGGGGAACAGACCAAGAGGAAGACCGAGAGGAAAATACCTGGATGGCTTGACCACATGGCATGGACGAGACAGGAACACTGAGCTGATCCACGACTCTGGCGATCGAGTGAAATGGCGAGTCATGACCGCCCACGCTTTCCGGCATGGCACATGATTGATTGATTGAATGGTCATAGAAGCCGGTATAAATACGGAATGAATCTCAAGATAACGAAACGAAGACCACAAAAGGATCACAGCTGCTTTATAGACTCTTCTAATTCTAGCTTTAAAGAAAAACACCAACATCCGTCGCATGATAGCCTGACAAAAGGATGTGACAGTTCTTTACAGGGGGAAAGTACTGGGCGTGTTCAACCATCTCAGGCACAACAACATTTTAAAAACTTCCTGGCTTCCTCCATAAAATATGCATGTGCTTACGGGGATTTCATAGATCATGAAGAAAATTGAATACTGTGTCCCCAATTAAAGTTGGTTTGAGAGATTATTGGAGGATAATACAACTCAATAAAACGAGAGTTTATATGTAAACAATAAGTCACTATCACTGAATGGAAGAAAGCAAAAGTGAGTTGCATATCCTTTACAAGACGTCGCAGTCAACACCAGCATTATTTGCTGTTGTGATCTCTTGGCAAGCAGTTTGTCATTGCTATCTGAACGACCGGCATCTCTCCACTTCGTAAAAAACCAACGCAAGACGGTTTGATGCCAAATCGTCTGCAGCTGTGTTTCGAACGTGGGTAAGCGGAATTACGAACTGCGTCCGTAACGCCATCGCCACGGAGCTGGGATGTACGAAAGTGAGTGCTGAAATGCTATATAGAAGCTGTATTGCTGTATGGCAGTGAATCTTAGAATGTAAATGAATAAATTAGGAAGAACGAACTTGGAAGCAACAGAGATGTGGTTCCTAAGACGAATGTTGCTAATTCCTTGGACTGCCAGAGTAACTAACATCGATTGCCTGAAAGAGGCTAATGGAACTAGAACATTTTATGCAACAATAAGAAAGAGACAAACAGTTTTCTTAAGTCATGTGATGAGAAGAGAGTCATTGGAGAACATTGTGACAACTGGAAAGATCGAAGGGAAGAGAGGCAGAAGCAGACCAAGAGAAATGATACTGGGTGGATTGAGACGGTGGCATGGGTGAATATCATCGGCAGAATTGATCCAGAACACCAAAGACCGAAATCTGTGGAGAGTCATGAACGCCTGTGCCAGCAGGCAGGGCACTTGATGATGATGATGATGATGATGATGATGATGATGATGATGATGATGATGATGATGATGATGATGATGATGATGATGATGATGATGATGATGATGATGATGATGATATGTAAATCCGATTAGTAGAAGATATCTCGAATGAAAATTGGTGGCATCTGCATTAAGAAACCTCAAACGGTTTGTATTTCTAACGGTAGAACTGTAGATTTCAGTTTCGGAACACACACTGAGAAGAATCGTAACAGAAACCGTAAACTCATAAAGTTAGTACAGAACACCAAGCAAGTTAATTCACAGACACGAGGTAACGCCAGGAGATAATACAGAATACCATAAAAACTCATGGCGGTACACATCAAACAAGGGAATCCACAATAATGAGACAACTCCTGGAGGTAGCGAATAACACCAGACAAAACCAGAACTCAATGAAATCCGATCAGAACTCTGCGACATTTTGTGAGTCTTATATTTCACTGGAATGGTTCCACTTCCACTTCTGGGGCGGCTGGCCGAGTGGCTAGAATGCCTCGGTAAGGCGTGGAGTTTTTTTTTTTTTTCTGTCCTGGGCAAAATGAAAACTCTAACCTGCACAGTTCCGGCGACTGTACTAGCCATGCGGCTTTAATTCCACAGGCTCGAGTACCCACTGTCCTACACCGCAAGGTACTATAGGCAGTAAATGACAGGTTCCACTTCCGCTTTTGATTACTGGCAATGCTAGAACAGGTGTTAATGATAAAAGCATTCTGCAACCCGCAAAATTATATCACACCACCAGTTGCAGCCCGATCGTAGCCTGTCCACCAAAAGCAAAAAGGACAGAAAACAATTCTTCTTCACTTTCTTCTTCTTCTTCACTTTCTTCTTCTTATTCTTCTTCGTTCCTCCTTTAAGTGGATTGTGTCACACCTATTTATGCATCTCAGAGATCAATGTGTCCCACTTCTGCTTTTATATGTATCAAGTTTACTTTCTCGAGACAGATTCCATCCAACTTAAAGGCCTCTACCTACCCGTGGGCAGGTGTCCTTTTTCTAACAAGTTTGCCAGAGCAGTGGCTTTACTATCTACTCATTGGGACTTCCAACTTCCGTAGTATTGTTAACGTGCACAAGTTGCACACAGGAACTCCTGTTTGTCGCCCTTATCCGAGAAGGCTGGATATCCTATATCACTATCCAAGAGATCAAGCGGAAGTGTAATATCATTAGTTAGTTAGTTAGTCGACAGATCATCCTCGTTGCACATCGAACCATTCAGTCCATAAGTGCTCGGATCCCCTCCTCAACAAATCCCGCAGCGTGTAGCGGCTAACGACGCCAGTTCTGTGTTGGTTTATCAATCTCCTTTGGCTTCCTGCGTAGTGTTCTTGTTTGGCCACCCCTCTTTTAATTTGCTGCTCTCGCAGTCTGGCCATTGTTGTAGATTCACAGTCATCACTTGGTTCTCGCAAAAGTCTCACTTCTCGTAGAGCATTCAGAATGTCAGCCTGGTCCATGGCGTGTCCGCCCTCCACAGTAGCCTCACCTGCGAGCTTGTCAGCCCGCTCATTTCCTTGTACTTCCGCATGCCCTGACACGAAGATGAAACTAATCTTTGCCAGCCAAGACCGCTTCAGAGGCAGCAACCATTCTCTTCGGATCGACCCCTCCTCTATCCTCTTGATCATGTTCATTGAGTCGCTAAGGAAACAAGCCCTAGTGAATGTCTGTGTCTCGAGCCATGTTATTGCTTTACTTACTGCCATGACTTCAATGGTCAGGCTACTTGTGGTTTCAGTGAAAGCACCAGAGTCCTCCTTCACAATCTCCCTCCGGCCCGAGCTGTAAAGGCCCATGAGCTTCTCACATGTCGGACGACCGACCCATCTGTGTAGATGACCGCGTCACCGTCTAGGGAATTCTCGAAAATCAACGCTTGTACTTCAGCCTCAACAGCAGCCGGATTTTCTTTCTAGTTGGATGCAAACTGAAAAGGATGTGCAGAAATCTGTTGGCACTTGCACCCACTCCTCGCCAGGTTCTAAGTCCTCAAGTGAACACACCTGTTGAAGAATGTCTTCGGCTTGACCCATCCACGGCCGTCCTCTTTTTAACCTGCTGCCCTTCACCTTCCTAATTTCACTATGCAGTGGATGTTGTGTGTTTGCGTTAATTCTGAGGTAGGCGCGTGCTCTGCAAACTTGTATTCTCTCTTCAATGGTTGGAAAATCAAGAAGGTAGCGCATCGCCCTGCATGCTGTATCTCTTGTACATCCAAGAATAATGCGCATAGCTTCATTCTGTATCCTTTCCATCCTTTCTATCTGCTTATAGCTGAGAGTCAGGATTGCCATTGCATACTCCAAAACAGACATGACCAGCCCCTCGTACAGAAGACATAGATGGCGCTGCTCACAGTTTGCTGCCGCCATCACCCGCATCGCTGCCAAACCCCGCTTGGCCTTTGTTATCACCTGGTCTATGTGCACATTATAAGCAAGGCTTCGATCAAACCGTATCCCCAGGTAAAATCATTACCTGCGTTCTTTCCACCGTCTCTGAACACAGCATTACAGTTGGTGTTGGATTGTTGACAATATGATTATTCAACGAGAACCAAGTCACTGTTGCCTTTGTTGGGTTGACCATTGCCCCAGCTTCATCACACCAAGTACTTATGCGATTGAGTTCGGTTTGTAGTTCCACAGCAACCTCCTCTCTATCCTTACCCTGACGATACACTAAAACATCATCGGCATATGACAATGTCCTGCCAGGTCCAGTGATCTGCTCACTGGTGATTCTCACTGTGTAGGCGTTGAACAGTACCGGAGATAATGGTGATCCCTGTGGTAGGCCAGGATATATTGTTGTTGGTTCCGAAGTCCAACTGCCACATCTAAAAACTACTTTCCGTTGGAAGAGGGCTGCAGCGATCCAACTAAGGAGGAATGGACTTACGTTTAGTTCAAGAAGCTGAAACATTAAAAAATCCAGTGGTACTCTGTTGTATGCGTCTTCAAGATCAATCGCTGGAGCAACGGTTTCAGTGCCTGAGTGGAAACCTTCATAGACATCATGGGCAAAGACTGCTGCATTGGTCCAGGTTTCTCTTTTTGGACGGTACCCACCCAGGGTAGGTGGGAAAACACCTTGCCGCTCTAGTTGGCTTGATATTTTCCTGGCAATTACCTTCTCCAGCAGCTTGCCTATTGTATTCTGCATGGTTATAATTCGATATCCCTGAATTTTTTTGTGGTCTTTGTCAGGCTTCGGCAAGGGAATCAGATAGCTGTGTAACCATTCCTCCTTGATGCTAGCACTCCTTATACTGTTGTTGTACATGTCTGCTAATTTCTCTAGCACATTGTCGGTACACCTATTTATGTCGTCGTATCTTATGCCATCAGGACCTGGAGCACTGTTTTTTGATCGTCGAAGCACAGCCTTGATTTCTTTCACTGTCACTGTGTCTTCATCCGAAGTGTTCTGGGCCTTGCATCTGTCTGAGGTGACCTCCTTGGCCAGATTTCGGCCTCCCATGTCTGTCTGGTTGCTCTGCTCAAGGTAGCGTTCAAAGAGGGCTTTGCCCTTGTCCTCGTCAGTCCTCTGCCAGATGAGGTCAGCACCTTGGAAGTCAGAAATGCTCTTATTCTTGACTACACCACTCATGCTTTTATGTAGTCGCCAGAACAATTTCAGTGACTTGTCTGTGCTTACTCTTTGACACACCTCTGCCCATTTTTCGCATTTTTCGCTTTTGACCAGTTTTTTGAAATAGCTTACTTTTGTGTGCATCTCTCTTTCTAAGTGCAAGCAGGGACTAGGATGACCAGCTCTGTTCTTCTTGGCATTTTGCCATCTCCTTACAGCACTACGCTTATCCACCCAAGCCTTCTCCACCTCGAAACTCCACCACGGTGGCTGCTCCCAGCTTTTTTTCCTGCCCTGAAACGTTCTGCGCTTGTCACGTCTTAATTTACTCACCACATCTTGCCCTGTACTGTCATACTGGAACGTCTTTACATTTAGCTTGTGCTGCCTGGTTCTGCCTTTCTCCACCAATATGCTGCAAGGGTTGTGGTCGCTGCCATGGTGTCCTAGGACACCCCATCTACACACTGTAGTGAGTGAAGGTGAAACTAGGCCAGATCAATAGCACTGTCCTCATCGCCTGGACGGCTTGCTGTCCTGGTGACACAGCCACTGTTGATACAAACCAGGTCGATGGTTTCCAGTGCAGTCTCGAGCTCCTCCCCTTGTGTATTGGAGGAAGTGTTTCCCCATGATCTGCCTTTAGCGTTGAAGTCACCACAGAAAATAACATTTCTCTTGTGGCCTAATATGCCACTTAAGCACTGCCACTTCTGGGCGTCCACACTCGCATTGCGGGCATAAACATTAACCAACACGAATGGTATACTGGAATGAACTCTCAACGCCTGTATTTGTATATCGTCACTGTCCCAACTGGACATGTCTAGCTCTGACGCCAACATGCTGTCGCGAACGAGAATCGCCGTTCCCAGATGTCGTCTGTTGTAGAAACATTTGAAGCCGGCAATTCGGAGTAGCTGATCGCCCAGTCTCGTCTCCTGGAGTGCTACAATGTCGTTCCTGTAAACTAGGGTTTCTAAAATAGAGCCCCGTTGTTTTACACTGGCACAGTTCCAATATAGAATACGGATGTTCATGAGTCCTAGACGGTGACACTTGAGTCTAAAACGTCTCAAACCACCGCGCTTACCTTGCTTCTTTCTCCCTGCGCGGCTACCACGCCGCTTCGTTATGTTGACTGCTGACCGCTCGGAGAACACACGTTGTTCCGCCATGTTGAAAAAACGTAAACACAGACTGCTGAGAACCACACACGCTGCTGAAAATTCACTCAAGGATGGCTTCGCTCGATGCACGAACTCCGTAGCACCCGCGCAGATCTTGAGTAGAAACTCCTGGTTTTACATCCTGGCACACCAATTACACGCTGGAGATGAATAAATCCATCCCCTACGCGAAAAAAGTTAACGAACACAAAACAACACGACCGTCCGTCACCATCTTGAAACCGGAAGTCCGTCATATCATTAGTTACCGGATACCAATCGTTATTGGGGAAATACCCCGCCCTTGCAGGGATCGAGTCTGGTACCTTCTGAACCTGAGGCGGACACCGTAACTCTACGCCACGGATCATACTTTCTTTCAGTTAAAGAACTGGCCACTGCAGACTGCTTGACCACCGGATTCATCCATTGGGCCGGTCAGTCAGAAAACGTGTTGAAGTAATCTAGTCATGTCCCACCATTGTTACCTCGTGCATTCATTGAGCCAATCAGTATGAGGGCGTGAGGAAGTGGTCTGATCTGATTTCTATTAGCGACGAATGTTGGGCGGCGCTAACCAAACCTAACACCCCATGTTGTGCCAACAGCTTCGGGCGGAGGAGCGCAATTTGGAGGGCACAATTATTATCCTGGTGCGAGGAAATACAATCTAAAGACTAAATGTCATGGCAGGACAGGCCAGGTCCTAAGCCTTGGTTGGCGGCCGGTCTAGGATGAAAGTTCCGACAGGCGGACAGTTAGAGCATTGCTTTGCTGATCCGGCAGCTACTGCAGCTAGTCTTTTTCCGCGTGTACAGGTGTTATCTTTCCTCTTGAGTAAACTAGACAGGCCGAGAGAATGATGATGCTGTATGGGCAACACGTGGTCTCTAAATTCCATCCAGGATTTGTGCTAGGAGTAATAACACTCAGTTTTACAAACTATCGTCTATCAAGACGGCAAGGTGCCAGTCATAGTCAGTCATTATACCAGACAGTCTGAAGACGTGCTGAAGTGGTTTGATCACCTGCCTCTACTGTCTTCAGAACAGCAAAAGCCACATGCTGACATGTTTGTGTGATGTAGTTTATCGTAGGATGTTCTCTACTTCCCCTCTTGACCTCCAGTATTTTCAGTAATAGATCTTTGGGTATCATACTGTGACCAAGCCAAGATAACCTTCTGTGTTGATTGATGCACAATAGTTGTCTATTTATTCCAATACCTTTAAGATTGTTTCATTTATCTCTTCTGTCAAGAAGAAAGAGGAGGAAGAGGGAAAGTAGGAGTAGGAGGTGACGGCGGCGGTGGCTGTGGTGGTGGTGGAGGTGGCAGTAGTGAAAAAAGTAGGAGGAGACGTGATTAAAGGCTAACGTGGAATAAAACGGCTGTAATACTTCACCATGTCTATATAAATAATGTACGTAATTGCTAAACTGTGTATAGTTGAAACTAACCACAGCCTATTGCTGATTTGTACAGGTAATTTTTAGTACACACATAAAATGACGCGACTGGTTGAGTCCAATTGTGCCGGTAATCACTAGCAGAGTCTTGAGCACGACTAACACGCTGTGTGTCACGGTACACAATCTACAATATTTAACTATATTTCTTGAATAATTCCTCCGTTTCTGCGTGTCGTGATGTAAGAAAATTATGTGTTTTAACACAGGCTAGAATTGTCAACATCATTATTATCCTTCACTTAGCTACCATAACATTACCGTGCACACACATACACACGGTCTGGCGGTGCACGATCCAAGATCTGTACAATATAAGACGTACGACTTCTATATTGTAACGCGCTGTTCACACATCGTATACAAATATACATCTATACAAGTTATACATTTATATGCGGATACTTTCAAATTCAGTAAAAAATATAACGTTTCAGCATGCACTTGCACGTGGGTATTATATCTGCTCATCCATGACACGGTGAGTGTGGGTGCTAACTTCTCAAGGTCTGTCAACAGCTGGGATTTCAACACTGGGGTAATAATGGCTATAGCCAACACACGTTACACTGGCTGTTTGAATATACTAATCGATACCCGTACGTTTTCTGAGCCTACAACAAAGCTCGACCTACTTATTAGTTTCAATTACACTAATCCGGAAGCTTTTAATCAGTTATTAGTTTATTCGTGAACACCATCAACCAATTACTTCCCCCTGTTTGTCCCCAACAAGAAGTTGTAAAGGGACTTGCGTGTACCAAAGATCTCAAGAATTCTGTTGACCTTAGAGAGGATATTGGTAGAAGTGAAGGATGAGGGACGAGACTAAGACAGAGAGTAAGCGATAACACACCAGACAGATGCATGTCGAAATTAGATGTACTGAGCTTATGACTTGACGAAACTGAATGTACTGAGCTGAAGGCTTGACGAAAATGGATGTAATGACCTAAAGGCTTGGCGAAACTGGATGTATTGAGCTGAAGGCTTGATGAAACTGGATTTTTAACTCGTTTTATGGTGACCTAGGAATGAAAGGAAAGCAGAATAGTGCGAATTCCGTGGAGTTCCGTCAGAATGTCATAGTGCCGGATATCCGCCTTCAAGGGGCCCACACAACGCGCAGTGGTAGTCACCGTTTCCTGTTCTATAAAGTTAAGCAAAGAGAGTTAAGGTAAGAGTTACTGACCAAACACCCCAGATACTTACCATACTACAGTGGAACACAGAAAGAATCCTTAACATATACAAGTCCTCTTAGCCTTATGAAGTCAAAATTAATGTGGTATGCATCAAAGAGACACTTCACAATGCCCTTCGTAGTTAGGTATTGAAATTCGTGGATTGAAAAATGAAAAAGCAAGATAATGTGGCATCTGCAAGAAAAACACTTTTTAACTCTAAAGCAAGCTGGATTCAGAAAGTTCAGATCCACTGAAAACCTAATAACCTACATAGCTCAGAAGGTTATAGGATGCCTTCCAAGAGACAAAGCACACATTAGCGGCCCTTATGGATTTATAAACAGCATTTGATAAAGTATAGAAGGAAGGAATGAATATCAAACTGCAAAAAATACAAGTGTGTGGATAAATGTTAAATTGATCAACCACTATCTTGATGACAGAACATGAGTGTGGTAACTAGTGAAGAGAAAACAACTTGCACATTGTTCTCCCTCTTAAATAAAACACAGCACTCCAAGCTAGTGTTGAGTGGAGAAATACCGCTTCAGAAAGAGTTCAAACAACCCAGGTATCATCTTCGATCATTGTTTGAAATAGATTAGTAACATTTTGACAAATCCAACAAGAGCAAAACAGAGAATGACAATCTTGCAAAACTGGTACAACAAGGGACCAAGAGGAGAGAGTTCTCAAGAAGCTACATACTGAACGAGCATGGTCGGTACTTAAATTCGGTATTGCAGCTTGAGAAACAGCAGCAGATTCACACTTAGGCGAAATTAATAGTCAAAATGGGGAAGTCGGATTCTAACAGTAGATACGAACAAGGCATCCAGTATTGAGAAAACAATAACATCCCGAATGAAACAGAATAAGACAAAAAGTTCTAAACTATATAGAAGAACACTACGCAAGTAGCATCTCGGCCAGTCTGTACACAGAGTGATCAGCAAACATCTCAATAGAAAATGTCGGTGGAGAAACTTTCGGCATCTAAAGAACGGCGTAAAGAAAAAAACACTGTCAGCGGCAACTGGCACATTCTCACGTAATTTTCAGAGCAGAGATGGAGGTCTAGAAAACTGCAGCAGAAAATCATGCTGGCCGAGAAGAAATAAACAGAGAAACAAATAGCTGTCTCCACAGATGATAAGTCATCCTCACTGAAGAGCAACAACAGTGCAGAACTAGTAGACTATTGTCTGCGTCTGAAATCCAAAAGGGTTTAAACACAATGGAATCTGTCACGTTGTAACAAACATGGAAATGAAGAGGATGACAAACTGCCCACAGAACGTAGACGACTACGTCAGATTAATCTTGGCATAATCTTTGATAAGGCCAAGAGGTTTATAAGCTGCATTTATAGCACCAAATGGGAATCAGCGAATCCAGTCACTAGACCAGTGGTTCTCAATCAGTGGGTATGGGGGGGGGGGGGGGATTTTAGGGTTTCCAGGGGGGAGTTAGGATTATTTCAAAATCGCGTTAATACAAGAACCGATTACATGATATTGTTTTTCCCTTCATACTTTGCGGTTCTGTACGTCTCACCCTTCTGAAATTCATTTTATAACGTAAGTAAATCCGCAAATCACGTTTTATGTAGACGTCTAGACATGTTTAAGTGTGCTATTAAATTTAGTTTCCATTATTACGTATACTGTGTAGGGGCGGGGGTGAATTCTTAGGGAGGAAATACGAAAGGGGGGGGGGTGACTTTCTGAAAATATGGTGAAGGGGGGATCGGGCCAAAAAAGGTTGAGAACCACTGCACTAGACAGATGACGCATACTTTCAATTCGACTGACGTGAACAACCAACAATCGTCAGATTCCGCACAAGATATTTCACTTATTCAATAGACTAATGATATGAGATACTGGCGAGTGTAACTGAGCAGTTGGTGAAATGATGGTTAATGTTTCCTGAAAGTGTCCAATATTTGCAGAACAGAAAACATTACTTTGGTATCCACTCGCTCAATTTGAAGGCAAACTCTGTAGAGATGTCAACAACCTCAAATTGACAGCTGCATTATTTAAATATATTCAGGCTGACTTATGAAGTTGGTTTGAAAGGAAAAAGATCAAAGTACGTAATGTTATCAAAGCAGCCAAAACGACCAGCGATTTACGACGGGAAGCTATTAAGTAACAGGAATTTAACGAATAACTTTTTAACAATAGATAGAACCAGAAACTTGTGTTATTTCTCAACATATTCCCCCTTTCTGGCAACACGTTTCGTCCATCTGTCCACTAGATTGTTGTTGCCTACTAGGGAAAAGTGTTTATGTGTGGTCTTAAACTAATTTTGCACTTCGTCTTGTGCAAACATCTGACCCCCCCCCCCCCTTTCCCTAATATTCTTTCAATGGTTAAAATACATGAAAGTGTATACTGGATGTTCACACATTTCAGACCACGTAGTGTATCCACTGTATGCGCAGCCGTGTGAGGGCTGGCGTTGTCGTACAGCAACAATATTCGTTTTGAGATAAGTCCGCGGCGTTTAGATCGTAACATGGGATTCAGTTTGTTCACTAGCATGTTGCTGTAACTAACACTGGTCAAAACTGTACTAATTTTCTTAGAAACGCACCAATATAGAGCCCTTGATATCCCAAAAGATGGTCATCGTGACTTTCCCAGCGGACTCCTGCATCTTGAAATTTTTCTTAACAGGAGACAGCGGGTGCTTTCACTGCTTCGACTGCCTCTTGCTTTCTTCTTCGTAACATTAAAAAAACTGTCTCCATTCTGAACCATTATTCTTCTATAGATTTCATATGATTTTACACCTTCTGACCACACAAAAGACGAATAACGTCTCATTGTTCTTCCACGGTGCAAGTCGTTAGTGAGGCAGCCTATTTGTAATCGCTATTGCGCAAGCACAAATTGCTTAATCCTCATAGCCCCTTCATGGATAAGGATTTTTCTTTGTCCATACTCGTCCATACACTTTATAATAAAGTTCCTTTTATTTAATGACTTACCCTCGTTTATTTTTATAACACTCACATTTACTTCTGTCCTCTAACATAAACATCTCCATATTAAGCAAACGTCTGTGCAACCAAAGGCAGAGAGAAACGGGAAGAGTTGTAATCAAGCAAAGGTAACTAGATTCCACTTAGAATTAAAACATTAAATGAGCTTGCATTTATTCCACCGGCTGTAAATAACATCACAAAATATACGCAGATTCATACCAACCTAATCAGAATGTGTAACGTCTTCATAATAAACGGTTCTCACTTAAATATTCACTTTGTAAAAATGTCCGATTAGTATGGATTCTAAGGAGATGGAGGTTTAAGTTTCTATCAATTAGAATAATGTGATAATTGCTTGTAAAGCGCTGATAGAAACCTGTTGTAGTCAATTTCACAATGTGGAATAAATCAAAACGAATGCCTTGTATGCTTACACATTTATATTTTAAACAGAAACACAATTTTTGACTCCGATAAAACGTCTTCCGCCTTTCAAGTAAACAGAAGCTCGCCGATAGATTACCGGAGACAGCAACATACACCAACCATTGTAGGGAAGCGATGAGTGCAGACAGAAAGCTGAGAATCAAGTAATACATTCACCTTTCTCACTCTAAAGTAAAAATGAATAGGAGGGAAACAAAGAACAAGATTAAATGTCAAAGTTGCATGGAACATTTTATTCAACATTCAGTATATACAGCTCGAGCGTGTTCCCGTGAGCTGATTATTTTCTCCTGAAATGACAGACAGAATTACCTGTGTTCCCACTGGGAAACCTGGTTTGCACTGAGTACAACCACTGTTACCTTCATTTCTAGAGACTGGCTATGTTCGATATAGGTTTCCCTTTTCTCACTTCAATCAATCAATCAATCAATCAATCAATCAATCAATCAAGTGCCGTCTTCACAGTGAAGGTCGTGTGCAATAAATCCGCAACAGTTTGTTTCTCATATTATATTTATATTCTAAGAAATAGATGTTCTTCAATGTGTGGATGTTATCATTCGACGTGTATCTTGTCTCCCTCGTTCTCGTCTGCTTCCGTATGCAATCGACTGTTTTATAAGAGTTCCAGGACTTTTAATATGACCAAAATATTTGATTTATGTCTTCGTTATTTTCCCAGTCTGACTTAATTTTTCTCCAGGTTTGATATTTGTTTGCTTTTGTTTGCACGAAATAAGACTTATTTGTATCAGTTATTTCTAGGGCCACAGCTTGACTTCGTATCTGCAAATTCATTGTCCAGAGCTATGATATTATACAGTGGTGATGATTTATGATGTGAATATTGGATGAGTAATGAAATAATGTGGAAACTAACAAAAGTAGAAATGGGGTTTTTAAAAGATCGTTGAGAACGTCATGGGCAGGAAAGACAAGAAAGGCGGAGGCATTCATAGTTGCAGGTGTTACAAGATGACTAATCAAAGCTCTAGGGCAGTGGTTCTCAACATTCCCCCAAGGGGGACATTTTAGGGTTTCCAAAGAGGGTGGGGGGAGGAATTAAGACCACGGACTGGCAGACTCAAAATAGCATCAGGCACAATATCCTGGTTGTCTATTGAGCGTTTTGTGTGATGAAGCACAATTTTCTGGCATTCTGGTGTCGTGTATTAAGAGACAATTCTTTTACGTTTTACTACACTATAAAATTAATCTATGCATGTAAAGGCTGTGTACAAATATAGAAGAAAATAAGGAATTTAAGGAAAATAAGGAGAAATATAGCTATGTTATTTTAAATGCACCTTTTGAGGCTGACAATTTTGGAAAGAAGGGAATTATTCTTCATTCGTTCGCTGGTAAGGAGGGAATGACATTCTGACATATGGTGAAAGGGTGCAAGAGCCAAAAAAAAAGGTTGAGAACCACTGCTCTATGGAAATTGCGAAGTATATCAGCAGGATAAAAATACGAAGGAAATTACTTGACAAGCGAAGCAAAGGAAGACCGACAGATATTATGCAGAAAGTGTAAATATCTGGACAACAAAGAGTAGTTTAAGTTTAAACACAGAAGTCACCAACAGTATGTCGTACGATTTATTTCCTGACATATTTCGCTGCAACTCATCATGTGCACACTGCAGAGTTATATACCATATGAAGGGAATACATGAATGATACGTAGGCTGAAACACTTAAAACACGTAGTCACAGGTATTGTTCCAATGTGGAGCATTTGTTATCCTCACGGTCATTAATTTCACATTTGACAGGAATTATTTCTGTTTGCAGAAAAAAAAAACAGTATACATAACGTCAACTTAATTTAAATACCATTTCACGAACTTTATTGAAGAGTATAATTGTCTATATCTGATTTAAATCACATACCTTAAGAATATATATATATATATACACACACACACACACACACACACACACACACACACACACACACACACACATACGGTGGTACCTCAGGTCACGAACAATTCGGGTTACGAGCAACAAATCCTAACATTTTTTGTCTCGGGTAACGAACAGTGCCTCGGGTTACGAACGAATGCGAGAGAGAGAGAGAGAGAGAGAGAGAGAGAGAGAGAGAGAGAGAGAGAGAGAGCAAAGTTTAACGTTGGAGATAAACGATCGCATACAGTACAAATAAAGGCCATGCAGTACTAACATCGCTTAGAGCTAGCCTAGTAGCCTAGTTATGCACGCGTGCGCAGCCTCGCTTTCATTGGCCTTACTACACAGCAGTAAAAGATTCCTTAGCAGTGGCACTGCGTTCAGTTTATCTCTGTCATTATTTTCCTTGTTAACCCCATCAATTATGAGTTCGAAGAACGGTAGTGGTGCTGCTAGGAGGCAGACACGTATAACAGTGGAGGTAAAGAACTAAATAATTATGAAACATGAAAATGGCGTTCGTGTGTGTGACATCACTAATGAATACAGCATGGCAAAATCAACTATCTCCACCATCATAAAGAACAAAAAGTTACTCAAATCACACTAAAGGCGTAACTAAGCTGCAGAAGCAAAGACCTCACATTTTAGAGAAAGTTTAAAACCTTCCCTTGATCTGGATCAATGAAAAGCAACACTTGCAGGAGATAGTGTTAGTGAGGCAATAATATGTGAAAAGGTGAAACTGTTGCGCAGTGATTTATTGTCGAAATTGCTTGGTACAAGTGCTGAGACTGATGATTTTAAAGTTAGCAGAGACTGGTTTGAAAAGTTCAAAACAAAAACAACAACAACAAAAAAGAGAAAAAAAAAGAAGTGGCATTCATAGTGTAATTAGGCACTGAGAGGCTGCAAGTTCTAACGAGAAAGAAGCAGAAGCGTTCAACGTGGAATTTGATAAGATCGCCAAAGAAGAAGACTACGTTCCACAACAAATCTTTAATTGCGATGAAACGGGTCCTTTCTGGAAGTAAATACCATAGAGGACCTTTATCACCCAGAGGAGAAAGCACTGCCGGGGCACAAACCAATGAAGGACAGGCTAACTCTGCTGTTCTGTGCCAATGTAGTGGATGAGATTGTGTCCTTGGGATAAAATATGGGCCTGGAAATCGATGTCCGATTGAGGACATAAGTGGAGAGCCCAATACAGATGAACTTGTGGATCTTCAGAATGAACAGCTAAAAACACTAAAGGAGGAGCAACCGTCTGATGATGATGAGTCGGTGATTAAAGAAATTTGCAAAAAGTGGGCAAACGTCGAAGACTTCATTGTGAACCATCATCCAAACAAACTTGTTGCTAACAGGGCAGTAAACCTGATAAATGATAACGCGATGGCCCACGTCAGAAAGATTCTCCAGCAAAGGAAGCGACAAATTTCCCTTGATAGTTTCTTGGTGCAAAAGGATTCCCAGTCGACTGCCAAGAAACAGCGACAAGAAACTCCTGAGACTAATGATTCAGAATAGCAAAGAAAGTGACAAATTTCCCATGATCGTTATCTTGGGAAGAAAGATAGACTAAATCTTTTTTTTTAAATTTTACAATTAATTTATTTGGTTGTTTTCTTGCTCTCTATTTAATACGTGAAGTACACGTATTATTTGCGTTTTGTCAGGTAAACGACCGGATGTTACTAAAAAAAAAAAAGAATGATTCTTTCATCTTGAAACGGATTGTCTCTATTTCATTGATTTCAGTGTTTTGGGTTACGAACCGAGTTTTGGAACGAATTAAGTTCATAACCCGAGGTACCACTCTCTGTCTCTCTCTGTCTCTCTCTCTCTCTCTCTCTCTCTCTCTCTCTCTCTCTCTCTCTGTGTGTGTGTGTGTGTGTGTGTGTGTGTGTGTGTGTGTGTGTGTGTGTCGCGTGTTGTCGTTTTTGTTCGTCATTCACACTGCGAGCGCTATCAAGACAAGTCGCCTGAACAAGTCAAGAAGCCTGATATGGGAGAAAATGTCACGTTGAAAGTCCAACAACAAGAAACACGCGGTAGCCAATATGTGCAGCGTGGGAGCCGACAATAAGAAGAAGAACGTGGAGATCCAACCTGCTAGCTGCATCAAAGAGCCCGATAATACAGCTATTACTGAAGCTACCACGAGGGAGACGATCGACAGCCCACCACAGACAAGACCCAAGTCAACAGAGAAGAAGGAGGAGAAAGACACCAGAGCCGGGAACACCGACTCAAAAACAGTCCGATGGGTGATCGAGCGGATTTAAGTGGAGCTGACAGACGAAGAAATCCCGAAGAAGCTACGAGAAGAGAATCATCACATACGATTCTTGAAGGCGGAGCGGCTCCTCACCTACTTCAAGATACCTACAACCTTGGCGGTGGTGATATCGGAGGGCAGCGAGATGCCGATAACAGTATCAGTCAACAACAGAATGCAGCAGCCAGAGAGATTCATCCCTAGAGTCAACCAATGTTCCAGATGCCAGAGGGCCGGCCACAGCAGAGCAATATGCCGCAGTAAGACGGAAATCTGCCGTTACTGCGCCGATCACCACGACTTCAATGAGTGTCCTCTGGCCAAGCTGGACACGGATTTCAGAGCTCCTAACAACAAAAGAAAGTGCGCCAACTGCCTGGGCAAGCGTGGAGCAAGATACTTGGGCTGTCCGTACCTGCAACGACACAGAGACGCCTTAAAGATCACAACTACCACGAAGACATCAGTCAAGGAAGCAATGCGAAGGAGCGAGACAACAACGGGTATAGCACAAGCTGAAAGAGATCAACTGCAAAAACAGATAGACGAGTTGGAGAGACAAGTCAAAGCAAAACATCAAGCAAGAAGTAGAACATATGGCACTGATTAATAAGGAGAACAAAGAGATCCTACAAACCATTAAATCAGAGCGAGAACTACAGAAAGTTGAAATGGAAATACTCCGAAACAAATCAACAGAAGCCGAACAAGAAATTACAAAGAAATCGCAGGATGAAAACCAAGAGACCGAGCCTGAACCGCAAGCAAAAGCCAGCAGCCCAACCACGACGCCCGAGACATTCAGAGGGAAGCCAATATCCCACAAGACATCCAAAGAAAACCGAGATGAGCACCATAACGACGGCACAGAGGACGACCCGATAACGCCAGCATGGCACGCAGAGATAACAGGGAATACGAACTCAAGTGCGAAGAATACAGAAAGCGCATGGAAGAAAAAGAAAAGAAGTACAAGAAACTCAACGGGAAACAATGCCCCGCCGTACCTCCACAGTACCAGATTTAAAAAACGAGGATGACGAACACCCATGGCAATACTATATAGATGACGGAGAAGTCATCCCATGGCTGACCGCGGAGGAAGCAATCAAAAGACAGCAAGAACTCAAACGCGGGAAGCGGACTGAAAGAAAGCACAAGGAGGCATATCACATCGAATAGCTTCTATAGGCAATTCACAAATGAGAAGGCAAAAATACCAAATAAAAAGTCCTTTTAAGGACTGCAACCAGTCAAGCCAGGCGAGCCAGGAGCCTGCGCCAACAAAGAAAACCACAAGAGGAAACATGCACAAAGGACAGCCGCCGATCGATCCCTCTGATGACGTCACAGACACAAACGCTACATAACCAGTCCGAGATAGGACTTACTCGTAAGAGCGAACAAGACAAGAATTAGGGTGAATGAACCCACACAAACCACGGACCTCAACAATAACCACAGCTGAGGAAGCAGGTTGAACGAGGCTGAATTTAGAATTTTTGTTTTGAAATTTGGAATTGGAATTGGAATATATATATATATATATATATATATATATATATATATATATATATATATATATATATATATATATATATATATATATATATATCTGTGTGTGTGAGAGAGAGGGAAAGAGAGAGAGAGAGAGAGAGAGAGAGAGAGAGAGAGAGAGAGAGAGAGAGAGAGAGAGAGAGAGAGAGAGAGAGAGAGAGAGAGAGAGAGAGAGAGTGGTGCTTTAAAAAGTTAATAAATTCAAATATTTGGGAGAAATCATAACATCGGATGGAAGATGCGTGACGGAAAGTAAGAGCAGGAATAAAAAATTTAAAAAAAAGAAGCTAAAGCAGGATGTCAGAAAACGGATATGTTCATTAGATTTCAAAAAGAGAGTACTGAAATGATACTAGGGCAACCAATACTGATATGTGAACGAACGGGTTACAACGAGTTTGTAGGCAGCGGAGATGAATGTTTCTGAGATGAATGTGTGAATGATTGGACTGCCACATCTCATAACGATTGCCTGGAATAGGCTGATGACAGTCGAATATAATCATCATCATGCAGCAGGTGCTTTGTAGAACGGAACATCACTTTCATCGTAGCCAAACAATACTCTACCCTTTGCCACCTCACCTGCCTCAATCATGACCATGCCCACGGTGTCTAGTGTCACGTGTCCTTCTCCGTGCTGATCGACTGCTGTCCCTTCTTCCAGAAACCTTGCCTTCCATTACTGTTCATTCCAGACACCTTGCCTTCCATTACTGTTCATTCCAGAAACCTTGCCTTCCATCACTGTTCATTCCAGAAACCTTGCCTTCCATCACTGTTCATTCCAGAAACCTTGCCTTCCATCACTGTTCATTCCAGAAACCTTGCCTTCCATCACTGTTCATTCCAGAAACCTTGCCTTCCATCACTGTTCATTCCAGAAACCTTGCCTTCCATCACTGTTCATTCCAGAAACTTTGCCTTCCATCGCTGTTCATTCCAGAAACCTTGCCTTGTATCGCTGTTCATTCCAGAAACCTTGCCTTCCATCACTGTTCATTCCAGAAACCTTACCTTCCATCACTGTTCATTCTAAACCCCTGGGATGTTTCACATGGCCGAAGTATTTTAGCTTCCGGAACATGATGCAGTTTATAAACCAGTTTTTCTCGATGTTCACATCCTGTAGAATGTCCTTATGCTTATGTTTCTTGGAATTCTAAGAATTCATCTGTAAATTTAAGTTCAGATTCCTCGACGTTTTTCTTCAGTGATTTCGAAATCGTCTACAACTGACGCCCATGTGTTGCCACGGGAAAGATGCGTGTTGTTACAACTGTACTTAAATATGTATTCTGGTGTTGTGCCATAAGCTGTTGATACTAAAGAACATGTGCATGGCTATTGATTGACTATTGCCAGGCTGTGTTTGATCTCTTGTCAACAGTATCCATTGTTACTATTATGAAGCCATGATATTTAAAACCTGTGACATTTTAGGTGTCGCCATTGTTGATTATACGCAACTATCAAAAAGCGACAAACATTTGTCTTTGGTCATGTAATAAGCAAATAGAAATCCGAGAACATGGTGACGGCTGGAAAGATCAGCGGCTGAATAGGCAGACAGAGAGTAATATTAGATGATCTATGACGGTGGCGGGGAGGAAGGTCATCAATAGGGTTGATTTACATCAAGGTCCGGGATCTGTGCAGAGGCATTAAAGTCCACGCATTTGACAAGGCACATGATGATT
Source organism: Cepaea hortensis (assembly GCA_963921405.1). Classification (NCBI taxonomy): domain Eukaryota; kingdom Metazoa; phylum Mollusca; class Gastropoda; order Stylommatophora; family Helicidae; genus Cepaea; species Cepaea hortensis. The sequence goes on along the minus strand of OY992878.1, from coordinate 89,704,047 downwards.
GTGTGTGAGTGTGTGTATGCGCGCGATGTGTTTGTGAGAGTGTGTGTATGCGAGCGTGTGTGTATGTGTGTGTCTGTGTGCGTGCGTGCGTGTGAGCGTGCGTGCGTGCGTGCATGCGTGCGTGTGTTTGTGCGTATAATCTGCACTTTTTTGGGTAAGAAAACGTTTGCTGAGGTGCTGAACGTATGCAAGATTTGTTGAAGTCCGCTAGCACGAGCCTGCTGTGGGTATATGAGTTGGTTGGACCATCAAATGTGGTAGGTCCGAGTGCACCTAGAAATAGGTGGCCAGTCTTTCCCTCCCGTAGCGACCGTTGACAGCTGACATGGAACTCTCTTTAGATAGACTTCATGCCTTAGTCAGCACAGTGTCCTAACCGCCACACAAACGTACCCCAATGCATGTTTTATAGATTAATTTTTAGTTTGCTATTTATTGATTGAATTAATAACACTTAACACCCCCCCCCCCTCCCCAACAACAACAAAAATATCTGCCACTTTATCTTAGAACTTTTGGCGTCTTAATCAAATAGCGAGATGTAGACACCGTGATCTGATGTTTCTGCGTTGTCCTACTGTAATTGCTGAAATAGTTTCACGTTTTAATCACTAGATTTGTAGTAATACGAGTGTGAAAACACAAGCAAGTAAGAATTTTCTCATAGCTTGGCATCTAACAACAGATGATACCAAAAAAAAGAAAGACACTGGGGATTCGTTGCCAAAATTATATTCAACGACAATAAAACACATAACGCCTAAAGAAATTACCACTAAATTACAAGTGAGACTAGTCCAGTGTTATGTATTCCCATATGGAGGATGGCTGTGGTGCATGTATGCCGCAAAGCGTACATGGGAGTTTGATTTGGAGCCAAGTGTGTCGTCTGGATTGAGTTCCGTGTTCAGTATACCCGTGACAGAATCAATACATATTATTGTTCCTACAGCCCTACCCGTGACCACAGTTGTACACGTCCTCACGTGGATACCAAGAAAAGTTCTGGGAAGATAAGAGGACCGGCGTGATATTGACAACGCCACTCATCCAGTGCCCAATTGTCTGTACAATTGTGGAGCTAGCATCATATATCCAATCAGCCTGAAGGCCTGGACAGTGTTCTGTACGGTTTTGTTTTCCACTTCCTCAAACTTTATACCCTGAGCTTCCAGAATTGTAGGCAGGCAGCGGTCGTCTTCATTCCCCTCATATGTATGTATGAACAGTGAGAGGGGTGTGGGTGTAGGGGGGATATAAGAGCCGTGGCTTTTTCTTTTTGGTTTGGCGCTCACTTGATTTGAACTCACAACCATAGCTCACACAAGCTACTTCTAGTAGCACTGGATTGATATTTTTGCGTGTAGTTTAGCTTTTCCATTTACCTGTGTCCCTCTCAATCAGACTAACCCACTCCGACTTCATAGATACTTGTAATTTACGTCCCCAAGTCAAGGACGAGGAGTCAACATGTTAGTTCAACTTACCGGTGTAGGGGTTAAACCCGCTATCTCAGTATCATCACACCGGGTGTTTATGAATGAGCGGGCTTATCCATTCGGCCACACTGGCCTCTATAGAGCCGTGGCTGAGAGGTTCTCTTGTCCGGCTCTGGCTCACAAGATACCGAGTCCCTCTCTACCTAAGGCTGGGCATTTTTACAAGATCGATTGCTATAACAAATGAGTAACATTTTTTTTCCGCATATCCTTTACAGGACATCGCTGTCAACACCAACATTTTACCGCTGTCGTTAATTTCTTGGCAAGATTACGCTCAGTAGTTTGCCATTGCTTTCTGAGCGGCTGACTCACTTATCCTGTAAGTTACCAACGTGGCAAGAACCGCTTCCAATTCTGGCGCGCTGCGTTACCCTACGTGGATAAACGGGATTACGGAGAAAGTCGTTTAACACCTAGGCCAGAGAGACCGGCGATAAGTAACATAGATCTACCTATTGTCGCTTGCTATAACTAAGTTAAATAGATCTACATATTATCCCCCAACTATAAATGAATAAAATAGATATACATAGTATCCCCTGCTATAAATGGGTAAAATGTATATACGTATTATCCCCTGCTATCAATGATAAAATAGATGTACATATTATCCCCTGCTATAAATGAGTAAAATAGATGTACATTTTATCCCCCGCTATAAATGAGTAAAATAGATGTACATATTATCCCCTGCTATAAATATATGGCCGGCTTCGTGGCTTAGAGGTTATGACTTTTCTCCGTAATCTCGTATACTCTCGTCGGTAACGTGATGACGGTGAGAATCAGCAGTGGTTCGAATCGCATCGGTAACTTACGGGGTATGTGAGCCGGCCGCTCAGAAAGCAATGGCAAACTACTGAGCGTAATCTTGCCAAGAGATCAACATACAGCTGAAAGATGCTGGTGTTGACAGCGATGTCCTGTAAAGGATATGCACACAAAAAAATATATATATATATGACACGTCTCCCTTGGGTAGTGAGATCGGATCCATGGCCTTCTCGGGTAAGGCAGAGAAAAAAGGAGCTCTAGTGTGCAAGGTGTGCATATATCGTCATTTCTAGGCATGTCTCTTTTTGGTGAAGCCGGCAGTTTTTCTCCAGCCTTTTATTTTATCAAGTGGATAGTTTTAAATATCTAGGGACATTTATGACATCAGATGAAAGATGCACAACAAAGATTAAGAGCAGAATAGAGAAAGCAAAGGTCGGTCTCCCTGGCCTAGAGGTTAACGTCTTTCTCCGTAATCCCGTATATTCTCGTGAGTTACGTAACCTGCGCGAGAATCGGTAGCAGTTCTCGCCGCGTTGGTAACTTAGGGGTATGTCAGCCGGTCGATCAGAAAGCAATGACAAACTACTGAGCGTAATCTTGCCAGGTACATCAACAGCAGCTTGAAAATGCTGGTATTGACTGCAACGTCCTGTAAGAGATGTGCAACATTTCAAAAAGTCAATATCATTGAATGTAAGATAAAGAGTGTTAAGATGCTATATAGAACCTGTTTTGCTGTATGGCTGATAATCTTGGAATGTAAATTAACAAATTAGGAAGAGATTGGAAGCAACAGAGATGTGGTTCCGGGGGCGAATATTGTGAATTCCTTGGTATGCCAAAGTGTAACTAACAACGAATGCCTGAAAGAGGCTAATAAAACTAGAACATTATATACAACAATAAGAAAGAGACAAACAACATTTTCGGTCATGTGATGAGAAGAGAGGCAATGGAGAACATCGTGACAACTGGAAAGATCGAGGGGAAGAGAGGCAGAGGCAGACAAAGAGAAATGATGCTGGATGGATTGCGACGGGGGTAGAGTTGATACAGAAAACCAGAGACCGAGATATGTGGGGAGTCATGAACGCCTACGCCAGTAGGCATGGCACTTGATGATGATTTTATTTTATTGTTTGCTGACATAATCACTTTCTTCGCCTGCAATTCAGACGTCTATGTTTGACGGCCGTAGCAGTGGTAGGCTAGCTATCATTTGTCGCTTGACTTCTGTAATGAAGGTTGGATGTTTGAGTGACCCTGACAGATGAGGAATCACTGCTCTTGTCTTGTAACAGTCTTCTTCTTATTCTTCTTCTTCTTCTTCTTCTTCTTCTTCTTCTTCTTCTTCTTCTTCTTCTTCTTCTTCACTAATGTTGTTCTATAATTATATTGATCAGTGTTATCAGAACCAAGTAGTCCATGTTGCCATCTATATATATGGTGGCGCTATTTCTCGGTTGGTTAGCATAGTATTGCCAACTGCAGAAGTGATATGTGTTCCCGTCCACGCCATGTAAACATCATATTTCTCTTTTGCTGGCTGACGAGTAATCGTAATGACATATGTGTCTTGAACGTATGCAACTCAAACCTGATTGCTGCGCCACATGATCGTCTTCCATTAGCATGGAATAGAAAAGACCAGTAGAACGTGCTCATCCCCTGTTACTATGAGTAAAATAGATGAACATAGTAGCCCCGAACAGGGCAGGCGGTAGCGCCATGAGCAGGTATGATGATGACCTGAAAGAAATTAGGTACACTGGCTGAACCGAGGATTCGAGTTGCGGCCTGGATGCTACGTCCTTGGCCCAGTTACTATAAGTGGAAGTGAAACGGGGTGTTGCTAGAAATTCTACTCAAGCAGACAAGCGTGGGAGAAGCCAAACTGTTGAGCTACCAACAGACAAGATAATCAGTCTGTTTGGAAAACCAGCTGGGAAGAAACAGCATCAACCAGCTGCGCAAGACACCTGATGGAGTAGTGGTTTCCATCAGCAAAAATCCAAAGACCACAGCACTGATACAGAAGATCGCACAAGAGGAGAAAGGCATCATACAGCTTCACCACGGCATAGTATTGGAAGCCGCCCGGCACCGCACAATCAAACGACGGGTCATAAAACGAGTCCAGACCCATCTCACCAATGACAAGTTCAGGGAGATGCTGAGCCGGGAAAACCGCAAAATCAAGATCACCAGTGCTTAGAGGATCATCGGCAAGAACAACATCCCCTTTACAGTCGTCGTCGTAAACGCGGAGGACCGACTGATCCCTAAGTACATTAGATGGGATAAGAAAGACCAAGTACCAGAGCACTACATACCGAGAGTGCTGCAGTGTTCTAGGTGCCATAAATTTTGGCACACCCGTGCCACCTGCAAAAGTGATGTGCAGGTATGTAGGTACTGCTCTGGACCCCATCAATACAGCCAGTGCCAACATGCAAAGACCGACTTGGACTTCAGGAGGTCTAACGCTAACAGAAAGTGCGCCAACTGCTCAGCAACCATGGCGCCAGGTACCTCGGCTTCCCCTGCCACCAAGACAGCGAGGAAGCCATGAAAATCACCATCAAGTCTAACCTACCAATAAGGAGGCTAGGAGGCAGTACGAGGCCACCAACCGACTCACCAAAAGTGATAAAGCACAACTGGAAGGCCAACTGAAGGACCTGAAAACACAGTTCAAAAACATGGAGGAAGAAAAAGACAAGACGCAAGAAACACAGATAACGGCCGCTCAGCGCATCCTGGACGAACTGAAGCTAGTCCAGCAGAAGATAGAGCAGGATGTCGCTCGAATGGCTGCTATAAAGGCTGAAACTGACGAAACTTTAACAAAAATTCAAGAAGAAAAAGAAAAGACAGAAGAAACGCTCAAACAGATTCAAGAAGAAAGGCAACAACTAGAACTGCTCAAGGTCAAGACGGAAACACCGGAACCAGAAAACACAAAAACTCAGACAGAAGAAGAATCATCAGAAAGTGAAATAGAACTGGATGAAAGTGGATACCCAGACCAAGAAAAATGGTTCGAGAGACGGTATCGAAAAGGCCTAGTCGGAACCGGCCATGACACACGGAATCAATCTAGACAGAGAAGATTCGAAGACAACCCAAGCAGGGGAAGGAGGTGAAACACCAGGAGAGACGTCAACTGGTAAAACTCACTGAAAGATACAGCACCATATGACGGCGTGGGTACCTAATTACTCCAGGCCTCAACTAAGTGCGCGACTCTGCCCAGACATGAAAAACCTCATCCAGAAAGTAACCAACAAAATCAACCAACCAGAAGCCTGGAAGCTGATAACAAGCAGCCCGATCTACGAACGAATCAAGACAAGTTACACCATAGAGGCCCCAAATACAACCAAACCGATACAGTCGAAGGTTGAACGGGGCCATTAGTTTCAAGAGTTAGAATTGGTGTTGCTAGAAATGATAGTGATACGGCGACAGATGAGGTCTGATTAACCGACTCAACTGAAATTGTCAGTTGACACGAGCTGGAGGATGAGATCTCGAGCATGTTGACTTGTTCTATGCGTGGTGATGATGTTAGTATCTATTGTGATGGATATACAACAAAATATGATCATAATCATATTATCATTATCATAATCATCATAATTGTGTCAGGTTTTAGTCAGATATGACTGAGCTACCGTATAACAGTAGACGGTACTACCTGATTTCTGTTAGCGCCGTGAAACCTGGCAGTGAAACCTGGACAACTTACTCACACCAAGAGAAACGTTTAAACAGCTTTCATATGCTGTGTCTGCGAAGAATTCTTGGTATTAAGTGGCAAGACAAAATCACAAATACTGAAGTATTGGAAAGATCGGGTTGTGTGACGGTTTATTCCATGCTCAGTCTTCGTAGACTTAGATGGATAGGACATCTTAAGAGGATGGATGATGGTAGAATACCAAAGGACATCTTTTTTGGTGAATTACAGATGGGTAAGAGATCTGAGGGTCGGCCTCTACTACGATACAAAGATATGTGTAAGCGGGACATGATTGATACAGGCATTGATAATGCACATTGGGAGCAAGTCGCCGCTGAACGTATTGCATGGAGGGCAAACATCAGAAATGGAATAAAGACAAAGGATAAAATTATTGCAGATAAGTCACACACCGAGCGTGTGAGACGTAAGATGGTGCATGATGGTGGAAATGACCACGTGTTCAGATGCACCCACTGTGAACGGACATTTACAGCGCAAATTTGCCTTATCAGTCACATTCGCTACCGCCATAGGTAAATGTTATTATGCTTTTTAAAGCACAAACTATCGTCTGTCAAGACGGCAAGGTGCCAATGTATGTATGATCATAATACTTGAAAGAACAACCGCTATTGAAATGTGTACAGACATTTTGGAAAAGATGACAGGGTCGACCAAGTATGATATGATCATATCACCCACTGAGTGCCGAGTCAGGCATGTACATTGGAACTTTGCTTTTCGTACTTATTGTTACCGTAAAACGGGTAATTGGAAGGGCCCTTTCACACACTTCAGGTGCTTTGAACATATGGTGTTAGACCCGTGTTTCTATAGACCAAACGGCAGATGGCGGGTGGTGTGGTCTGTGTCTCGCGATGCTAACCTGAAAAAATTAACTTCTATAATATTTAATTTCTATGTTCTGTTATGGTATAAGATTTCATACTGAAGAGTGATGATTGATAAAATACTGTCAAATTGACTTTGTACGTAACGGTTGCCATGGAAACCAAGATAAACAGCGGCCATATTGGATTTCTTTAATGTGGTCTAAAACAGTTATTTATTAATTTACAAGCTTCATATTTTGTATATGGGTACAGAAATAGAATATGTACATTCTGTCAGAAGCTTTTAGTGATATCCCTTGGATATTTTTTTCTTCATAATTAAAAATAAATTTCAACATTTTCATATACAATATTTTTGATTATTTTTACTACTGCACAAAAACTAAATCTTAGTTTTTTAAAAAAGCTCTTGACAAAATGTACATACTACAATGAAAAATATTTCTGCTAAGTTTCATTGTAATATGACTAGCCGTTTTTGAAAAAAATTGAAACAAAGTAAAAAAAATATGGCAAAATGAGAAAACGGGGAAAAACAAATTATTTTCATGTTTTTTTGTACTAAAAAGTTATCTTAGGGTCAATTTCAGACTTTTCTGTAATGTTTAAGTTCTGGTAGGCTTTTCGGTGCTTACGAGCATTTGCCAGTTATAGACTTCGTGATTTCTTACGTTGAGAATATGATTGTATGTTAAATTTCTTGGAACAAGGCATTTTTCAATTCGCGTGTGGATCGGTTGCCAAGCGAAAACACAACAAAACAGCCATCTTGGAAACCCACGTGATCAGTTTCCGCCAACGAGCGTTGCGCATTCGGCGAGGTGTTCCATATATGGGATTTTCCGGAAGATTATTGATTCGAAAGAAACTGTCCTACACGGAAGAGCTCTCAATTAAACGAACTCGAAGTTTAACGAACAATTAGGGGAGTTCATGACCTTTACAGTGATGTATGAAACACCCGGATCATGCGTCGGCGAGACATCGTTGCTATGGTTTAAAAAAACGTCAATTTCGTTGCAATTTTCAATAATTACACAATTCTACACCTAATGTGGGTTCAGTAACATATGAATATTGCATTAAATAACAGTTTTTAAAGAAAAACAAGTACCAAATCTGATAGAAGACATGCTAAGGTGTTTAAAAATGAACCATTCCAAAAATTGCCAAACTGACCAAAAATCGATATTTTTTGAGGTTAGCATCGCCTTAACCGAAAACATTTACAAGCACTCTTCTAGGCTCAAGGGGATAGAAATGCAGTTCATAATCCCGCATATCACGTTCGAAACACAGCTGCGAGCGTTTTGGCAGCAGATCGTCTTGCGTTGGTTTCCTTACAATGGTATGAGTGCCGGGTTTCAGAAATCAGTGGCAAATTACTGAACGTAAACTTGTCAAGAAATCACAAACATCCCAACAGAAGCTGAGGTTAATTGTAAAGAAAATGCAACTAACGCTTTTTATTAGCCTTTGTCGACCCGCGAACCTAGGTGAAATTTACAAATATGAATCCCCTACGATCCCATAACAACCTGCAGGTAAGCGTCAGCCCCTGTGTTACCGCGGCTCCGTTGTTTTTTTAAATGACCAAGACAATGTCAAGTGAGTTCCACCAGACGGAGACAATGTCTAGTGAAACACCAGAAGTTATTACACACTACACATGTTGTGAATCTCGCATAGCATGTCCAGACGAAAGTGTACAAATACAGTCATGAAAGTGAATCCAATAACTATACTTATTCATGATCCGATGTGTGTGTCAGCAGCAGAGTTGATCCAGAAAACCAAAGACCGAGATCTATGGAGAGCCATGAACGCCTACGCCAGCCGGCACGGCACTTGATGATGATGATGATGTGTGTGTATGGATGTGTGAAACTGAACACAATTATTCCGGAATATATATGTATGTACTGTGGTATATCGAGCACAAGGATGCAAGTCTATTTATACGTGTACTGTGATAAATTGACACAAGGATGCAGGCCTATCTATCCATGAACTGTGGGCAACTGACACAAGGATGCAGGCCTATCTATCCATGAATTGTGGGCAACTGACAGAAGGATGCAAGTCTATGTATGCATGAACTGTGGGCAACTGACACAAGGATGCAGGTTATCTATCCATGAACTGTGGGCACCTGACACAAGGATGCAGGTTATCTATCCATGAACTGTGGGCACCTGACACAAGGATGCAGGTCTATCTATCCATGAACTGTGGGCAACTGACAGAAAGATGCAAGTCTATATATGCATGAACTGTGGGCAACTGACACAAGGATGCAGGTTATCTATCCATGAACTGTGGGCACCTGACACAAGGATGCAGGTTATCTATCCATGAACTGTGGGCACCTGACACAAGGATGCAGGTCTATCTATCCATGAACTGTGGGCAACTGACACAAGGATGCAGGTCTATCTATCCATGAACTGTGGGCACCTGACACAAGGATGCAGGTTATCTATCCATGAACTGTGGGCAACTGACACAAGGATGCAGGTCTATCTATTCATGAACTGTGGGCACCTGACACAAGGATGCAGGTTATCTATCCATGAACTGTGGGCACCTGACACAAGGATGCAGGTCCTGCAAAGGACATGCTACTGAATGAATGAATATCTCCTTTACTTTCTACTTATATATATCTTCTTTACTTTTTACTTACCTACATCAACAGTCTGAATTACTGTACAGACATTACTAGAACACCCAAGAACAACAAGAATAAGACAAACCTAGCTATGACGTCGGTGAATGGAAACATTTTGTCCCATTACGCGCTATATCCACAGTGGTAATTTTCACGCAAATGACCTTAAGCAAGACGTACATATTAGATTTCCTATCCTCCCGTGAATTCAGCGTTACCTGGCTATCTACAACACTAAAGTGCTTGCCTCTGGATCATCATAGTCGCCGGTCAAAATAAAGTGATCAGACTTACACTTTGTCTCGGACTTACAAAACACTAGTCCTAATCCAGTTGAGGGAGCCGAGGTATTGCAGTAGCTAGCACGCTTGCCTGCCGGGCGATGGTCATATATTCGAATCCTCTACTGGAGTGTGGGGTGGGGGGGGGGGGACTTTTTTTTACTGGCCAGGTTTCTGAAGTCGATCTAGACTAAAATAAGTTCAGGAGATTTCCTAGGTAATAAAGTCGTTGCCGTAATATTGACCATATTTTCAGTTGAATGCCGACTGATACAAACATTGGAGGCCACATACTCACTGGGTGTGGGAGCCGTAGCGACTAGACACTCGCCTGTCGTACCTGTGGTCCTGGGTTCAAGCTGCTTCAGTGCAGTTTGGAATGTATGATCAAACTGACCTGGGTTCCCTGGTCGACCCGAAATCGGTGTCAGGAAATGTCCAAGGAAGTAAAGACGGCCGGCGTGATACCGACCACATCAGCCACTGAGTGTCGATTGGTCTATACAAATACGGGTGTAAGCTCGCTATGTTCAAAGCGCCTTGCGTGTGTACAACTAACCTTAACTGGCTTAACTAACATACTCAATATGCTGTGTACTAAATGTACCTCACGGCATTATGAAGCTTAACTAACATACTTAATATGCTGTATACTAAATGCACCTCCGGCATTATTAAGCTTAACTAACATACTCAATATGCTGTGTACTAAATGCGCCACATGGCATTATAAGGCATAACTGACTGATTGACTGGCACCTTGCCGTCTTGACAGACGATAGTTTATAAAATGGAGTTATCTCTCCATATCACAAAGCCTGGGCTGAATTTAGAGATGTGTTGCCCATGCAGCATGATCCCTCTCTCGGCCTGTCTAGTTTACTCCAGAGGAAAGGTAACACTAATGCCAATACGTCTGGAACAAGGCTTAACTAACATACAAATATGATGTATACCAAATGCACTTGATGGTATTATAAGGCTTAACTAACATACTCAATATGCTGCATATTAAATGCACCTCGTGGTTCTATAATGGCACTTTATTTATTTCTTTACCCAGTTGTGGACGATATCTCATAAAAACAACAGGAATCGGAGATCCTATGCTGCCACTCATTCTATACACTCCTCGGCCACAATCAATGAGTAGGTGCTCGGGCGCCGAGCCATATCATACAAGGACACAATAGAAGGACCATTGTGAACGTCTCGCACCGTTAACATCACTCGGCAACTGGAAATTGATATGAGAGGGCAGTAAATGGTGGCTGCTTTGGCTATTAGTCACAATCCCCTGCAACAGGCAGACATTGGCTGCTGTATAAGGTCCCTATATGTTTCAGATATCACTGAGTAGTGCAGGATGGATCAGCCACAGGTATAACAACACATATTTTTACTTTAATCAACAGCTATGAGTCATTGGAGAACTCCGGTTTGCGCATACACAACTTTATTGATTATGAAGAGACATGATGAAACCGCACCATCCCAGGAACAATCATAGAAACGACAGACACATTAATCCCATGTGAAACCAATTTTGCCTTCTACAGGCCTTCGAAAAATTCACTTGTTACGCTGGACTCTTCTCCGTTCTTGAAAGTAACCAACTCCTCTGAGTATCTTCTCTCTGGAACCAGTTCCCCTATCTTGCCCTATATTCAATGCTTCTCACTTCCGTGCTGAAGTTTCCCGAACTTAGCCCAAACTCTCAATAACCCCAGCTCTATCAATGTCTTCTGTTTATAACCCCTTCCTCTGGGCCTCCCAAGAGACGTCATCTAATCCCTTATCCCAAGATAAACCTCAACAGTTTACGAACTCCGTGCACCAAACGAGAACCATGCATTCTTCATTTCAGTTTTCAAAATCTATGTAAATTTTCTCATACTAACCTAGAATGCATGCATCTTTCCCATTGCAACATACGCCTGTGAGACCTGGACACTTACTAAACAAGCTGAACAGTGCATATTTGCCTTTGAATATAAATGTTATAGACGGGTTCTAACAATATCGTAGGTAAAGAAAAGAACAAATGCATCCATACTTCAAGAGCTGAATATTGAAGAGGGTTGGCTATTAAATACGATAAAACAAAGAAAATTGATATATTTTGGTCACTTGAAACGCCATGAAAGTTTGGAGAGAACAGTAGTGGAGGGGTATTTGCTTGGGGAGAGAGGAAGAGGAAGGCCAAAGAGAAGACTGGTGCAGGATGTGGCGGATGAACTCTAGATGAGTGTATCGGACGCGGGACATCTTTCTTATGATCGAGAAGTTTTCCTGAAGGTTGTTATGGGAGAGAGGTTTTGCAAAGAACATGCTACTGAATGAACCTAGAATACTTAGAAAACAGAAGGATCCCAAATTGTTAACAGACGGTTATGTAAAACAGCATAATAAAATAAAGTAACCTGTAACATAAAACAGACAACAACTCGATAGCAGGCGCTCCTATTTTTTTCTACGCATTTAAACGGAGAGTATTTTTGCAGTACAGTCTGAATACAATTGATGCTTCTAAAGAAATATTATATTATATGCAAGTCAGGATTAACAAACTGACATTAATACTGAAATGAGTGCTAAACGTTTAGGGAAACGTAAGGAATATGGTGATTCTCCAGCTAGTATGGGTCAGAGGTTTCTCTTCTTGCTCAAAATATTTCGTTTGGCGAGATTATCACAATGAACTCTACCCCCGGGAAAAGATTTCCAAACGGGATAATATTTACTTTGCCAATAAGAAAGAGTTTAGCTGAAATAATTACACTATACTTGTTCCACTTTTCAAATCCTTTTTCCCCAAGTATTGTTTACGTCATCAACATACTGAGGTAATATAAACTCGCTGCTAAATTACCACATATAGAAAATGTGTTGTTGGTAAGCAATCAGTTACAAGATGGTTACAGGTATACATAGCATAAATTTAATTCTCTGTCTGCCTAAAGTTCATCAGCAAGTTTTACCACTGAATCTCTTATACCCAATCATTATCTTTTCCGCCATGCCGGTAAGCGTGGGCGGTCATGTCTCGTCATTTCACTCGATCACCAGAGCCGTGGATCAGCTCAGCGTTCTTGTCTCGACCATGCCACGTGGTCAAGCCACCCAGGTATTTACTTCTCTGCCTACCTCTTGTTCTTTTCTCCTCAATCTTGCCAGATGTCACCAAGTTATCCAATTTATTTCTTCTCATAACGTGACCAAACAATATTGACTGTCTACGTCTAATTTCTCTAATCAGTTTACGATTCTCATTTGTTTCTTGTAGGACTTGGTATACCCAATAGCGAAATAATAATTAGACATATTAAAGAAAAGCTAGAAATACGAGTTGAAATATATAATACAGGATGTTTGTAAAGTCTCATGACGCTTTGTATGTAGAACAAATTTGACAAATAATGTACATGATGGCATTAAAAAATGTGCTCCACAGTCCATCGTGAAGCAATATGCAACGAATGGCTGTGGTCTGCTGGAGTAATTCTTTTCATTCCAAACAGAATGGTTTTATCAACAGAAGAGATAATTATTTTTGGTTGAATAAGTGTTTCGAAATGGCGATCGATATACACGGAGTATAATGAGTCACATCACAAAGATTTTGCTAAGAATTATCATGCACAGAATGAGGAAGAAGATACAGCCTGAAATAGGGGAAGAACAATGCGGGTTTGTAGAAGGAAAGGGTACAGTAAATGCTGTGTATATGCTGCGAACAGTTATTGAACATGCTATAGAAGTAAACAAGGATATACATCTTTGCTTTATTGACTATACAAAGGCTTTTGATAGCGTTAGACATGTCAGCATGGTGGATATGCTTGCAGATCTACAAATTGATGGGAAAGACATTAGACTTATAAAAAACATATATTGGAAACAACAAGCTGCCATAAGGATTGATAATGAAGTGGGACAGTATCAGCCAATTAAGAGAGGTGTTAGGCAGGGATGTGTGATGTCTCCAGATTATTTTTCCCTGTACAGTGAAAATATTTTCAGAAATGAAGAGGATATAAATGGAATCAGCATTGGAGGACGAAACATCAATAACATTAGATATGCAGATGATACAGTATTAATTGCAGACAATGCGCAGGACCTGCAACAATTAGTAGATGCGGTTGTTGTACACAGTGAGCAACTGGGAATAGAATTAAATTGTAAAAAGACTCAGGTTATGGTCGTCAGTAGGAAGGAAGAAGTACCACAATGTAATATACAAGTAAATGGAAATATTCTTCAACAAGTGAATCGGTACAATTATCTTGGAACAGTTATAACATCTGATGGGAGATGCCAGAGATTAGAACAAGAATCGCCATGGCGAAAGTAGCCTTTAGCAAGATGAAAAACATTCTGACCAATAAAAAGATGTCAATTGAAACGAGAAAAAGAGTGTTGAGGGGATACATAGAGCCTGTTCTTTTGTATGGATGTGAAACTTGGACAATGAGCAGTCAAGCTGAAAAGCATCTGATGGCTGCAGAAATGTGGTTTCTGAGGAAAATGCAAAGAATACCATGGACAGACAGAAAAACCAATGACCAAGTACTACAGGAGACAAATGAACATCGTAAACTGATTAGAGAAATTAGACGTAGACAGTCAAAAATGTTTGGACATGTTATGAGAATAAATGTATTGGAGAACTTAGTGACAACTGGCAAGATCGAGGGGAACAGACCAAGAGGAAGACCGAGAGGAAAATACCTGGATGGCTTGGTCACATGGCATGGAAGAGACAGGAACACTGAGCTGATCCACGACACTGGTGATCGAGTGAAATGGCGAGTCATGACCGCCCACGCTTTCCGGCATGGCACATGATTGATTGATTGATACACGGATGGTTGTTCAAAGATTTATAGCAAGATTTCCCGATAAACAACCTCTTCATCGCAGTACGGTAGAAATGTGTTGAATAAGTTTCTTGCTACAGGAAATGTTTAAAAAATAATGTAAACACAATTGAGGACCTGAAAGAAGTAATCATAATTACCATTCAAGAAATAACAACATACACATTGCAGATGGTATTTGACAATATGAAGTGACGTGTACAGTCATGTCGTGAAGGCCGTGGTGGACATTTCCAACACCTGTTATAATGAATACTTCCTTGGTACTTTCCAGCTTCCCCAAAACAGCGTTAGATCATAACAGTAACTATTATAACTAATTTATTGCAGTTTTAGTACATGTTTTGATGACATCGCGTTCTTCATTTTTCAAATTTGTTTAACATATAAAGTGTGGTGTGACTTTAAAAACTCTCGGTATAAATAATCCAAGCCATGAAGACGACAGAGATTTGATAGCTGAAAATGCAGGGGGTCTATTACAACTGATGGATATTGTAGTCTTAGATAGTTTTAAACAAACTTTCCTTTAATATCAAGAAAAAGGAAATAATGTTCATATCAAAGAAAAAGATAACGCCATAATGTGATTTAACAATTTTAATTATAGCAGTTGCTTCCATTAATAAATTTCTTGTCTTTGATTCCAAACATCCTGTGTTTAATGACTTTGATCTTGCTTTTCTTCATGTCAATTCGTTGATTTACCGGTGTATTTTTCGAATCTTAAATAAAATTAAATTACATTTTGTTGCATTGCTCGAAAAACAAATTTCTTTTTGCCTTTACGCATTCATTTCTTATTCCATTATTTATTGCAACATATTCTTCTTTGTCATATTTTTTTTTCCTTTTCCTTTGTCCTCCAGCTTTAAGATTTCTTCCGTCTTGCATTTCTTGATAACATTTTGTATCGTTCTGAAATGTCTTTATCTGCTGTAAACGCATTTTGTTATGTCTAATATTCTTAACATTCTAAGATTAGATATTACTGTATCTTGATTCGTTCTACAACTATCTTAGATCAGATATTACTGTATCTTGATTCGTTCTACAATTATATTACATCAGATATTACTGTATCCTGATTTGTTCTACAACTATCTTAGATCAGATATTACTGTACCTTGATTCATACTACAACTATCTTAGATATTACTGTACCTTGATTAGTACTACAACTATCTAAAATTAGATATTGTTGTACCTTGATTCGTATTACAACTATCTTAGATGAGATATTATTGTACGTTAATTCGTAATACAATAATCTTAATTTAGATATTACTGTACCGTGATTCGTACTACAGCTATCTTTCCTAGATCGTACGTGACAGAATCCGAGTTATGCTAAAAGTGTACAGTTTTTGCGATAGATCATACAACATCGCAGGATGCTCTTTCCCTGTAGGCAACGAGTGTAATTGAATCGTTTCCACTCAAGGGAGTATGCAAATAATGCCGCTCCGGGAGCTAGCTTCTCCTTCCATTCATTGTAGATTAGTCATCGTGTATGGCAAATCACTTTAGGAGGCACTCAGCTGCGACAGCAGCAGCAGTAGCAGAAGAAGAGAAAGGACGATGGAAAGGGAGTGAAGGAGGAGGAGGCGGGATTGGGTGCAATTTGATTCATTGGATTCAGGATATCTTCGTTGAAATGATCCATTAGTACTCCAGTGTCTTCCTTTTCAGAGCACACTAAAAGCACGAATTCCTTTGCCCCGGTGAGAGTCCAATTTATGTATAACAGAATAACACATGAAAACGGGTACGGCACCATATACCCGATGCTTCTATGGCGTGTAAAATGGTCCATTACTTAAAAAAGAACATAGATTATACATGTTCTATTGCACATAAAATGTCAGGTCTTAGTCAGATATTACTGAGCTACCGTATGATAGTAGACGGTACTATCTGCTTTCTGTAAGTGCCGTATGTTGGGCGGCGCTTACCAAACCCGAGACCCCACATTGTGTCAACGGCTTCGGGCGGAAGAGCGCAATTAGAAGGATACAAGCCTTATCCCAGTGCGAGGAAATGCAACCTAAAGACAATATGTCATGGCAGGGCAGACCAGGCCCTAAGCCTTGGTCGGCAGCTAGTCTAAGATCGCAGCTCCGACAGGCGGACAGTTAGAGCATTGCTTTGCTGATCCGGCAGCTTCTGCAGCTTGTCTTGTTCCAGATGTATTGGTGTATCTTTCCTCTGGAGTGAACTAGGCAGGCCGAGAGAGGGATCATGCTGCATGGGCAACACATGATCTCTATATTTTAGCCCAGTCTTTGTGCTATGGAGAGGTATAATTTCATCCCTGGTCTTAACCGGTCTTGGAATCAAAGCGAGAGGTAGCAGTTATGGGCTATAAGTCTTGTCAATTGGCGTAGACATGGGGCGCCACGCGTTGCCTCTGACGGTGGGAGACACCTACAGGTGTCAATGATCAGCTACCGCCCGCCTCAAGCTGGGCAGGCCCCGGCCAACGGGTGCTGATCCGCCACAGCCTGCCTGTTTCAATGGGTGCTTGGGGCTGGAACAAAATCTGAATCGCAGGCTGTAAAACAATGCACCAGGTAATACTAAAAAGAAAAATAGAAACCTCAATCTACGGCTTGCAACCTGGAACGTAAGAACCATGTGTCCAGAAATGTCCACTGACCTGACGAATATTGACGATGTGTGATCTGCGGGGTGATACTGGGACTCGTATGCAGGCATAGGTGTGCAATGAAGCTGGTCAAAGGAAATCATAGAAGTCATTCAGAGATTGTTACCTCTTTTTGTCTCAACTTCCAAGCCACGACTTGTTGCACATAATTTATTCCGAAAAGAACTGGTACATGTTATTTATCTTGTCGCTCTTTGTCGTGTAAGTACTTTCTCTCTACTATAGTGTCTTGAGAGATTATACTTCTATAGTGTCGTCCCTTGAGTGAGGGGAATCAACACCCACATTTTATTAAAACCCATATCATATTCTGGAGAAATCCACTAGATTCCGCCCACAACACTCCGTCAGTCTATAGACACCTCTTTCTCTCTCACTCTCTATCACCACTGGATCGTGCCCCCTCTCATTCTACCCCAAAACAACATACTCAACAACTCTAGCTTCTACAAATTAATAACAATTAATTTATTCAAACAAAAAGAAGAGTTGCATCAGAGAAGTGTAAGCGTGGAATGTGTGTTGTATATGTCACGGGATACTGCGAGTTTAGTGATTCCCCGATAACTTACATATAAAATTAATTGCAATATATGAGAATGGGAAAATTATTGACAGTTAGTCAGAATAACAATCGAGTACTTCAGTCTGAGGTGAGGACAAATTGACGGTCATTGACCGAATGGTATAGAAGTAAGATACAGTGTGAGGGGTCATTGACTGCCGATTTCACCGGACAAAACAACGCGGAGACATCGAACACACGAAGACGTTGATCAAAGAGTTAGAACTCTTTGATGTACGATGAGTGAGGAACGCGGGACTCAACGGAGGAATGGGACGGAGCGGCCAGGAACGAATACGTTATTTCACAGACTTTTGATGTGAAGGAAACGGCAAATTAGATTGTTGATGTAGTGACATCAAAAGAGAACGGAGAATTGGAGCCCAGGTATAAATAGTAGAAAACTGGTTTTTCTGTTTAATGTGAGACCAGCGATTCCATCTGGAAGGATCGGTTCTATGTGTCCTTTATAAGAAGAGAATATAGGTCCCTTATTGTTTAAAGGCGATGGGACATTGGTGCTTTTGTGCTTGTGTATTTCGATTCATGGACTAACATAGATCATATAAGGTAATCTAGCTTTAGCTTAGGAATACAGCATCGTGAACTAGGTGCCTGTGCTTGGCTGTTACCATTTCCTTCTTTTAGCTAATCGTTTAGACTTTAGTGAACTCATCTGTCTTATGTCAGAGTATCTTTCGGAAGCGTCTGAGTACGGCTGGAGAAAGACTCTCACATAAGAATTAGTCTGAAGCAGACTGATATCACATGGTTATATATCACCCACAGGTTCCATGAAAACTCCTGACAGGTTCAGAGAAGATTAAAGAAAGTAACTTCACTTCTCATCTCATCTCATCTCATCATGTTCCTCTTGTACCTTGCGGTGTCGAGGTGAAGTATAAACTTCGTGAGAGTGCCCGGTTATGGGCTTCGTATATCGACATTCCCATGGATTCTGTTATTCCCTCCGTCCAACGTTTACGTGGTCGGCCTCTTCCTCTATTTCCATCTGGTCTGTACATCATTGCTTGTTGTGGCATGCTGTTGACTTCACTTGTGCTGAGATAAAGTACCTAACTAGAACCACTAAGAACATAGACATGTTCTAATCGTGAGAAGAGATACCCAATCGCCCATAAAGGAACTCTGTATAAATAAAAGAATATCCAAGTAAAGAAAGTAAATGGAAAAGACGATAAACTGCTGAAGGCAGAGAGACATAAAATTGCATACATTTGCACTGTGGACTAATATAAACTTTACTAACTGGAGACAGTGTGTAGAACATTTATTGTAGATCTAGACAGTGTGGGACAGTGGTGATGTGGTTTCAGTGATGGATTTTATTAACGTCAAAAAAGGGAAATCTGTCTACTTCAGAAACTTATCGTAATCGCAGTGAACATTTTCTAAAGATTGGATTACGTCCAGACTCAGGCGGAACGGAGCATCCAGGGTGAGTGATGTCCATATATGTGTGATGTCTTGTTGCATGGCCGTATGCAGATGAGAGATGTGATACGGAGCATAGACATTCAGAGTCCTATCTCGCACTCACAATAGAAGACACTACAAACTACATATACACATTCAATACATACAACTGACATAGTTTTCAGCAATAAATATTTTATTAATTGTTGGAGGAAACTGTTGTCAGGGTATGTTATGAAGGAATAAGAGAGAGAGAGAGAGAGAGAGAGAGAGAGAGAGAGAGAGAGAGAGAGAGAGAGAGAGAGAGAGAGAGAGAGAGAATAGAAGAAAGAACGGAGGAGAGGAATGTAGACAAAAGTATGTCAATAATTCCCAAGTATAAGGATCTTAAAGGTGTGCTTGTTGATTACACTTTCCTCCCGGGACGACAAGCGACAGTATACTCTAGTGTAAATGTAGAAATCAGACCACAAAGCTCATGATCAGAGTCCACTCATCATGGCAAGGATTACACGACATCATAATAGTCAGCACAATTGACCTCACCAAGCGATGCGTCTCTCCCGCCAGACGTTGTCCCCCCCCCCCCCAGGAGCTTTGATAACTACGATGCTTGGTCACCACTCATATATACAGTCTGGGACTGATCCTACCTTGTTCCTAAACACTGTTCCTAAATGTTTATAGAAACTGAGACCACACAATTCCTGTACAGTGAAAAGCGGAACACTGTCCCATGAACATAACATTCTTCCTTCATACGAAATGTTCTAAAGTTTTCACTCTTAAAACAGTCATTGTACATAGTCTCATATGAATCTCTTAATTTCCCAGATAAGTCCTAATGTTCTAATTTCCTTGTTATGTGGAACAAACACTCTCTAAAGTTTTGGTTTCATGTAGTGTGAAAGTCAATCACTACTGTTCTAGTTATAAATGGAGTGAAAATCCATCACTACTGGTTTATTCATGAATGGTGTGAAAACTAAAAACCATTACTATTTTGCTGTCCACAGGTAGTGTGAAATACTATCACTAATGTTCTCAGTATTTATCCTGTAGGATACTTATATGATTCAGCTCCACAGAGCAATGTTCTTTCAAACCTTTTCTAGCATAGGCCCAGTGAGAAGGTCGCTGACTAATCCTCCTGCACCAAAATTATCCCGGATCTGTATTTTCAATGTTTCCGTGGTTTTCATCCTAACCTGAGGGAACCTGTGAAATAGAGAACACACCTGGTGAGAGCCACCCCGTCACTGATCCCTATTAGATGAATGGAGGCCACTGGCCTCGCTCAGATAAATAACAGTGAACCAAACTCTGTTATGGACAGATGAGCTCATCACATAGGTCTGAGCTATTTTAAGACAAGGGAAGACCAAAATAAAAAGTGCAGGACCCCAGTAGCCACCCCACTGTAAGATCCCACCATTGGACATTTCCCCTATCTCCCAACCAACTTCAATCCTTTTAAATATCATCCCCCTTCATATTCATAACAAGCTGAGCAAATTGATTTCCCATACTAGTTAATTTTAACAAGGCAACTTCCTACTGTCGCCGACACTCCTTGAACACCTAACCACAACACAACACTATGTTAATGACCTAAACTCTATTTATCCCTAGACTGTACTACATTATTCACATCTAATGTTTACTAGTAATTACCTTATGAAAACTCCACTATCCCTTAATCGAATCTTATCCTTGTCATAACAGACACATATGAAAAATGGATATTAACACGTTAGATTCTCTTTTCTACACCAGGATAGGGCTATTCGAATTACGTCCGCCTAGGTTGACTTTATTCTGCACACTAACGGAAACCAGTTTAATTTTCTCATTTCCAGTCGGGGATTGTCCTAGTGACGTCCTTTGATGTCACACAGGTGTCCCCAAGGACAGACTATCTTTGTCACTAACCTAACAAGAGTTGTTTATCTCCCCCTTGGTACAACGAAAACAAGCCGGTGTTTTCCCTTCATTTTCCCGATCGGGCAAACATCATGCCGATGTTTCTTTTGATGTAGGAGAATTCTCAAGGACTGTCTTGATCTCACCGCTACTAGAAGTGAACAACTTGCAGCTGTGAACACAGACTGTTTTCTGTAATTTTTTTTTTCATCTTATCGCCAACCACAGTGGTTTTCGTGACACTCTTCTTAGTAACAAGTAAATAAATTCGTATATATATATATATATATATATATATATATATATATATATATATATATATATATATATATATATATATTACGGAATAGAGGTCTGCGTGACCGAAAGATTTAACGCATTCACGATTAAGCTTCATGTGTGCTGATGGGTAGTGAGTTTATTTCCCACACCGGTCAGTTATACTTAAATTTTGACTTCTCTTTCAGAGAGCAATGGCAAACTACTGGACGTAAAATTGCCTAAAGTATCGTTGTGGGGTTAATCGCAATGTCCTGCAAAGGATATGCAACATGTTAATTATAGTACTGAATATTGTTTTCCGTACCTTGTAATTTGAAGTACACAAGTTTTTCTTCGTGTGTTGGTCTTGAGTAGACCTCTCCTGCCTTTGTAATTTGATATTTCGATGAAGTTAGTGTTGCATATACGAGAGACAGTCATTAAGTTACATTAATTTCATTATAAAGTGCATGGAAGAGTATTGACAATAGAAAATCTTGTTTCGGGACATAAACTGGCTCTTAAGCAATACCTCATGTAGGTGTCTTGAGGACAAGCGGTTTATGCAAGCGCAATAGCGATAAAAGACATGGTTGCCCCACTATCGACTTGCACCACAGAAGAACAACGAGGCGTTTGTGTGTGGGTGGGGGGATCATAGGATTTAAAACCGTGTGACGTCTACACAAACATGATAGTTCAGTATGGAGACAGTTGCTTGAGTCAGAGAAGCGATTTTGAATGGATAGAAAGATTTCAAAAAAGAAATCAAAACGTCATTGACAAACCGCGAAGTGGGAGACTGCAAAAGTGTGGCAAATGACACAGTGAACCTACAGATCAACCAGCTGGTCCAAGACAACAGATGGCTCACTATTGATGAAATAGTAGTGGATTCCAGCATACTGTTCAAACATGGCGCCACCGGACTTTCACTACATTAAAAGCTAAGTTAAGATGTAGTTATGGTTTTTAGTATTGTATATCGTTTTGTTTTGTTTTTAAATTTATTTCAAGGGGGTTACTCTCCCAAATCTGAGACCACTGAATAGATTGGTTAGTGTGTAGATTAGGTCCCTTGTACTGTGGAAGTGTATAAATGAAATGTGTGGCATTTTTTTTCTATAAACCAAGCAATATGTATTTGGTACTTTTAGCACGTTTTGTGTGTAATATTTTATCACGTTCTATATATTCATGTAAAGCGGTAGTGATGGGCCTCTTTTGAGCATTGTCGCCATGATTTCTCCTTCGTTAATTATTGCATCCCCAACATATTATCTTCACTATGAAACAAATAATGAATTATAGACAGGTCTGTATACACAAATGTAAATTTAATTTATACCTTTTGGAGTTTTAATGATGCATCTTGACAGAGACAGAAACCATGATATGTACTGACTATACCGAAAATATGAAAATAATAACCAATTAGAGGACGTGAGGACAAAATACCCGTAGATTAAATCGATATCAGAGGGATTTTGTGATGTCTGTTTTAGAATCTAGTAAATATGAAACAGACATGAGGTTTTGACTTTGCCTCGTGCTCAGAACGTCTTAGTTTCGTTTTGAGATTAGATCATTCGGTTCGCGAGTGCACTTGTTTCAGAGATCCGTGGGGGTGGTCTCCGTGGCTATGGAGTTCGTACTTTGTGCGACGCTTCCGGTAGGAGATAGCTACTTTGCAGAGAAAGACTGAGCTATATAAGATAAAATTCAATGCAATAAAGTCACTCCCCTCACCTTTTAACGCTTTTTAAACCTTTGTTTTCATGTTTGGGACGTAAATTGTGTTTCCCTCGTCCGTGACTTGAGGAGTCTTTTCCGTTTTGAGCCTCCATGCTTGGGACTTGGAGTTCTTCTCATTATTTGAATTTCTATGTTTGTGACATGAAGTGTCTTTCACTCTTTGCGATTCCTTTTTTTTCTGGGACATGATAAAAACTCCCTGTTTCCGTTTGAATATTTCGTACAAGGTGTTTCTCTCGTTCACCGAGTGACCATGCCTTAGATATAATGTGTCTTCCACACTTTGAGTTCTCATGTAGCGGGCATGATTTTTCTATTTCTCTCCTCCTCTCTGTCTCTATCTCTCTGTCTCTCTCTGTCTCTCTCTCTGTCTGTCTGTCTGTCTGTCTCTCTCTCTCTGTCTCTCTCTGTCTCTCTCTCTCTCTCTCTCTCTCTCTCTCTCTCTCTCTGAGTTCTGATGTATTGGACACGAAGTGCGTCTCCCTCTTTGGGTACCCATGTATAAGACATACTGTATCTCTTCCTCATTATGTCTGCATATAGCTGTAATGTAAGCAGTCAGTTAGTGCCCAGTTGTGAGGACCCAGGACTTCTATAAATGTTGAAGAATGAACTGCTTAAACTTCATTACTCTAGCTCTCTGATAACAATTACAGGCCACTATACAAGTTTAATAAAGTGAATGTTAAGAAATTCCGACCCTAAATAGTGACAAACCGTTAATAACCCTTGGCAATTCAGACCCTAAATATTGACCTCTATTACTAACCCTTGGAAATATCAAGCTTCAAATACTGCCCACTTGTTACTAACGTTTGGAAATGTGAGCCCTCAAATACTACCCACCTGTTTCTAACGCTTGGAAATGTGAGCCCTCAAATACTGCCATCATGTTACTAACGCTTGGAAATGTGAGCCCTCAAATACTGCCCTCATGTTACTAACGCTTGGAAATGTGAGCCCTCAAATACTGCCCTCATGTTACTAACGCCTGGAAATGCCTAGCCTCAAACACTGCCCTTCTATTACTTTTTTTCGCATATCCTTTACATGACATCGCTGTGAACACCAGCATTTTACCGCTGTCGTTGATTTCTTGGCAAGATTACGCTCAGTAGCTTCTAGGTAGGAACATGGAATGTTAAGACATTAAATGAGCTAGGAAAGTTGACCAACGTTCTAAGAGAGATGGATAGCATGAAAATGAATATACTAGGCGTTAGTGAGATGAGATGGAAGGGATCGGGCAAAATTATAGCTGACAATCACACAATAATTTATTCTGGAGGGGATACACATGAAAAAGGTGTAGGGATAATATTAGACGAAAACACAGCCAAGTCAATTAATGGATACTGGTGCATTTCAGATAGAGTTATTATGGTAAAAATCAAAGGCAAACCAATAGACATAAATATTATACAAGTATATGCACCAACAACAAGCAGTAGTGATGAAGAAATACAACACTTTTACGACAAAATAGAAATGGTGATGGCTCAAATTGGATCACAAGAAATAAAAATAATACTTGGTGATTTTAATGCAAAAGTAGGAAAGGGGGAAATGGAGGATGTAGTGGGGAATTATGATTTAGGTACGAGAAATGAAAGAGGGGAAAAGCTAATAGAATGGGCAAATATCAATGATATGATCATTGGAAACACATGGTTTAAACACCATAAAAGACGACTGTACACATGGAAAAGCCCTGATAAGAAATTACGCAACCAAATTGACTACATACTAATTAATAAAAGATTTAGAAATGCTTTAATTAATGTAAAGACAATGCCTGGTGCTGACTGTAATAGTGATCATGTACCACTATGTGGACAAATAAAAGTAAGATTAAAGAGATGGAAAAAAATGGTTAAGAACATGAGACTTAATAAAGAGGTTCTGAAAATAGATAAAGAAATGCAAGAACTACACCGAGTGACTGTGAAAAATAGGTACAATGCGATAGCTAAAATACAGAGTATAAATGAACAATGGGAAATGTTAAGGGACTCCATTCATCAAACTAGCAAAGAAGTATTACCGGAGAGAGGCAAAATAGCTAAGAAAAAATGGATGAGTGAAGAAATCTTAAAACTGATGGACAAAAGAAAACAAAGTAAAAATGACAAACAAGAATACGCTAAGATAAATAAAGAAATAAAAGATAAATGTGGGAAGGCTAAAGAAAGTTGGTTAAACGAGCAATGCAAAAAAATTGAATTAAATTATATTAAAGATACAAAAAATATGCACAGACAAATCAGTGAGCTTACAGGAAGAAAAATAAGAATAAATACAGGATGTTTGAAATCAAAAACAGGAAAGATAATATTAGAGGAAGGTGCTATAATGAAGAGGTGGAATGAGTATATTAGAGAATTATATGACGGAGAAAGGGAAGAATTAACAGAAGATAGTAACTTAGAAGGTCCACCTATTCTAAAAGAAGAAGTCGCTGACGCTATGAAATATATGAAGAAAGGAAAAACGGCTGGGCCAGATGAAATCACAATAGAAGAATTAGAAGTATTGGGAGAATTTGGAGTAGATATATTAACCAAAATGTTGAATGATATTTACAGTAGTGGATATTTACCCAGTGATGTGCTGAAATCTGTATTTATAGCTATACCAAAAAGACCAGGAGCAATTGATTGTGAAGATTTTCGTACAATTAACCTTATAAACCATATCACTAAGCTTCTACTCAGAATTATAATGAGAAGAACCAAATAGAAAATAAAAATGGAAATTAGTGAAGAACAGTATGGATTTGTGGAAGGAAAGGGCACAAACAATGCAATTTATACACTACGGAAACTAATAGAAAGGTCAATAGAGAAACAGAGAGACATGTATTTGTGCTTCATAGATTATACTAAGGCATTTGATAAAGTAAAACATGATGGACTGATTAAAATGTTGGAAGATATCAACATTGATGGAAAAGATTTAAGAATAATAAAGAAGTTTACTGGAACCAAGTAGCAGCAATTAAAATGGGAAATAAAGAGGGTAGTTACGAACAGATAAAGCTAGGAGTACGACAGGGGTGTGTCTTGTCACCAGATCTTTTCTCCCTGTATAGCGAAGTAATAATGAGAGAAATCAAAGAGATGCCAGGAATACTAGTTGGAGGTCATAATATAAATAAAATACGCTATGCATATGACACAGTATTGGAGGCGGATAATTCAACAGACCTACAACAATTATTAGACGTTGTAGTAACAGAGAGTGCAAGGAAAGGACTCTCCTTGAATATCAAGAAAACAGTAACAATGGTAATATCAAAGAAAATGGTGACACCAAAATGTGACATAGAAATAGAAGGAAAAATCCTTAACCAAGTGGATAATTGTAGATACCTAGGGGCATTTATAACATCAGATGGAAGATGTACAACAGAGATTAGGAGCAGAATAGGGCAGGCAAAGGCCGCATTTCAGAAAATGAAGAGTATCTTATGCAATAAGTCACTATCACTGAATGTAAGAAAAAGAGTGCTGAAATGCTATGTAGAACCAGTTTTGCTGTATGGCAGTGAATCTTGGAATGTAAATGAACAAATTAAGAAGAAATTAGAAGCAACAGAGATGTGGTTCCTGAGACGAATGTTGCGAATTCCTTGGACTGCCAGAGTAACTAACGACGACTGCCTGAAACAGGCTAATGAAACTAGAACATTATATACAACAATAAGACAGAGACAAACATCTTTCTTCGGTCACGTGATGAGAAGAGAGACATTGGAGAACATCGTAACAACTGGAAAAATCGAGGGGAAGAGAGGCAGAGGCAGACCAAGAGAAATGATGCTGGATGGATTGAGACGGTGGCATGGAGGAATATAAGCAGCAGAGTTGATCCAGAAAACCAAAGACCGAGATCTGTGGAGAGCCAGGAACGCCTACGCCAGCCGGCACGGCACTTGATGATGATGAGCTTCTATTACTAACCTTTGGAAATGTCGTGGTTCAAATACTGACGATCCTCAAACTACTAAACAAACATTGCCTATTAAACCATACATAACCAATAAATACTGGGGTTGCTTGCAACATCATGTAAAGAACATGTTTTAAAATAAACATTTTATTGACATTGTACTATCGATTTTTTAAATATAGATGACGCCTAAAGTTCTGACAATATTGTTCTATTTTACATCGATTTTTCGAAGAGATTACACGTAAGGCATTGACATTCTTGCTATCGGTGTTAATTTGTTCCACTCACGATAAAACTAAATGATACAGTGTTCTTCAGTAACACTTGACATATTGACAATTAAAGCCTGTAGGTTTTTATTTCTGAAAACGATGTCTGCAGGTACAAAGCCCACAATCAATTGTAAGTTGCCGCAATATTTCGTTCGGAGTTTTCATGTTCACGGTGACGAAATCTCGGTACATTACAGACAATTCTCACACATATCCTTCATAAGCAGAGGTAAAGAAAGCGGTAAAAACCAAAAAGGAAAAATATAAAAAGTGGTTGAAGAGCAAACAGGAATGTGATTACATAGAATATAGAATATCGAGAAAACATGTGAATAGAATAGTAAAGAGGGAAAAACAAAAAGACTGGGAAGAGTATAGAGAAACCCTAAATAAAACTACAAGGAGGCAACTAGAAACTTCTACAAAAAGATAAGTGCACTGCAAACCAGAGGAGAACCCTTTGACCCAACTGAAATAATTAACAGCGAAAATGGAGAACCAATAAGTGAACAAACACAGATCCTAATAAGATGGAAGCAGTATTTCAAACAACTTATCGACATCCCATCAGATGTCACAGGACTTCAAGAAACCTACACAGATGCCACCGAAGAACTAGAACCAGACATACTAAAAGAAGAAATTATTGAAGCATCAGATTAGCCCCGTTGAACAAATCACCGGGACAAGATGACATACCAAATGAACTAATTAAAGCAGCAAGAGAAGTAGGAACAGCTTGGCTACATATACTATTCAACCATGTTTGCATAGAGCAACAGACACCAAGAGACTGGGGAAACTCCATAATTATCCCAATTTGGAAAAACAAAGGCAACAAAGTGTATTGCACACAATACATAGGCATTTCAATGTTGAGTCTTACTGGCAAAATATTTTGCAAAACTCTTGAGAAAAGACTACGAACTACTACAGAACTCCAGCTAAGCGAAACAACTTGGATTTAGGAAAAACAAAGGATGCACAGATGCCATATTTGCTCTTAGACAACATATAGAAAAATCAATCGAATTCAATGAAACACTCTACTTAGCCTTTGTCGACCAAGAAAAGGCATTTGATAGAGTAGATAGAAACAAGCTGTGGGAAATCCTTAAACAGTATGGTGTGAGTACACATCTAACAAACCTATGTAGAAGCTTATATAACAACAGTGAATGCATAGTGAGAGCAACTGGAGGACACTCAGAACCCTTCACCATAAGATCTGGAGTACGAAAAGGTTGTGTCCTGTCCCCTCTCTTATTCATAACATATATAGACAACATATGTAAAGAAACCAGCCAAACAGAGACCGCAAGAATACCGTATGACGAGATCACAGAAGAAGAACCATCTGCATATCTAACCATTAGAGAAATTCTGTTTGCGGACGACCAAGCGCTAATAGCAAAATCAGAAGCTGAATTACAAGACCACATGAATAGTCTAAACGAAATGTGTAGGGAACATAACATGAAAATTAGCATAAGCAAAACAGAGGTAATGATTATAACTAAAGAAGAAAAAAACAACAACAATTCACCTAAACGAACATCCATTGAAACAAGTAAAGAGTTTCAAGTACCTAGGAAGTATAATATCATCAAATAGTAGATCAGAAGACGAGATCGAAAATAGATGCAATAAGGCAAACCAACTCATTGGACAAATGGCACCAATACTAAAGAACAAACATGTATCAATAACTACTAAGAAAGCACTTTACAATTCAATCTTCCTACCAACTCTATGCTACCAATGCCAAACCTGGACAATGACAGAAAAAGAGAAAAGAAAAATCACAACAACAGAAATGAGATTCCTGAGAAGAATACGCAACGTATCAAGAAGCGATAAGATCAGAAATGAAGACATCAGGACTAAAGTGGGGGTTATAACAGCACTAGATTTTATTAGAAGCCAGCAATTCAAATGGTTTGGCCATGCAAGTAGGTTACCAGTCAACAGCATACCACAACAAGCAATGATGTACAGACCAGATGGAAACAGAGGAAGAGGCCGACCACGTAAACGTTTGACGGAGGGAAAAGCAGAGTCTATCGGAATATCGATACATAAAGCCCATAATCGGGCACTCTCACGATGTTTATTCCACTGCAAGGTACAAGAGGAACATGATGAGATGAGATGAGATGAGATGAGATGAGATGAGATCCATCATAAGAAGCAGTACATCTATGTCATCTACTGACGAAGACTTCGGTGGAAACATTTGCCTGGAGCTGTGTGTTTTTGTATCCATCGAACTTCTTAGTCATATGTTGTGTTATTTTCCTACTTCCGTATATACTGGGCAGCAGCAACTACCTGTTATCGAGCACATCTATTGTTGACTCCTGAACATGTCAAATATACGAAGGTCGTTCAGAAAGTAATGCACCACATTGTTTTTCTTAGATAATAATGAAGATAGAAGTATGCAATTTTTCACACTTCAAATATGGCATGCCCGATTGAGGGCACAGAATTGAAACCCACCAGCTATATAGTGTGGCTGCCCTAAAACACTGAAATGAAGCGTGTTAGTAACTTGCGTTATAAGCAGAGAATTGTGATAGAATTTATCGTTACGCAGACAGAAACTGCAGTGAACATTCACAAGCGTCTATGTGGCGTTTTGCAGTCGACGGGAGCACAATCAGTCGCTGGGTTCAAAGAATCAAAGAATCAGGAAGTGGAGATACAAAGCTGCTTGATTGACCGCGATGTGGATTCTCTGCCACAGTCACCAACGCAGACATGTTGAGATGTGCTGAGGGCATTATTCTTACTGATATATTCTTACTATATGACACTTGTCATATATTGCCAAGGGACTGGGGATCACTGTTGTGCATAACCCATATTCTAACCAAAGAAGTTGGGTCCCACCCTCTTCTAATCTTTAATAATCAAGAATATGACCCTTGAGTTATTGCAGACTCGGTTTTATTTACTGTCTAGGTGGTTGTGGTCCTTTTGGGAATGATTAATACCAAATGAGAGTCTGCCCCTTCACCAAGGATCCTATTAGCTCTTGAGCCCCTTGTAGATATTCTGAGAAAAGTCTGAAAGATTTCTTCAGCATGAATTAGGTGAAGAAAAGCATGGTTTTGAGAAGTCATGAGATATAGAGTCTTCTCTCTCCCATCTATTAGTGATGCAAGTCTTCGAAATGCCGCCCCTTAGTGATGCAAGTCTTCGAAATGCCGCCCCTTAGTGATGCAAGTCTTCGAAATGCCGCCCCTTAGTGATGCAAGTCTTCGAAAAGCCGTCCCTCATTCGCTGCTTATGTCGCCCCCTTACGATGCTGCCTGATGTGATCGCCTCTCTGTATCGTAGCACGGCACGGTCCGACACTGTCTCTAGTTCTTGCTATACAATGTCTCTAAATATTGTTATACAATGTCTCCAAATCTTACTATACAATGTCTCTCGATCTTGATATATACTGTCTCTAGATCTTCCTACACAATGTCTCTCGATCTTGCTACAGAGTGTCTCTCGATCTTGCTACACAATGTCTCTAGATCTGACTAGACACTGTCTCTAGATCTTACTATACAATTTCTCTAGATCTTACTATACAATGTCTCTAGATCTTGCTATACAATGTCTCTATATCTTACTATACACTGTCTCTATATCTTGCTAAACAATGTCTCTAGATATTCCAATACACTGTCTCTAGATCTTACAATACACTGTCTCTAGATCTTGCTATACAATGTTTCTAGATCTTACTATACAATGTCTCTAGATCTCACTATACAATGTCTCTATATCTTACTATACACTGTCTCTATATCTTGCTAAACAATGTCTCTAGATATGCCAATACACTGTCTCTAGATCTTACAATACACTGTCTCTAGATCTTGCTATACAAGTCTCTAGATATTCCTATACAATGCCTCTAGACTTAGCTACACAAACTGTAGTCTTGCTGGGCACACAGTCTCGACGTCTTTCTATATACTATCTTGTCACTTTGTTGCGAATGCTCGCATTATCGTGTACGTTACATTCGATTTGAATAAGTTTTCTTCAGTGTTTCCGCATTCATTTGTTGAAAAGTACCACACTATTTTAATTTCTGCAGAAATTTGTGAGAAAGGCATTTCGTCATTCAGGTTTGGAACACCACCTCAAGGATGTAAACGACTAGCATATTAACATTCCAATGCTAAATGTTGTGAACATTTATAGCATTATTTGATCTACTATAATCATGGGTCCCACTCACGTAGAAAATCGTCAATGCTATCGATAAACGGGGTTTGCTGCTTCCGAGCGAATAACAGAATAGAGGTGTCACGAAAACACCAGGGGATCTCCCGGCTTTGATCCAGTTCATGTACCGGGGAACCTGTTACTATTAATAGACGGGGACATCCTTCAGGAGATTTGCGTCTAGTTTTTTCTAGAAACTAAACTTCCCTGCTTTTCTTATAAACCAGGGAATAAAACTAAACAGATCTCAGTAGAACTCGCTTCTTCGAGTATCACTCAATCAGGTGCCGTCTCCGCAATAAAGGTTGGCTGCAATGGATCCCCAACACTGTCTCCCACCCTGACTGTACATTCTGTCAGGCTGATGCTCGTCCATCTCTTGATGTTATCCACCCACTTGTATCGTTGTCTACCTCTTGCTTGCTTGCCCTCAACCTTGCCTTCCAGTATGGTTTTTATAAGAGTATCGTGTCTTTTACGTGGCCAAAATATTTCACTTGCCTTCTCTTTATTTCTTTCATCAACTCTCTCTTTATTCCCAGTTTTTCTAGGACCTCTGCATCTGATTGTTTTTGTTTCCATGAAATAAGACCTATTCGTCTGTATATCCACATCTCCATGGCTTCTATGCGACTTTCTAGTTGCTTATTCAATTTCCAGGCTACCGCGCCATACAGTAGCGTTGAATATACGTAGCATTTGACAATTCTCATTTCTTATACGTTATTAATCTCTTTAGATGTTAATACTGATTTCATGCTGTTGAAAGCATTTTTGGCCATTCCTATTCTCTTTTTGATTTCCATTTCACTTCTGCCATCATCTGTTATTATATGTCCAAGATAAGAGAAACTTGTTAATTGTTCTAGTATCTGCCCATTTACTGTGATGTTCATTGATGACCTTTCCTTTTCACTGCTAATTATCATAGTTTTTGTTTTTTGGATGTTAATATCTAAGCCACATTCTGCACTGTGCCTGTTTACTCCTTCCACTAGGTCTTGCAACTCTTGCTCACTTTCTGCTAGTAACACGGTATCGTCAGCATATCTAAGATTGTTTATGATTCTTCCACTGATGTTAAATCCAGGCATTTCAACTTGTTTAAAAATTCTTTCTGTATATAGGTTGAAGAGGCTTGGGGACAGTACACATACCTGCTGTACTCCCAGGGGCGTCACTAGGGGGGTGCGGGCCGCACCGGGTGACACCATCAAGGGGTGACACCAAAATAAAAAAATTGCAAATTTGACAAAGCAGACATAGCAAAATAACAAAAATTTAACTTTGTCCTAGTTTGTCGAAGTTCTTTATTTATGTTTTACCTGAATATTGAAGTTATATTGTTCAATTTGTTTTCTTTCTTATGTCCTTATTAACTTTTTGACTTATTTTACAAACATTACTATATGCGATTATATATGGTACAGGAACACTCGGAAGAAGACCATGGTGAAAGTCTAGAGGGGTGACACCAAGAGTTTACCGCACTGGGTGACACCAACCCCAGTGACGCCACTGTGTACTCCTCTTTTTATCTCTATAGGCGACGAATAGTTATTACCGCATCTAATAGACGCCACTTGTTCCCAGTACAAGTTACTAATAAGTCTGATGTCCTTTCCGTCTACTCCTATATCTTGAAGGCACGTAATTAGTCGTTCATATTGTACTCTATCAAAAGCTTTCTTGTAGTCTATAAAACAAACATATATACTTTTATGAACTTCTATACATTTTTCAATTAACATCCTCAAACAGATAATTGCTTCTCTGGTACCGCTGTGTTTGTGGAACCCAAATTGTTCTTCAGCTACTTCCTCATCTATTTTATTGCAGTCTTTGGGATATTACATGGTGAGGTCCCAATCTCTTCCACGATGGCCAGCCATGTTCACTATCGTGTCCTGAACACGCCTCATGTGTGCCACACACTCTGCTGTTTCGCTTTCAAAGAGTCGTTGATAGTCTTCGAGTATAAGTGAGCACAGCGCAAAAGCATGCTGGAGTACTATTCTCGAGTCCGAGATCAGGTTATGATAATGAGGCCCTGACGATTTAGTAGTCACTTCATGTCACGACCTGGTCGCTGCCATACGTCCATGCATCCTGAATATTCTGTTTCAAAGAACATCTACAATGGAAAGATGCATGAATCAAGCTGTGGTTTTCGTAAGATTGGTATTTGGTTGTTATATTTTCTTACACACTGTGTTAAGCTGACTATTAGATTTAATAACAAAGGCCGAAGCTTGCGGGTAACTTGACGTGAGGAGGTCAACCCTTGCATAAATAATGAGGTTTAAATGGCAGGTTGTTTTGGAGCGTTGGCGCTAATTCTAAGCTGGTTTATTTAACCAACTATATTCCTCTGGAAAACACAAGGCAAGGCCGAGAGAGGGAACATGTCGTTTGGGCACCACATGTTTGTCTGAAGCTCTGCCCAGGCATTGTGATGGAATTTTGCTTTCTATACTGTATATAATGATATATAATAATAATACTATAATGGCTTTCTATACCCCAATTCTAAAGGATCATGCATTAGACTATTAAACTTTTGTAGGTTTCAGACAGAGCATGGGATGTCATGCCTGCAATTATAACAGGTGATGTAATGTACCAAATAAAATACTTTAGCTCAACTGTGTGTCGGCACCTCTTGACTTTCTTCTTACTATCACCTGATGGGGAATATTATCATAATATTGCTCCCGAAGGAGCACACGCTATCTAGACTTTACCATTATCTGGTGCCTTATTTTGTTTACCTGATGCCGTTCCATTAGGAGTAGAGAAACCTTTCATTCTATATTAGCTTCTTCAGGGAAGGGCTAATGAAAAGGATCTTGACTATTTTATAATTTTTCAAACACAGCTCCATTAGGAGAAGAACCATTCAACATACATTAACTTCTCAAGTGAGGGGTTAATGGACGGGATCTGAAATAACCCACCACTTTTTACATGAGGAAATGAAAAATGTATTAACCAACACACTTTCTCAGGGTGAGGATTACCCATAGAAAGGAGAAATTTTGTGATCATATTGAAGGGGATTCTTCTATGGTGAAGGTTGCATCTCTTCAGCAGAACATCGAACAGATTAGTGTTCTAGGACTACAAAGATGTCGGACGGACGTCTAGAATCCCAATCGCAATGAGACCAGAAAAATGTCTGTGTGGACAAAAGACAAAGGTGAGTGAATGGAATTAGAAAGAAAGGGTTCTTGTATGAAAGGGTTCCGGATGTCAAGAGTCTGCCTCGACGACCGGGCCTATACAAGCTGAGACCAGGTTCTTTCCAGTCGGTGCTGTTCCCTTGGGCCTCCTGTTAGATGATGTTCCAGTCTGCTCAAGTCTTCCAGCCAAGCCAAACCGTATTAAGTAGTCCAGGTATATGGATGATACTTTGTTTTGATGGCATGCCTGCCCTGTGCATTGCCATGTCCAAAGGAGAGTAAAGCAGGTAACTTGCACCGGGTTGTCTATTTCAGGGTCTCCCTTTTGGTGGTTGCTGGCTGAAGAAATTTATGATTATTCAAAGACGGTGGATCACTCCACTGAAGCAAGTCAACTAATAATTAACATTGAATGAACTATACCACTTCTGGAGATGACATTATAGATCCGACCTTTTGAGACCAATCAACGTCGAAAGACCCACTAACATGGCGGCCAAAGCCACTTATACAGTACCCACCAGAGACATGTTAACATTTGTGATTATGAATTGTGGGTTAATGAAGGACATTCCAACAATGGTGAAGCTCTCTTTCAAGGACACTGCAGGTATAGTATAGCGCCGATTGTTAAGCGCTGGTTGTTGTGTGGATATATATATATATATATATATATATATATATATATATATATATATATATATATATATATATATATATATATATATATATATATATATATATATATATATAAGACAGTGAGAAATAAGACAGATATGGCAGTGAAACCTGGACAACTTACTCACACCAAGAGAACAATTTAAACAGCTTTCATATGCGGTGTCTGCGAAGAATTCTTGGTATTAAGTGGCAAGACAAAATCACAAATACTGAAGTATTGGAAAGATCAGGTTGTGTGACAGTTTATTCCATGCTCAGTCTTCGTAGACTTAGATGGATAGGACATCTTAGGCGGATGGATGATGGTAGAATACCAAAGGATATCTTTTTTGGTGAATTACAGATGGGTAAGAGATCTCAGGGTCGGCCTCTACTACGATACAAAGATGTGTGTAAGCGGGACATGATTGATACAGGCATTGATAATGCACATTGGGAGCAAGTCGCCGCTGAACGTGTTGCATGGAGGGCAAATATCAGAAATGGAATAAAGTCAAAGGAGAAAATTATTGCAGAAAAGTCACACACCAAGCGTTTGAGACGTAAGATGGTGCATGATGGTGGAAATGACCACGTGTTCAGATGCACCCACTGTGAACGGACATGTACAGCGCAAATTGGTCTTATCAGTCACACTCGCTACCGCCATAGTTAAAAGTTATTATGCCTTTTTAAAGCACAAACTATCGTCTGTCAAGACGGCAAGGTGCCAATGTGGTGGATATATATAAGACGATGTATGTCTGTATGTATGTCCGTTCTTTATGCGTTCGCGAACGGTCCATCCGATTGAGATGAAATTTTCTACACGTCTTCTTCTCATTCCCGTGCAGCCAACTGTCATAGTTTTTTAGTGTACAATCAGCTATTTACTTACTAAAATTTAATATTTTTATATCTTATCATTTATATATAAAGCGAGGGGACTTAACTTAAGAAAAGTTATTTCAAGGGGCATAACTTTTAATAACATTGCTATATATTTTATATATAGATTGTTGCATTGTTTTCAAAGATTTATAAACTCTTTGTCTACAGTTATTTACAGGCATATGAGTTATAATAAATAATGATATAATCTTTAAGGCATTTTCAAAGTTTTCATAAAAATAATGCATCTATTTAAATAGTGAAAATTTTCTAACTCATCTTTTTATTTTTCTTCAACAGCACATTAATTTTTTTTAACATTCTCATATGTATGGCGCGTTACACCCACGTTGGGTATTTATGATGCCCATGTTAAACATTTCCTCAACGAGTTACTTTTCATGCATTTTAATGCTTAGTGTTCTTTCGTTGTCAAAGAATTGCTTCATAAGAGATGTTGAATGAAAGAATGTATGAAAGGAAATAGAGAAGAAGGGCAGAATGTAGGACGGGCCTGCGAAAGATTTTCGTTCGTTAAAAAAAAAAAGAAGTAATTTTTTGTTTAGTTGCATATCGTTTGCAGTACTCTGCAGTCAACCCACCGCCCACCATTTATTGGCTGTTGGTGATATCTTGGTAAGTGTACTTTATATAGATCTCTTCCAATCATATTTTCTACTATCAATCTATCTATTCTTCTATTCTATCTATATTTTTAACGGGAACGGGCCGAACATAGATAGATAGATAGATAGATAGATAGATAGATAGATAGATAGATAGATAGATAGATAGATAGATAGATAGATAGATAGATAGATAGATAGATAGATAGATAGATAGATAGATAGATAGATAGATAGATAGATAGATAGATAGATAGATAGATAGATAGATAGATAGATAGATAGATAGATAGATAGATAGATAGATAGATAGATAGATAGATAGATAGATAGATAGATAGATAGATAGATAGATAGATAGATAGATAGATAGATAGATAGATAGATAGATAGATAGATAGATAGATAGATAGATAGATAGATAGATAGATAGATAGATAGATAGATAGATGGATAGATAGATGGATAGATAGATGGGTAGATAGATAGATAGATAGATAGATAGATAGATAGATAGATAGATAGATAGATAGATAGATAGATAGATAGATAGATAGATAGATAGATAGATAGGTAGGTAGGTAGATAGATAGATAGATAGGTAGGTAGGTAGGTAGGTAGGTAGGTAGGTAGGTAGATAGATAGATAGATAGATAGATAGATAGATAGATAGATAGATAGATAGATAGATAGATCCCCGCCAGGGCCTGGGCGAAGCAGGGCCGGGTCAGCTAGTATATATATATATATATATATATATATATATATATATATATATATATATATATATATATATATATATATATCATTGGCACCTTTCCGTCTTGACAGACGGTAGTTTGTAAGGGATGGAGTTATTGTTCTTGCCAATGCAGCATGATCCCTCTCTCGGCCTGCCTAGTTCACTCCAGAGGAAAGGTAACACCTCTACATCTGGAAAAAGACAAGCTGCAGAATTTGCCGGATCAGCAAAGCAATCCTCTAATTGTCCGCCTGTCGGAGCTTCGATCCTAGACCAGCCGCCAACCAAGGCTTAGGGCCTGGTCTGCCCTGCCATGACACTTTGTCTTTAGGTTGCATTTCCTCGCACCAGGGTAAGCCTTGTACCCTCCCAATTGCGCTCTTTCGGCCGAAGCCGTTGGCACAATGTGGGGTGTCGGGTTTGGTAAGCGCCGCCCTACGTTCGGCGCTAACAGAAAGCAGGTAGTACCGTCTACTGTTATACGGTAATATAATCTTCTTATATATAAAAGGCAATCTCCGTCTGTATGTCCGTATGTCCTTTATGCGTTCGCGAACGGCCCATCCGATTGAGATGAAATTTTCTACACGTCTTCCTTTCATTCCAGCGCAGCCCACTGTGATATTTTTTTAGTGTGAAATCGGCTGCTTACCCACTATTATTTAATTTTCCATTTTTCATTGTAATTTCTATACAGCGAGGGGACTTAACTCTGTAAAAGTTATTTCAAGGGGCATAACTTTTCTGTATAACTTATAGTCATATTGTGGCATCGTTTTCAAAGATTTATAAACTCTTTGTCCATAGTTATGTACCGGCATATGAGTTATAATAAATAATGATACAATCTTTAAGGCATTTTCAAAGTTTTCTTAAAAATAATGCATAATGCATAACATTGTAACTCATCTTTTTATGCTTAAAGAATAAATAAATAATAGTTACCTTATCTCTATCAAGTTTGAAGATTTTATATTTCTTTACACTGTCGCCAACTCTAAGAAGACATGGAACAACTTCAGCCATTATTAAATCTACAGGTATATGCGTTATATTCCTCCTCCTCCTCCTCTCCCCTCCTAAACCTCCTACCCTCTTCCTCTTCCCCTCCCCCTCCTCCCTCTCCCTCCTCCATCCTCCTCTTCCCTCTGTCTCCTCCTCCTCCCTCCTCCTCCCTCTTCCTCCTCCTTCCTCCTCCTCTTTCCTCCTCCTCCCTCTTCCTCCGTCATCCTCCTCCTGCCTCCTCGCCCTCCTCCCTCCTCCTAATCACTCCTCTTCCTTCCTCCTCCTTCCTCCTCTTCTCTCCTCCTACTCCCTCCTCCTCCCTCCTCCCTCCTCCTCCTCCTACGTCCTCCCCCTCCTCCCTCTTCCTCCCTCTTCATCCCTCCTCCTCCTTCTCCTCCCTCCTCCTCCCCTCCTCCTCCCTCTTCCTCCCTCTCCTCCTCCCTCCTCCTCCCTTCTCCTCCTCCCTCCTCATCCTCTCTCCTCCTCCCTCCTCCTCTTCCCTCTACCTCCTTCCTCCTCCTCCCTCCTCCTCCCTCCACATCCCTCCTCATCCTCCCTCCCCCTCCTTCTCCTCCCTCCTCCTTCTCCCTCCTCCTTCTCCCTCTTCCTCCTCCCTCCTCCTTCTCCCTCCGCCTCCTCCTCCCTCCTCCTCTCTCCTCCTCCCTCCTCCTCCCTCCTCCTTCCTCCTCCTCCATCTCCCTCCTCCTCCCTCTCCTCCTCCCTCCTCCTTCCTCCCCTTCCCCTCCTCCTCCTGCGTTCTTCTCCTCCCTCCTTCTCCCTCCTCCTCCACCTCCTTCTCCTTCCTCCTCCCTCTTCCTCCTCCCTCTTCCTCCTCCCCCTCCTCCTCCCCTCCTCCTCCCACCTCCTCCTCCCTCCTCCTGCCTCCTCCTCCTCCCTCATCCTCCTCCTTCCTCCTCCTTCCTCCTTCCTCCTCCTCCCTCCTCTCCCCTCCTCCTCCTCTCTCCTCCTCCTAACCCCTCCTCCTCCCTACTACTCCTCCTCCTTCCTCCTCCCTCCTCTTCCCTCCTCCTCCTCTCTCCGCCTATCTCTTCCTCCCTCCTACTCCTCCCTCCTCCTCCCTCCTCCACCTCCCTCTTCCTCCTCCCAGCTCCTACTCCTCCTTTTTCTTCTTCTTCTGCTGCTATTTCCGCTGCTCCATTTACCCAAGTTAATTGTTGGGGAAGATGTAAAGATCTTTCAAGTGCTCTTTCTAATGCTTTTTGTAAGTTGGTCTTCGTTTATCTAAGGTTGTTCTAACTGCAACCAATAAATGATTAGACAGACAGACAGACAGACAGACAGACAGACAGACAGACAGACAGACAGACAGACAGACAGACAGACAGACAGACAGACAGACAGTCGGGAACGGGAACTTAAATGACTACTTATATGAATTAAATGAGATGCTCCCCATCAGGGGCTGGGCGAAGTCGGGCCGGATCAGACAAACAGACAGACAGACAGATAGACAGACAGACAGATAGATAGTCGGGAACGGGAACGTGAGCTTATATGACTACTTATATGAATTAAATGAGATGCTCCACACCAGGAGCTGGGCGATGCCGTGCCGGGTCAGACAGACAGACAGACAGACAGACAGACAGTCGGTAACGGGAACGAGAACTTATATGACTACTTATATGAATTAAATGAGATGCTCCCCACGAAGGACTGGGCGAAGCCGGGCCGGGTCAGTTAGTATATTATATATATATATATATATATATATATATATATATATATATATATATATATATATATATATATATATATATATATATATATATATATATATATATATATATATATATATATATATATATATATATAAACTTACCAGATGAACTTTATAAGATGACGTTTCCAGGCGGAAGGGAAAAAATAACGAAAGGTTGGTCTACCAAGTTTACTTGTTCCAACAATTGGGTCCTGTTATTGAAGCCTCATCTACCAAGTGTGTGAATATTTCAACACGGTATAGGTTAGAGTCGTGGCTTGCTGAAGAATACAGCCTACGGTCCAGTATGCAACCCGGATGAAGTAACCCAGGCGTAAGCTGGTGAATCTACAGCTGACTCCAGACGCACTGGCCTAGACAGAGCATGCCCATGATGAAATATTCACTCCAGTCAGCCTGAACGGAAAGCTGGACTGGATGCCCATGGCTTACATGTATCTATTTCTGTTCTTCTTCTCTGGGTGTCCTCGTCTTGCAACTGTTGCCTGTGGTATTATATCTATGGAATTAGTTCTACCAGGGTGTTGTTCCTTGTCTTCTAAAGAACGTTAAATATAAGTAGATATTAATAGTGAGAGAAGATTGTGTGGTTACATAGCTTAGGAAACCGCGGGGTCGGTAGAACATCCATCATTGGATTTGCCAGATACCATCCTGATAATCAACGGTAACAGCAAGGCAACCAACCCCATACTTTTTGTTACAAAGGGAAAACCTAAAATATGACTAAGCAGCGTGACGAATGAATAAACATCACACAGATACGTTTCGGCGAAGCTTTGTCAACGAAACAACTAGAATAAAACGATTAGGAATTTATAAACCAATATTTTTATATTGCCGGCTGCCTGGCCGAGGGGTTAGCAGCTTTCTCCGCTAATTCCGAATACTCTCGTGGTCGACGTGAGCGGACGAGAATTAGAAGTGGTTCGAGTCACGCTAGTGACTTATGAGAGTATGGAGCCGGTCGCTCAGAAAGTCGTGGCGTGCTGATGAGCGTAATCTAACCTAGGAATCAACATACAGCTGAAAAGATGCTGATGTTGACCGCAATATCCTGAAACAGGATGGAAACGCGGGAAAAAAAATTTTTTTATATTCTTTGTTTATATATATCTAATCATTTTGTTGTTCCTGATCCGCTGATATAAAATACGCCGCACGGAGGTTGGTGTGCAACAACTGATCAAGAGTAAAAGTAGTTATAAATGTGCAAATCGGTTCTTATTTGGTGGATTGACCTGTGGATTGACCTTGACCTCGGCTGATTTTCACTCCCCCTCGGTCATATAGTTGGGTGGGGTACGGGGTGGTATCTAGGTCATATCTAAGGGCGATAATTCTAAGATTTTATGTTTCTAAGGGCAGATAATTATTGAGTGGGAGTATAAAAATTTTAATTAATTATTAAAAAATAAAATAAAATAAATAAAAAATAAAAATAAATAACGACAGGGTGCTGGGTGGTGGAGAGGGGGTGAGCTCGTGGGGTGACGCTAGGTGATTTGGGTTTAAACACTATCATCACAGGGTTACAAATGAAAACCTTAAAAAGTAAAAATGTCCGATAATATTGATTTTAGCGGGTATAGCTTAGTGAAATTCGTTGGTGAGGGGTGGGTAGCGGCTATTAGTGCTTTGTAGAGGGTCACCGTGGCGTTTTTACTATCATCATACGGGTCACAAATGAAAACCTTAAAAAGTAAAAATGGCCGATAATGTTGATTTTAGCGGGTATAGCTTAGTGAAATTCGTTGGTGAGGGGTGGGTAGCGGCTATTAGTGATTTTTAGAGTGTCGTAGCTGCCTATACACTATCATCATACGGGGTACAATTGAAAACCTTAAAAAGTAAAGATGGCCGATTTTAATGATTTTAGCGGGTATAGCTTAATGAAATTCGTTGGTAAGAGGTGGGTAGTGGTTATTAGTGCTATGTAGAGGGTCGTAGTGACTTATTCACTAACATAACACGTGTTACAAATGAAACCTTGAAAGCTAAAGATCGCTGATTGTAATGGATATAGTGTAGTATCATTCGACGGTAAGGGGTGGGTACCAGGTATTAGTGGTCAAGCAAGGAAAATTTTAGGGAAAAGTGATTGTAATGATATGATGATGCTTAAAGGGTGGTAAATTAGTGGTCAAGTAGTGGTCAAGTGTTGGTTAAGTGACGAAAATTTTAGGGAAATTTTAGGGAACAGTGATTGTAATGATATGGTGATGATTAAAGGATGGTAAATTAATGGTCAAGTAGTGGTCAAGTGGTCGAGTGACCACTTAAATTGTAGATGACGATGTCCCTAAGATTATGGTAGTGGTTAAAGTGATCGATGACATGGTCAAGTAGCGGTCAACCAGTGGTCAAGTGGTCGAATGAACACTTAAAAGGTAGAGAAAAGTACGTATATTGAAACGGTGATGGTAAAATGGTCGACAACGTGGTCA
The DNA here is from genome assembly GCA_963921405.1 of Cepaea hortensis. Taxonomy (NCBI): domain Eukaryota; kingdom Metazoa; phylum Mollusca; class Gastropoda; order Stylommatophora; family Helicidae; genus Cepaea; species Cepaea hortensis. The sequence continues at coordinate 89,660,963 of OY992878.1, read as the reverse complement.
AGCAGTGGTCAAGTAGTGCTCAACCAGTGGTCAACCGCTCAAGTGAGAAAATTGTAGGGTATGGTACGTGTAGTGAAACAGAGATAAATAAATTAAGTAGTGACGTTGTCAAGTAGTGATCAAGTAGCGGGCAAGTACTGGTCAAATGGTCGAGTGACCACTTAAATTGTAAGGGAAAGTACGTGTAGTGAACCTGTGTTGGTTACAGTGATCGATGACGTGCTCAAGTAGTGGCCAAGTAGTGGTAAATGGTCGAATGACTACTTAAATTGTAAGGGAAAGTACGTGTAGTGAACCTGTGTTGGTTAAAGTGATCGATGACGTGCTCAAGTAGTGGCCAAGTAGTGGTAAATGGTCGAATGACTACTTAAATTGTCGGTGAAAGTAGGTATGGTGACATGGTGATGATCAAGAGTTGGTCAAGTGGTGCTCAAATAGGGTCAAGTAGTCGAATGACCACTTAAATTATAGGGTATGGTACGTGTAGTGAAACGGTGATGGTAAAATAAGTAAGGACATAGTCAAATAGTGGTCAAGTACTGGTGAAGTAGTGATCAAATGGTCGAGTGACAACTTAAATTGTAAGGGAAAGTACGTGTAGTGAACCTGTGTTAGTTAAAGTGATCGATGACGTGCTCAAGTAGTGGCCAAGTAGTGGTAAATGGTCGAGTGACTACTTAAATTGTCGGTGAAAGTAGGTATAGTGACATGGTGATGATCAAGAGTTGGTCAAGTGGTGCTCAAATAGTGGTCAAGTAGTCGAATGACCACTTAAATTATAGGGTATGGTACGTGTAGTGAAACGGTGATGGTAAAATAAGTAAGGACATAGTCAAAGAGTGGTCAAGTACTGGTGAAGTAGTGATCAAATGGTCGAGTGACCTCTTAAATTGTAAGGGAAAGTACGTGTAGTGAACCTGTGTTGGTTAAAGTGATCGATGACGTGCTCAAGTAGTGGCCAAGTAGTGGTAAATGGTCGAGTGACTACTTAAATTGTCGGTGAAAGTAGGTATAGTGACATGGTGATGATCAAGAGTTGGTCAAGTGGTGCTCAAATAGTGGTCAAGTAGTGGTCAAGTAGTCGAATGACCACTTAAATTATAGGGTATGGTACGTGTAGTGAAACGGTGATGGTAAAATAAGTAAAGACATAGTCAAATAGTGGTCAAGTACTGGTGAAGTAGTGATCAAATGGTCGAAGGATCACTTAAATTGTAGGGTATGGTATGTGTAGTGACATGATGATGGTTAAAGTGATCGATGAAATGATCAAGACGTTATGCCGACTGCTAAGTTCAGAAAGTAATGTCCTTACTATCGGCAATTTCCCTGACAGGAGCGCCTCGAGCACTGATTTTATATTGATCAATAGCACCTAGTGGTACAGTCGACACACATGGACAATAGTTACAGCCGGTCAAAGTTTCAACCGTCAAATAAGAAAATATGTTAGACAAAATATTAAAATTATTGGTCAAATACAGAAATATATCACCCAAACTTATAAAAAGTAGGAACATATGTTAACCAAAGGGAAAATATCTTGGCCAAATAGGAAAATTTGTTAGCCAAATGGGGAAAATATTGTCCAAGTAACGAAATATCCCCCAACAAACTTAGGAAAAGTACGAAACTTTGTTAAGCAAGTATGAAAAGGTATCGACCAAACAGAGAAATATATCACCCAAACTTATAAAAAGTAGGAACATATGTTAACCAAATGGAAAATATCTTGGACAATATTTTTTCTATTTGGCTAACAATATTTCCTATTTGGCCAAGATATTTTCCATTTGGTTAACATATGTTCCTACTTTTTATAAGTTTGGGTGATATATTTCTCTGTTTGGTCGATACCTTTTCATACTTGCTTAACAAAGTTTCGTACTTTTCCTAAGTTTGTTGGGGGATATTTCGTTACTTGGACAATATTTTCCCCATTTGGCTAACAAATTTTCCTATTTGGCCAAGATATTTTCCCTTTGGTTAACATATGTTCCTACTTTTTATAAGTTTGGGTGATATATTTCTGTATTTGACCAATAATTTTAATATTTTGTCTAACATATTTTCTTATTTGACGGTTGAAACTTTGACCGGCTGTAACTATTGTCCATGTGTGTCGACTGTACCACTAGGTGCTATTGATCAATATAAAATCAGTGCTCGAGGCGCTCCTGTCAGGGAAATTGCCGATAGTAAGGACATTACTTTCTGAACTTAGCAGTCGGCATAACGTCTTGATCATTTCATCGATCACTTTAACCATCATCATGTCACTACACATACCATACCCTACAATTTAAGTGATCCTTCGACCATTTGATCACTACTTCACCAGTACTTGACCACTATTTGACTATGTCTTTACTTATTTTACCATCACCGTTTCACTACACGTACCATACCCTATAATTTAAGTGGTCATTCGACTACTTGACCACTACTTGACCACTATTTGAGCACCACTTGACCAACTCTTGATCATCACCATGTCACTATACCTACTTTCACCGACAATTTAAGTAGTCACTCGACCATTTACCACTACTTGGCCACTACTTGAGCACGTCATCGATCACTTTAACCAACACAGGTTCACTACACGTACTTTCCCTTACAATTTAAGAGGTCACTCGACCATTTGATCACTACTTCACCAGTACTTGACCACTCTTTGACTATGTCCTTACTTATTTTACCATCACCGTTTCACTACACGTACCATACCCTATAATTTAAGTGGTCATTCGACTACTTGACCACTATTTGAGCACCACTTGACCAACTCTTGATCATCACCATGTCACTATACCTACTTTCACCGACAATTTAAGTAGTCACTCGACCATTTACCACTACTTGGCCACTACTTGAGCACGTCATCGATCACTTTAACTAACACAGGTTCACTACACGTACTTTCCCTTACAATTTAAGTTGTCACTCGACCATTTGATCACTACTTCACCAGTACTTGACCACTATTTGACTATGTCCTTACTTATTTTACCATCACCGTTTCACTACACGTACCATACCCTATAATTTAAGTGGTCATTCGACTACTTGACCCTATTTGAGCACCACTTGACCAACTCTTGATCATCACCATGTCACCATACCTACTTTCACCGACAATTTAAGTAGTCATTCGACCATTTACCACTACTTGGCCACTACTTGAGCACGTCATCGATCACTTTAACCAACACAGGTTCACTACACGTACTTTCCCTTACAATTTAAGTAGTCATTCGACCATTTACCACTACTTGGCCACTACTTGAGCACGTCATCGATCACTGTAACCAACACAGGTTCACTACACGTACTTTCCCTTACAATTTAAGTGGTCACTCGACCATTTGACCAGTACTTGCCCGCTACTTGATCACTACTTGACAACGTCACTACTTAATTTATTTATCTCTGTTTCACTACACGTACCATACCCTACAATTTTCTCACTTGAGCGGTTGACCACTGGTTGAGCACTACTTGACCACTGCTTGACCACGTTGTCGACCATTTTACCATCACCGTTTCAATATACGTACTTTTCTCTACCTTTTAAGTGTTCATTCGACCACTTGACCACTGGTTGACCGCTACTTGACCATGTCATCGATCACTTTAACCACTACCATAATCTTAGGGACATCGTCATCTACAATTTAAGTGGTCACTCGACCACTTGACCACTACTTGACCATTAATTTACCATCCTTTAATCATCACCATATCATTACAATCACTGTTCCCTAAAATTTCCCTAAAATTTTCGTCACTTAACCAACACTTGACCACTACTTGACCACTAATTTACCACCCTTTAAGCATCATCATATCATTACAATCACTTTTCCCTAAAATTTTCCTTGCTTGACCACTAATACCTGGTACCCACCCCTTACCGTCGAATGATACTACACTATATCCATTACAATCAGCGATCTTTAGCTTTCAAGGTTTCATTTGTAACACGTGTTATGTTAGTGAATAAGTCACTACGACCCTCTACATAGCACTAATAACCACTACCCACCTCTTACCAACGAATTTCATTAAGCTATACCCGCTAAAATCATTAAAATCGGCCATCTTTACTTTTTAAGGTTTTCAATTGTACCCCGTATGATGATAGTGTATAGGCAGCTACGACACTCTAAAAATCACTAATAGCCGCTACCCACCCCTCACCAACGAATTTCACTAAGCTATACCCGCTAAAATCAACATTATCGGCCATTTTTACTTTTTAAGGTTTTCATTTGTGACCCGTATGATGATAGTAAAAACGCCACGGTGACCCTCTACAAAGCACTAATAGCCGCTACCCACCCCTCACCAACGAATTTCACTAAGCTATACCCGCTAAAATCAATATTATCGGACATTTTTACTTTTTAAGGTTTTCATTTGTAACCCTGTGATGATAGTGTTTAAACCCAAATCACCTAGCGTCACCCCACGAGCTCACCCCCTCTCCACCACCCAGCACCCTGTCGTTATTTATTTTTATTTTTTATTTATTTTATTTTATTTTTTAATAATTAATTAAAATTTTTATACTCCCACTCAATAATTATCTGCCCTTAGAAACATAAAATCTTAGAATTATCGCCCTTAGATATGACCTAGATACCACCCCGTACCCCACCCAACTATATGACCGAGGGGGAGTGAAAATCAGCCGAGGTCAAGGTCAATCCACAGGTCAATCCACCAAATAAGAACCGATTTGCACATTTATAACTACTGGTAAAATAAGTAAGGACATAGTCAAAGAGTGGTCAAGTACTGGTGAAGTAGTGATCAAATGGTCGAGTGACCTCTTAAATTGTAAGGGAAAGTACGTGTAGTGAACCTGTGTTGGTTAAAGTGATCGATGACGTGCTCAAGTAGTGGCCAAGTAGTGGTAAATGGTCGAGTGACTACTTAAATTGTCGGTGAAAGTAGGTATAGTGACATGGTGATGATCAAGAGTTGGTCAAGTGGTGCTCAAATAGTGGTCAAGTAGTGGTCAAGTAGTCGAATGACCACTTAAATTATAGGGTATGGTACGTGTAGTGAAACGGTGATGGTAAAATAAGTAAAGACATAGTCAAATAGTGGTCAAGTACTGGTGAAGTAGTGATCAAATGGTCGAAGGATCACTTAAATTGTAGGGTATGGTATGTGTAGTGACATGATGATGGTTAAAGTGATCGATGAAATGATCAAGACGTTATGCCGACTGCTAAGTTCAGAAAGTAATGTCCTTACTATCGGCAATTTCCCTGACAGGAGCGCCTCGAGCACTGATTTTATATTGATCAATAGCACCTAGTGGTACAGTCGACACACATGGACAATAGTTACAGCCGGTCAAAGTTTCAACCGTCAAATAAGAAAATATGTTAGACAAAATATTAAAATTATTGGTCAAATACAGAAATATATCACCCAAACTTATAAAAAGTAGGAACATATGTTAACCAAAGGGAAAATATCTTGGCCAAATAGGAAAATTTGTTAGCCAAATGGGGAAAATATTGTCCAAGTAACGAAATATCCCCCAACAAACTTAGGAAAAGTACGAAACTTTGTTAAGCAAGTATGAAAAGGTATCGACCAAACAGAGAAATATATCACCCAAACTTATAAAAAGTAGGAACATATGTTAACCAAATGGAAAATATCTTGGACAATATTTTTTCTATTTGGCTAACAATATTTCCTATTTGGCCAAGATATTTTCCATTTGGTTAACATATGTTCCTACTTTTTATAAGTTTGGGTGATATATTTCTCTGTTTGGTCGATACCTTTTCATACTTGCTTAACAAAGTTTCGTACTTTTCCTAAGTTTGTTGGGGGATATTTCGTTACTTGGACAATATTTTCCCCATTTGGCTAACAAATTTTCCTATTTGGCCAAGATATTTTCCCTTTGGTTAACATATGTTCCTACTTTTTATAAGTTTGGGTGATATATTTCTGTATTTGACCAATAATTTTAATATTTTGTCTAACATATTTTCTTATTTGACGGTTGAAACTTTGACCGGCTGTAACTATTGTCCATGTGTGTCGACTGTACCACTAGGTGCTATTGATCAATATAAAATCAGTGCTCGAGGCGCTCCTGTCAGGGAAATTGCCGATAGTAAGGACATTACTTTCTGAACTTAGCAGTCGGCATAACGTCTTGATCATTTCATCGATCACTTTAACCATCATCATGTCACTACACATACCATACCCTACAATTTAAGTGATCCTTCGACCATTTGATCACTACTTCACCAGTACTTGACCACTATTTGACTATGTCTTTACTTATTTTACCATCACCGTTTCACTACACGTACCATACCCTATAATTTAAGTGGTCATTCGACTACTTGACCACTACTTGACCACTATTTGAGCACCACTTGACCAACTCTTGATCATCACCATGTCACTATACCTACTTTCACCGACAATTTAAGTAGTCACTCGACCATTTACCACTACTTGGCCACTACTTGAGCACGTCATCGATCACTTTAACCAACACAGGTTCACTACACGTACTTTCCCTTACAATTTAAGAGGTCACTCGACCATTTGATCACTACTTCACCAGTACTTGACCACTCTTTGACTATGTCCTTACTTATTTTACCATCACCGTTTCACTACACGTACCATACCCTATAATTTAAGTGGTCATTCGACTACTTGACCACTATTTGAGCACCACTTGACCAACTCTTGATCATCACCATGTCACTATACCTACTTTCACCGACAATTTAAGTAGTCACTCGACCATTTACCACTACTTGGCCACTACTTGAGCACGTCATCGATCACTTTAACTAACACAGGTTCACTACACGTACTTTCCCTTACAATTTAAGTTGTCACTCGACCATTTGATCACTACTTCACCAGTACTTGACCACTATTTGACTATGTCCTTACTTATTTTACCATCACCGTTTCACTACACGTACCATACCCTATAATTTAAGTGGTCATTCGACTACTTGACCCTATTTGAGCACCACTTGACCAACTCTTGATCATCACCATGTCACCATACCTACTTTCACCGACAATTTAAGTAGTCATTCGACCATTTACCACTACTTGGCCACTACTTGAGCACGTCATCGATCACTTTAACCAACACAGGTTCACTACACGTACTTTCCCTTACAATTTAAGTAGTCATTCGACCATTTACCACTACTTGGCCACTACTTGAGCACGTCATCGATCACTGTAACCAACACAGGTTCACTACACGTACTTTCCCTTACAATTTAAGTGGTCACTCGACCATTTGACCAGTACTTGCCCGCTACTTGATCACTACTTGACAACGTCACTACTTAATTTATTTATCTCTGTTTCACTACACGTACCATACCCTACAATTTTCTCACTTGAGCGGTTGACCACTGGTTGAGCACTACTTGACCACTGCTTGACCACGTTGTCGACCATTTTACCATCACCGTTTCAATATACGTACTTTTCTCTACCTTTTAAGTGTTCATTCGACCACTTGACCACTGGTTGACCGCTACTTGACCATGTCATCGATCACTTTAACCACTACCATAATCTTAGGGACATCGTCATCTACAATTTAAGTGGTCACTCGACCACTTGACCACTACTTGACCATTAATTTACCATCCTTTAATCATCACCATATCATTACAATCACTGTTCCCTAAAATTTCCCTAAAATTTTCGTCACTTAACCAACACTTGACCACTACTTGACCACTAATTTACCACCCTTTAAGCATCATCATATCATTACAATCACTTTTCCCTAAAATTTTCCTTGCTTGACCACTAATACCTGGTACCCACCCCTTACCGTCGAATGATACTACACTATATCCATTACAATCAGCGATCTTTAGCTTTCAAGGTTTCATTTGTAACACGTGTTATGTTAGTGAATAAGTCACTACGACCCTCTACATAGCACTAATAACCACTACCCACCTCTTACCAACGAATTTCATTAAGCTATACCCGCTAAAATCATTAAAATCGGCCATCTTTACTTTTTAAGGTTTTCAATTGTACCCCGTATGATGATAGTGTATAGGCAGCTACGACACTCTAAAAATCACTAATAGCCGCTACCCACCCCTCACCAACGAATTTCACTAAGCTATACCCGCTAAAATCAACATTATCGGCCATTTTTACTTTTTAAGGTTTTCATTTGTGACCCGTATGATGATAGTAAAAACGCCACGGTGACCCTCTACAAAGCACTAATAGCCGCTACCCACCCCTCACCAACGAATTTCACTAAGCTATACCCGCTAAAATCAATATTATCGGACATTTTTACTTTTTAAGGTTTTCATTTGTAACCCTGTGATGATAGTGTTTAAACCCAAATCACCTAGCGTCACCCCACGAGCTCACCCCCTCTCCACCACCCAGCACCCTGTCGTTATTTATTTTTATTTTTTATTTATTTTATTTTATTTTTTAATAATTAATTAAAATTTTTATACTCCCACTCAATAATTATCTGCCCTTAGAAACATAAAATCTTAGAATTATCGCCCTTAGATATGACCTAGATACCACCCCGTACCCCACCCAACTATATGACCGAGGGGGAGTGAAAATCAGCCGAGGTCAAGGTCAATCCACAGGTCAATCCACCAAATAAGAACCGATTTGCACATTTATAACTACTGGTAAAATACTTGACCATGTCATCGATCACTTTAACCACTACCATAATCTTAGGGACATCGTCATCTACAATTTAAGTGGTCACTCGACCACTTGACCACTACTTGACCATTAATTTACCATCCTTTAATCATCACCATATCATTACAATCACTGTTCCCTAAAATTTCCCTAAAATTTTCGTCACTTAACCAACACTTGACCACTACTTGACCACTAATTTACCACCCTTTAAGCATCATCATATCATTACAATCACTTTTCCCTAAAATTTTCCTTGCTTGACCACTAATACCTGGTACCCACCCCTTACCGTCGAATGATACTACACTATATCCATTACAATCAGCGATCTTTAGCTTTCAAGGTTTCATTTGTAACACGTGTTATGTTAGTGAATAAGTCACTACGACCCTCTACATAGCACTAATAACCACTACCCACCTCTTACCAACGAATTTCATTAAGCTATACCCGCTAAAATCATTAAAATCGGCCATCTTTACTTTTTAAGGTTTTCAATTGTACCCCGTATGATGATAGTGTATAGGCAGCTACGACACTCTAAAAATCACTAATAGCCGCTACCCACCCCTCACCAACGAATTTCACTAAGCTATACCCGCTAAAATCAACATTATCGGCCATTTTTACTTTTTAAGGTTTTCATTTGTGACCCGTATGATGATAGTAAAAACGCCACGGTGACCCTCTACAAAGCACTAATAGCCGCTACCCACCCCTCACCAACGAATTTCACTAAGCTATACCCGCTAAAATCAATATTATCGGACATTTTTACTTTTTAAGGTTTTCATTTGTAACCCTGTGATGATAGTGTTTAAACCCAAATCACCTAGCGTCACCCCACGAGCTCACCCCCTCTCCACCACCCAGCACCCTGTCGTTATTTATTTTTATTTTTTATTTATTTTATTTTATTTTTTAATAATTAATTAAAATTTTTATACTCCCACTCAATAATTATCTGCCCTTAGAAACATAAAATCTTAGAATTATCGCCCTTAGATATGACCTAGATACCACCCCGTACCCCACCCAACTATATGACCGAGGGGGAGTGAAAATCAGCCGAGGTCAAGGTCAATCCACAGGTCAATCCACCAAATAAGAACCGATTTGCACATTTATAACTACTGAGGTGGTCGAGCGCCTGTGGAACCAGGCAGAGGAACTGATTGAGAACCCTATGTGGACAGAATGATAGTGTGGGGGATCGGCAGGGGTTCTGGAAGAATCTCAAAACTGAGAGGGAAGACAAGGAGAACTTTCAATCAGCTAGCGGTGGGAACGATTAGTAGTATGGCTCGTCACTGGCCGTTGAACGAGAGTAGGGAGCGAGAATGGGAATGTCCTGAGTGCAGTGACGTCGGTTCTTAACTCACGTCAACTCAACTCAAGCCAACTGGTAACAACTTGGGTGGAAACGTTCGCCAGTTGCTGTATGTTGAAAACCCTCAGCCTGACGTTGCAGAGATCAATCTGTCTACATTAGTGCAATATTCATCCTTATCAACACGTTCAACTTTAATGCCTGCATTTCGTATAATCGTCTAATGATAACGATGACTGGGTTCGTTGGCCTTGTTAATGGCAATAGTAATCGATCCCGCCCGTGTGCATACATGTTCTATTATTGCCACGTGATCAGTCTTCCGACCGGGTCATTGGACACATGTCACCAATATTGCAAAATAAGCATGTGTTAATGGGCTCAAAGGGCGTGTTGTTAAGCACTGTATTCCCGCTAACATCAGGAAGGTTTTGATCGTCATTCACGGAAGTAGAGGAAACAGGAAGAGGATAGAGAACACACTAGACAACACAGTGAAACCTATAGTGTGGACAGGGCGGGGTGTCTCTGTGTCACACCAAGTTATCAGTACCAGAGCTGGACAGTGATCATGCGTGATGAAAGCAGATGTATAACAGCAGACGTGAAATCCACCGACTTATATTTAATGCATCCAGCCTAACATGGGTACGAGAAAATATCCTGGGAAATAAATGCGCGTTATATTTGACCACACCACACCACCCCCTCCATCCCTGGATCTATAAAAATATGAAGCTAGTATCCCATATCCAGCAGGCCTCAAGACGTGTTACAGACTGCTTGGCTTGTTTATATTGCATGTGACAAGAAGCCACCGGCTTGGAAATTATGAGAAGTGAATGAGGATTTGTAATCAGAGAATGTCCTGAGAAGTAATAGCTGTGGCTGTGATATTGACTACATCATTCATCGAGTGCCGATTGATCTATACAACTATGTGGCTAGTACCATGTAGCGATTACGCCTCAAAGGGTCATTGACTTTTGTTTAAACCATTTACCGAATTATCCATCATGGCGTGAAAGGGTGTCATTTACTGTCTTCTTCTGTTGCCGCTGTCTTTCTTTTCCCAGTGGAGCACAGACTCTCGGAGACCTCACGTGGACTTCCCTGTGATTGTGGACTTGCTTATGTTGTGGATATGTTTATGATTATGGATGTACTTATGTTTGTAGACTTGCTTATGATTGTAGACTTGCTTATGATTGTAGACTTGCTTATGATTGTAGACTTGCTTATGATTGTAGACTTGCTTATGATTGTAGACTTGTTTATGATTGTAGACTTGCTTATGATTGTAGACTTGCTTATGATTGTAGACTTGCTTATGATTGTAGACTTGCTTATGATTGTAGACTTGCTTATGATTGTAGACTTGCTTATGATTGTAGACTTGCTTATGATTGTAGACTTGCTTATGATTGTAGACTTGCTTATGATTGTAGACTTGCTTATGATTGTAGACTTGTTTATGATTGTAGACTTGTTTATGATTGTAGACTTGCTTATGATTGTAGACTTGCTTATGATTGTAGACTTGCTTATGATTGTAGACTTGCTTATGATTGTAGACTTGCTTATGATTGTAGACTTGCTTATGATTGTAGACTTGCTTATGATTGTAGACTTGCTTATGATTGTAGACTTGCTTATGATTGTAGACTTGCTTATGATTGTAGACTTGCTTATGATTGTAGACTTGCTTATGATTGTAGACTTGCTTATGATTGTAGACTTGCTTATGATTGTAGACTTGCTTATGATTGTAGACTTGCTTATGATTGTAGACTTGTTTATGATTGTAGACTTGTTTATGATTGTAGACTTGCTTATGATTGTAGACTTGCTTATGATTGTAGACTTGTTTATGATTGTAGACTTGTTTATGATTGTAGACTTGTTTATGATTGTAGACTTGCTTATGATTGTAGACTTGCTTATGATTCTAGACTTGCTTATGATTGTAGACTTGCTTATGTTGTGGATATGTTTATGATTATGGATGTACTTATGTTTGTAGACTTGCTTATGATTGTAGACTTGCTTATGATTGTAGACTTGCTTATGATTGTAGACTTGCTTATGATTGTAGACTTGCTTATGATTCTAGACTTGCTTATGATTGTAGACTTGCTTATGATTGTAGACTTGTTTATGATTATGGATTTGCTTATGATTGTAGACTTCTTTATGATTGTAGACTTGTTTATGATTATGGATTTGCTTATGATTGTGGACTTGTTTATGATTATGGATTTGCTTATGATTGTAGACTTGTTTATGATTATGGATTTGCTTATGATTGTAGACTTGTTTATGATTATGGATTTGCTTATGATTGTGGACTTGCTTATGATTGTAGACTTGCTTATGATTGTAGACTTGCGTATGATTGTAGACTTGTTTATGATTATGGATTTGCTTATGATTGTAGACTTGTTTATGATTATGGATTTGCTTATGATTGTAGACTTGTTTATGATTATGGATTTGCTTATGATTGTGGACTTGCTTATGATTGTAGACTTGCTTATGATTGTAGACTTGCGTATGATTGTAGACTTGTTTATGATTGCAGACTTGCTTATGATTGTAGACTTGCTTATGATTGTAGACTTGCTTATGATTGTAGACTTGCTTATGATTGTAGACTTGCTTATGATTGTAGACTTGTTTATGATTATGGATTTGCTTATGATTGTGGACTTGCTTATGATTGTAGACTTGCTTATGATTGTAGACTTGCGTATGATTGTAGACTTGTTTATGATTGCAGACTTGCTTATGATTGTAGACTTGCTTATGATTGCAGACTTGCTTATGATTGTAGACTTGTTTATGATTTTAGACTTGCTTATGATTGTAGACTTGTTTATGGTTGTAGACTTGCTTATGAATGTGGATTTAGCAGCTAAAGTTGTCTATAGAACATTTTTCAGCTAACGTTTTCTATGGACTATTTTGCAGTTAACGTTTTCTATGGAATATTTTTCAATTTAAATTTTCTATGGAGTATTCTGCAGCTAAAGATTTATATGGAACTAGCTGACCCGGCCCGGCTTCGCACAGTCCCTGGTGGGGAGCATCTCATTTAATTCATATAAGTAGTCATATAAGTTCCCGTTCCCGTTACCGACTGTCTGTCTGTCTGTCTGTCTGTCTGTCTGTCTGTCTGTCTGTCTGTCTGTCTGTCTGTCTGACCCGGCATCGCCCAGCTCCTGGTGTGGAGCATCTCATTTAATTCATATAAGTAGTCATCTTCCCCAACAATTAACTTGGGTAAATGGAGCGGCGGCAGCAGCAGTAGCAGAAGAAGAAAATGGAGGAGTAAGAGCTGGGAGGAGGAAGAGGGAGGTGGAGGAGGGAGGAGGAGGAGGGAGGAAGAGATAGGCCGAGAGAGGAGGAGGAGGGAAGAGGAGGGAGGAGTAGGAGTAGGGAGGAATAGGAGGGAGGAGGAGGGATTAAGAGGAGGAGAGAGGAGGAGGAGGGAGGAGGAGGAGGAGGTAGGAGGAGGGAGGAGGAGGAAGGAGGAGGGAGGAGGTAGAGGGAGGAGGGAGAGAGAGGAGGAGGAGGAAGGAGGAGGAGGGAGGAGAGGATAGGTAGGAGGAGGAGGGGGAGAAGGGAGGAGAAGGAGGGAGGAGGAGGAGGAGGGAGGAAGAGGGATGAGGAGGGAGGATGAGGGGGGAAGGATGGAGGAGGGAGGAGGAGGGAGAAGGGAGGAGGAGGGAGGAGGAGGGAGGCGAAGTGAATAGGAGGAGGAGGAGGCAGGAGGAGAGCAAGGAGGAGGGGGAGGAGGGAGGAGGAGGAAGAGGGAGGAGGAGGGAGGAAGAGGGAGGAGGATGGAGGAAGGAGGAGGAGGAGGTAGAAGGAGGAGAAGGGAGGGGGAGGAGGAGGAGGGAGGAGGAGGAAGAGGGAGGAGGCGGGAGGATGAAGAGGGAGGAGGAAGAGGGAGGAGGAAGGAGAAGGAGGAGGGAGGATAGGGAGGAGAAGAACGCAGGAGGAGGAGGGGGAGGAGGAGGAGGGAGGAGGAGAGGGAGAAGGAGGCAGATGGAGGAGGAGGAGGGAGGAGGAGAGAGGAGGAGGAGGCAGAGGGAGGAGGAGGGAGGAGGTAGAGGGAGGAGGAGAGGGAGAAGGAGGCAGATGGAGGAGGAGGAGGGAGGAGGAGAGAGGAGGAGGAGGCAGAGGGAGGAGGAGGGAGGAGGTAGAGGGAGGAGGAGGGAGGAGAAGGAGTGGGAGGAGGAGGAGGGAGGAGGAAGATGGAGGAGGTAGAGGGAGGATGAGGAGGGAGGAGGAGAGGATGAGGAGGGAGGAGGAGAAAGGAGGAGGGATGAGGAGGAGAGGAAGGAGGAGGGAGGAGTAGGGAGTAGTAAGGGGAGGAGGAGGTAGGAGGAGGAGGGAGAAAAGGGAGGAGAAGGAGGAGGAGAGAGGAGGAGGAGGGATGAGGGGGAGGACGTAGGAGGAGGAGGAGGGAGGAGGAGGTAGGAGGAGGAAGAGGGAGGAGGAGGAGGAAGGAGGAGGAAGAGGGAGGAGGAGGGAGGAGGAGGAGGGAGGAGGAGGAGAAAGAGGGAGGAGGAGGATGGAGAGGGGGAGGGGAAGATGAAGAGGGTAGGAGGAGGAGGGGAGAGGAGGAGGAGGAGGATTATAACGAATATGCCTGTAGATAACTACAGCGAAAAGGTGGGTCTGTCTATCTATCTGACCCGGCGTGACTTCGCCCAGCTCCTGGCGTGTAGCGTCTCATTAAATTCATAAAACAAAATAAAGTAACTTAAAATAATGTCCTTCCACACACCATCCATTATGTCACGGGATACTGTGAGTTAATGATTCCCTGATAAACTAGTAAGATTAATTACAAGGTATGGGGAGGGTTAACAGTCGAGTACTTCATTCTGAGATGAGGACGAATTAAAGGTTATTGACCGACAGTATAAAATAGGATACAGTGTAAGGAGTCATTGACCAGCTCTGTCAACGGAGAAAACAACGGGGAGACTTCGAGAACGGGAAAACGAACGGAGACGGCGATCAAAGGGTTCGGACGCTTTGAAGTACTAGCGTAGGGGAACACAGGGAAGCCGCGGAAGAACGGAGGACGAAGAACGGAGGACGAGACGGAGCGCAATTGACGAATACGTGAGTTCACAGACGTTTGATGTGGGGACTTACGGAAAAATTTGATTGCGGATCAAAAGACAACGGAGGATTGGACACTCAATATAAATAGTAGAAACTGGGTTTTCTGTTTTTAGTGTGTGTTCCAAAACTGGACAGAGATATCTATGAATCCTATGTGTGGAAAAGAAATTATAGTCCCGTATTGTTTAAGGCAATGGGATATTAGTGCCGATGTGCTTAATTATTAATTTCAATTCCTGGATGATAATAGAAGATATAAGGTAATCTAATCTTAGCGTAATAGTAGTATAGGGATATAGATGTTTGTTCTTGACTTGTAGCATTTCATTCGTTTATCTAATCGTGTAAACTTTAGTGCACTCATAAGTCTTATGTCAGAGTGTTTTTCGGAGGCTTCTCAGTATGGCTAGAGAAGGACTCTCACATACGAAAATAGTATGAAGCAGACTCATATCACCGGATTACATATCTCTCCCACAGGTTCCAATCCCACTATTGTAATCAGAGAAGAAATGAAGGTTACTTCACTTAAGCAAATAAAGTACCTACCTAGAACCAACAAGAACATAGACATGTTTTAATATTGAGAAGAGATAACTTAACGTCAAATACAGAACACTGTATACTCAAACGAATATACAAGTAAAGCACTTAAAAGGAAAAGACGTTAACCTGTGGCAAGCAGGGATACTTAAAACTGCATGCAATTGCACTGTGAAGAAAAATAAAACTTTATTAACAAGAGACATTGTGTAGAACATTTATAGTAACTCTAGACAATGTTGGATAGTGGCGGTGTGTATTCAGTGGTGGACTATACTACCTTCCAAAAACAGGAAATATATGGATTTCAGTGACTTACCAAAATCGGATTATTTTCTGGTGATGGGACATTGAACATTTTTTTTTTCAAGAATTGGATTAAGTCCAGACTCAAGCAGGAGGAGATCATCCAGGGTGAGAGCTGTCCATTTCTATGTTTGATGTTCTGTGGTTTGGCCGACAGAAGAGGCGAGAAAGTATACGGCACATACGAAGTCAACAGTCCTATCTTGCACTCACATTAGCAGACACTACCAACTACATATACACATTCAATACATACAACTGACATAGTTTTCAACAATAAACATGTTATTAATTGTTGGAGGAAACTGTTGTCAGGGTATGTTATGAAGGAGAGAGAGAGAGAGAGAGAGAGAGAGAGAGAGAGAGAGAGAGAGAGAGAGAGAAAGAGAGAGATATAGTGTATGGAAGACAGAAGGGAGGAGTGTAGACAAAAGTCATTCAATAGTTCCAATAGTAGAAGGATATTAAAGGTGTGCTTGTCGAGTCCACTTTCCTCCAGGGACGACAAGTGACACATTATTTCTAATGAAAACCGTTTCTAATCACCTGCATGACTGTAGATAACTTCGTAAGCATAAAAAGATGAGTTACAATGTTATGCATTATGCATTATTTTTATGAAAACTTTGAAAATGCCTTAAAGATTGTATCATTATTTATTATAATTCATATGCCGGTACATAACTATAGACAAAGAGTTTATAAATCTTTGAAAACGATGCAACAATATGACTATAAGTTATACAGCAATGTTATTAAAAGTTATGCCCCTTGAAATAACTTTTCTAGAGTTAAGTCCCCTCGCTGTATATAAATTATAATGTAAAATGAAAAAATAAATAATATTAAGTAAGCAGCCGATTTCACACTAAACAAATATCACAGTTGGCTGCTCTGGAATGAAAGGAAGACGTGTAGAAAATTTCATCTCAATCGGATGGACCGTTCGCAAACGCATAAAGGACATACAGACATACAGACGAAGATTGCCTTTTATATATAAGATGTTTTGTTGCTAAAGTTTCATATGCAATATTTTGCAGCTAAAGTTTTCTATGGAATATTTTGTAGCTACAGTTGTCTATAGAATATTTTGTTGCTACAGCTTTATATGGAATGAGGTAGTCAGCCTTGCGCCAACTCTCTTTGACACGCGTATGCCAGGTTAAGTTGATTGCACATTCTTTACAGGACGTCACAGTCAACCTCAGCATTCTTTTTGGTTTGTAATTTCTTGTCAAGTTTACGTTCAATAGTTTGTCATTGCTTTCTGAACGACAGGCGCTCATACCATTATATGGAAACCAACGCAAAGCCAGGTTACAGTGTTATTATTCGTTGCCTCCTTCATAGGTCCACTATCCCACACACAGTGTTGCCATTTTGACGATTTTCGCACCAAATTTAGGCTTTTACAAGTCATTTAGTGCTAAAATTTTGCATTTAGCGCTGCCGCCCGAATTTGGTGCTTCACAATATTTTTGGGTGCTTTTTGGTGCTTTTTTGGGGTGGTGTAAAAATTACTTTAATAATAATTTTGGGAACACTAAAAAGCCGAATTTGAACTTCAGCGATGGAGTAAAACAGTATTAGTACATTACCGCGCAATATTCACGTAATTTAACTCCCTTTAATGCGATTTAATTGAAGTAAGTGACTGCAACGCGCAAACAATATGCAATGCTTTAAAAGATTGTTTAAACAAGAATTGACTTGAGTTGCAAAGACTAGTTGCACTCGGCACTGAAAATGCATCTGTCATGACAGGTGTAAACAATGGAGTATATACAAAATTAAAATCCGAAGTTCCTTATCTGGTACTAGTTAGGTGTGTATGTCATTCCCTTCAGCTGGCAGTGTCACAGGCTGCAGCTGCTTGTCTGTCCAGAAACATAGAGTTCGTTATTAGAGAAACATATGACTGATTTTCTCACTCAAGTATTCGCCAAGCAAAGTACAGGGAGCTTTTTGCTTCAATAAATGATGGACAACATCAGCTGAATGTTGTTCAATTAAACCAGACACGATGGATGTCCATTCAATCTGCCATTGTAAGAATACTGCAGCAGTGGGTCGAGCTCAGAACTCATTTTGATATAGCAAGAGTCAAAGAGCGCTGTTATACAGCAGAACTTCTATATTCTATGTTTAGCGACGTGAAAAACTATGTGTATCTCATATTTCTCAAGCATATTCTCGGAGAAGTTCAAAGTGTGAATAATAAATTCGAAGCAGATATACAGGATCCAACAAAACCACTAACCGATCTTGTCCAATTTACTGATTCTATCAGTTCGAAGATTGCTATTCCTGGAGGGGGAGTGGGGGGGGGGGGGGAACAGAAAGTGATGCTATTCTTCTTCTTCTTCTTCTTCTTCGTTGATCCGGAGTTTTTTTTTTCGGACGTGATTGCGTTGTGCCTGTTTACAGCAGAGCTGCATTCTTGCGCCGTTAGGCCGACACATCCGACTTATGTGGGCATTTGTTGACCGGGTTAACCTTCCCGGGGGTTTCTTAAGACGTTAGACTCTCACTGTTGTGGTGTTATCCCCCATCCCAGCTGGTCCATATAGAACAGCCAAAGGCATCCTGGTCGGCCCTCAAGGGAAGGCAGGGGCAGACCATGGGCATTCCCCGCCATCCAAGGAGGCTTCCATAATTGCAGAGCCATCACACAGCGCTCTGGTACTGGGCTCACCCAAGGAATCGTCACGTCCTGCACATGGCTGCTTAGCCTCACTTCCGTATATTGGGCCTTCCGTTCACCATAGGCTGTTCTTCCAGAAGCCAGAAGAATGCAGTTTGCAGATGACATCCACACAGTGAGCTTTCGATTCGGACTTTCCACGTAATGGATTTGCTATCCAAGCAATATTCCATTTTGTGCCACTAGGACACTTTTTCCACCTTTTATGAAGCCCACACAGTGAGCTTTCGATTCGGACTTTCCACGTAATGGATTTGCTATCCAAACAATATTCCATTTCATGCCTCTGGGAGGCTTGTGTAACCGACATGCCTGTTGTATGAAGTGTGGCAGTCTAAATACTTCTTCATGTATATTTAAATGTCAACCTGAATACAGTTAAAGTAAGCTGCAGTCGACTTGAGCTTGTTGATATCTCCATAGAGCTTGTCCTCGAATGAAGCAGGTGTGGGCCAAAATATCTTTCTCTGTTCTGCATATATTGGGCACTCTTGCAGCAAATGTTTAGCTGTCATTTTACCAGTTCCACAATTACATTCATCTGTATCTCCTATCTTTAGTTTGTTGAACAAGTGGTATTTCAGCCTGTTATGTCCTGTGCGGAGTCTGAAGATTGCTACTTGTTCTCTTCGGTCGAGTTTGTAATATGCATCATCCTTCTGGTGGCCTGGATGCTCTGATTCCCATTTGGTTCTATAAGTGCTTTTTATCAACCTCTTTGCCTCATTATAGGTTATGTCTATGTCAGGCTGTGGTAGTCGTCCGCCCTCTTTTGCCAGTCTGTCAGCCTCTTCATTTCCAGGTATACTGCAATGTGATGGGATCCACTGTATTACAACTTTTTTGGATTTCTGGCATAGACCATTGAGTGCTGCTCTTAGGTCAGCTATTTCTGTGCTGTTATTGCTCTTCAGTATTGAGACAGCTGACTTTGCATCTGTGAAGATAGCTATTTGCTTCTCTTTATTTTCCTCCATCGAGAGCATTTCTGCTGCAGTTTTCAAAGCCTCTACCTCCGCTTTGAAGTTACTTGAAAATTTTCCAGTTGCCATTGAATGTGTTTTTTTCACTCCATTTTTTAAATTTAGGAGAATTCCTCCTCCTCCATTCTCTGTTGAATTTTTGGCTGATCCATCTGTATATGCATGGGTCCAATTGTTGCTTGGGTAATGTTCTTTTATGTAGTTTAGGGTTATTTCTCTTCTTTCGGTTTCATGCTGGGTGTTCTTTTTCTCAATACCAGGAATGTTTTCTATCATCTCAGGCAGTTGCTGCTGTCTCCAAGCTGGGAACTTGTCTGCATTGTAAATGGGTTTGACTGTTGATATGTTAAGTATGGGATCTGCCCTAATCTTTCGTTTTGCAGTTTCTACAAAGTTGCTACGCTTCAGTCTTCCCTTTCCAAAACCATTAAACCTTTTATGCATAGGGTGGTCTGTCAATCTTCTAAATTTTTCAGCTTGTTGCTGGGCTCTGCTATCTCTTCTATCCTGCATTGGTTGTAAACAAGTGATCTTTTCTAATTCATTAATAGGCGTTGTCTTCAGGCTTCCAGTTATGATTCGCATTCCTTGATTTTGGACTCTACTTATTTTGTTAAAGTTTGACTTAGCTGCTGTTGCCCAAGCTGCAATGCCATATTCCAGTACTGGCCTCACCCGTCCAGTATATAACTTCTTGAGAACTTTCTCATCTGCTCCCCACGTTGTACCAGCAAGCTTTATCATGATTGCCATTCTTTGCCTTGCTCTTGTTCGATTTTTCTCAACCTGTGTCTTCCATGTCAGGCGACGATCAAAGGTGACTCCTAGATAGTTTGGATTTTCTTTATGGCGCAATATTTTTCCATTCAATACCAGCTTAGGTTGCTGAGTTTTAGTTGAGAGGGAGAACACTGTGCATGTTGTTTTCTCCTCACTTATCTTCACTAGCCATGATTTTGACCAGTCCTCTAGCGCTAATAGGGCTTGCTGTATTCTGCTGTTAGCTGTACTAATATATTCTTCAGATGTCCATATGGCTAGGTCATCTGCAAAGGATGATGTGTGTACTCTGGCTGGAAAATTTTCCGTGATGTCGTTTATATATGCTAGGAATAATGTTGGTGAAAGAACTCCTCCTTGGGGGACACCTTGCTCTAATAGCATCATTTTGCTGGTTTGTCCTTGTACTTTTGTCCTGGCAGTTCTGTTCTCAAGGTAGTGGCTGATCCATTTGTGCATTTTCCCACAAACATGCATTTTTTTTGCAGTTTTACTTTCAGTCCTTCCTTCCATACTTTATCAAATGCTTTTTCTAAATCTATCCAGACCGCTAGTGTGTGCTTTTTCTCTTGGAAGGCATCCTCTATTTCCTGGGCTATATAGGTTATTTGATCTTCAGTGGATCTGTACTTTCTGAATCCTGCTTGGTGAGGTGTTAAGAGTTGGTTTTCTTCCAGATGCCATGTTAGCCTGCCATTGATAATGCGTTCCATTAATTTTCCTACACAGCTAAGAAGACTGATAGGTCGATAGCCATTTGGTTCTTCCAGGTCTTTTCCTTTCTTTGGGACTGGTATTAGTATAGCTTCCTTCCATGCCTGTGGGACTATTCCCCTCTTCCAGCTGTAATTTAGGACTGCTAGTAGTTTCTTTTTTGCCTTAGTGCCTAGTCCTATTAGCATTTCATTTGTGATTCCATCCTTTCCTGGTGATGTCTTCTTTTTTAGGGTATTCATTGCCTGTACCATTTCTTCCATTGTTAGATTTGCCATCATATATACTGCTGCTGTCTCTGTATATCTATGATGTATCTGTTTATCTTTGATTGCTTTCTTCTGTTCGGCTGTAATATGTCACCGCCTCACGTATATATCTAGTAAAGGGCTGCAATTCCAGCCCAAGGGAAACCATTGAGTCGGGCAGGACCCAAGTAATCTAGAACCTTCTAGATAGAGATGGTCACCAAGTCCATGATTCCGTGGACACTGATGTGGCCCGCCTAATGCGGGGTCCACGAGGAACTCGGACAGAGTTGCCGCCCGTGTCGGGTTAGGACACGCGGAGACCGGCAGAGGACGAATGGACTTGAGAGAGGCAACAGGGCCTGCCTTTGAGGGACTCTATAGATATCAATAGATATATAGACATAGGCTAGATAGTTTGCTAGACTGTTAAATGATACTTATGTGTGTGATGTTTCCTATTTGACAGATGTAATATAGCGCGGGTCTGTTTACCCACTGCGCCAACACATACTGTATATGTAAATACAATAAATATCGATCTCATAAAGGAAAGATTTATTGTTGCCTGTATGAACCCAAGTTTAGTTATCTAGCTACGAGCAAGACTATGACAAATATCAATGTGGTTTGCACTGGCATAGTGTTCCATTAGTGCATTTGCAGCCTTTTTTCCTGTAAGCAAGGCATTTCCTTGTTTAATTGTTATTTGTTTGTTTCTAGGTCCTTCATTGTTCATGGCTTTCACTAGTTTCCATAGTTTGTTTCCATCCCTGTCAAAATTCAGGTTTTCTGTTTTTTTCCTCCAACAATCTCTTGTTGTTTGATTTACTGTTCTTTTATATTTTGCTGAGATGGCTTTGAGAGAGATGTTCGCTTCAGTTGTTTGTTCTCTCTCTGCGGTCTTCCTAGCATCTTCAACTTTGTCCTCCAAAATTTGTAGTTCTTCAGTCCAGTATGGTTTGTAATTTTTCCTCGCTCCTCTTGGAATAGACTCAGTGGCCGCCTGTATTATTGCTCTGTTTAGACTTTCCACCATTTGCTTCATGTTGCCATATCGTGTATTTATGTTTTCACAATATTTGTCTGTTAGTATGGCAAATCTGTCCCAATCTGCTCGTTTGTAATTCCAACGGGGCAAAGGCTTTTGCTCCTGTGGAACATACTCCATATTTATTACAAGCTTGATTGGTCTGTGGTCACTACCTGCTAATTGGTCAAGCACATGGTGATCGATTTTGTGGAGGATGTCTCCTGTGCAGAAAGCTAAGTCTGGAGTAGAAGTGGTAATCCACCTTCTGGAGTAGAAGCTCGGTGTGTCATCCGCTTTGTTGAGTAGATGGAGATTTGAGTCTATTTCCCAGTCCTCCACTTCATCTCCTCTTTTGTCAGTATCTGGGTATCCCCATCTTTCTGAACGGCTATTAAAGTCTCCGACAACAATGCAATTTGTGTCAGTTATTTCCATGTTTGAGAGTGTAAGATCCATATCTGCCGGGCTATACAGATTGTAAATTCTTATTTTCACGTCCTTTATCATTATATCAACACCTATAATTTCCGTTTGGTTGTCAGAGATCACAGATACTTCGCTGCAAGGTATTGTATTTCGTGTAAGTATTACAACTCCTCCCTTGTGTCCTTCGCAGTCGAAACGTGTGGCCTGATATCCCTCGACTGAAAATGTGCAATTGGCGTTGAGGTGTGTCTCTTGAACGCATGCCACATCTATTCTATCTTTATGAAGACGCTGTGTTAGGGAGGCTTTCTTGTTATAAACTCCTTCTGCATTCCATTGTAGTATGTTGAGTGTCCAGGGTGTTTGGTCAATAGCTCTTAACCTACTCCTCTGTGCCTTGACTCCACAGCACAGGGGAAGGTGACCACCAGTAGTCATGGGTGGACCCCCTCGAGGCAGGGGGCCCGGCACTATCACCGCCTGATGGGACTTCACGGGATTAGCACCATAACGATTAATTTTCATCTGTGGCATCATGAAATGATAAAGTTACGTTGCACTTCTTTGTCAAGCTTGTGGCTCAGTACATCCGATTTCGACAAGCATTTGTTCGGGAAGCTTTCCCTAGCCTTTGACTGTCCCCAGTCTACCTACAAGGCAGCAGGTTTGTACGTCTCTTCGTCTGGTCCCTCTCCCTTGACCTGTCCGACATGGGTGACCCTACCAGTAGCTGTGCTACCGTCGGCATAGCTCTTGGGGTCATTGGAACGCGCAAGCCCCTCTACCTCGTCAAGGTGGACGCACGGCAGAGGGGAAGTGATGCTATTCAAGATTATTTAGATCCTAATCCCAATCTATGCTATGAGTTTGAGAAAGAAATAGCAGGCTACCAGGTTCCTGATGAGAAAGAAATTTGTGGAAGGTGTATCTAGTTTTTAATAGAGCTATTGACACAGCTGCTTTTACGTTTGCCCGATAACGTTCGAGTGTTGCAGTCCATGTCATGTCTTAGTGGAAGTGAATGTCTACAGCCAATGAAGCCCTGTATATTGGATCTTGCTAAAATGTTTGTAGAAGATGCAGCTACTCTCACCCGCATCGATTTCCAGTGGAGAAAACTTCATCATATGCAGTGGACACAGACCTCTGACATACTTGGACTGTGGGCAGAAATAGCCTAATACAGGGATACCACCGGTGAAAATCCTTTCCAAGATCTTACAGATTTAGCTTTAACTGGGCTCATTTAACCTCATTCTAATGCGGACGTGGAGCATAGTTTCAGTCAGATGGGAGTTATAAAATCAAAATTGCGGAACAGACTGAGCATCAAGAGTTTGACAGCTGTTTTTACTATTAGATATGGAATGAAAAGATATGGTAAATGCTGTCATGATTAAAAACTACCCAAGGATATTCTACGAAAAATTGGATCACAGGAGGCATATACACGTTTCTTTCAATCATCATCATCATCATCATCATCGCAGGAGAAAACACAGCAGGAAATAGCAACAGAAACTGAAGAGGAGTTGTCTGACTG
>OY992878.1:89608969-89631469 GCA_963921405.1 Cepaea hortensis | reverse complement strand
GTTCTGAGGTGCAGAAGAATGACTTGTTCTGGTCTGTCCATAACGTGGTAGTAAGGTTTGGTAGCGTTCTGACTGATTTGATCATTCTTTTCTTTTGGTGGTATGTAGTGGGCACATCAGGTTGTTCTTCTTTTGCTCCTTCCTTAGCCAATCGATAAGCTCTATCGGTTCAGGGGACTCCACATTGGGATGGTATCCACTGTATGGTGACCTTACGCTGACTGCTCTATTACGGATTTTGCATCTGTCAATATCACCACAGGTTGTGTACCACGGCTGGTATTTTGTAATTTCTCTGTGGCTATCTTGATTGCCTCAATTTCAGCATTATAGTTATGGCAGTACTTTCCTGTTTCATTCAAAGCGAAGAACAAGTTACACTGTGTTACTTGTGTCTAGACACAAACAGTAAACATAATGCATTTGCAAAACTGTAACATGTGAATTAATGAGGAGATGCAATTCTAATTATTTAGTTCAAAGACTGTGCAAAATGATATGTACAACTGTGTGCGGGTCATGAAGAAGACGTCGCTATGAATCACGGTAATGCATTAATTATGACTATGTTAAGATGACAGCGCACACAGATAGTTATTATAAGAATCGTGTTACCCAATATCTTTAAGTAACAAAGAAAGTTCCCCGACTCATGACAGTAAAACCCCCAACACTATCACCCACAAAGACAACAAGCTGTCAATTTGCTTCATATATTCATGTGTTTCAGTCTATAAACTCTTCATACAAGTACGATCTGTGTCTGGCTAAGATAAATAAAATTATATCGAACACCCAAATGCTGCCATACATACTAGAATACGGAAAACATACATTTTATGTGTTAGGTTTAACAAATAGAAACCAACAGAATTATTAAATCCTGAAAACTGAAACTTCGTTCACTTTTCCCTTCAGAGTTCCGCTCATGAACCATGCTCTAAGACAGGATTTTTTTTTGGTTTGTTCGTATATCCTTTACAGGACATCGCTGTCAACATTAGCATCTTTCAGCTGATTGTTGATTTCTTGGCAAGATTACGCTCAGTAGTTTGCCATTTCTTTCTGAGCGACAGGCTCATATTAAGTTACCGACGCGGAGAGAACCACTACCGATTCTCGCGCACGTCACATTACTCGCTAGAGTATACGGGATTACGGAGAAAGTCGTGTAACGCCTAGACCAGGGAAACCGGCAAGACAGGATTACCAGATGACAAACTTGATTTCTAGTCACTCAATAGGAGAAAGAAAGGGGTCTAACGGGTAGGAGGATTGACTTCATTGCCCTTGATTTACCTCATATGGTCCGAACTATTTCCGCAAGTCGGCCTGCTGAAAGCGTCTCACAGCGCACGAACTCCGTAACTCCAGCGACGACCCTTAGTAATCTCCGAGAAAATTGCAGTCGTGAACGGAACGAAGTAGACCGGAATCGAACACGCAGTTTTAGGAGCGAGATACGGGCGGTGTAGCCACTTCGCTGCGGAGTCTCTCAACATAATACTAGAGAGTCAGGACAAGGCACACACGTGTCAATGCATCTTTCACACGCATGCTACTTCAACGGGGTGTTTGTAGTTTGCCTATACAAGCTAGAGTTGCCATTCTAGCTGTTCAACATCTAGATCTAGATGTTTTTGCCTGCGTCTAGGTGTCATTTTGTGACGTTCAGATGTTAGATTTCATTTTAGATGTTTATCATTTGGAGTTAGATATTTTATAGATTTTTCTTTTCTTTCGGTGTCATCTAATTATTACTGTATAAACCATCCATTACCCATTTTCTGTTTGGTTTGGACGAGCGTAAATTATGGTAACTACCATTATTTAAACTTTGAACTGCCTTGGGTCAACGCTCAACCATCTGGCAGGCCCCGGTATTGATTAAAAGAGCGCATAAATCATAGTAACATTATTTGAGCTGTAAACTCACTGTTTTGCGAATTATTGCTGTGATGCCGACTTTGTGATTCTTTTTCATGTTTGTTTGTTTGTTTGTTTTTGTTTGTTTGTTTGTTGTTGTTGTTATTTTTATAATTGCTCACCTTCATATGTGTCTTCCACTTTGAAAAATCTTTCAACATGCCAAAAGTAAGGCAATATGAACAAAAATGTCGGAAAGAGTGGCTGCAGAATGACATAATTAAAGACTGGGTGATGGCAGTTCACGGAGACGCGACTAAGGCTCGTTATAAGTACTGCAATTGCGAAATAAAAGCGAAAATACAAGTCTTAAAGAATCATGCAGAGACTAAAAACATAAAAATGCAGTGCCATTCAGGGATATTACACCGTTGACATCTGTTTTTAGAACTACACAGATTAATGAACAATCAAAATTTGCAGGATCTGTCACAATGTTTTTAAGTTGTCATAGTGCAATTGGGAACTGTGACCATTTGATTGATTTGTTTAAAAACACTATTTCTGACAGTATTGTTCTAAATGACGTAAAAATGCATCGCAGAAAGTGTACAAATATTATAAGAAGTACTTTGTTTTCTCACCTTGAAGAAGATTTGATCAGTGATATTTCTACAAATAAATATAGTTTATTATTTGACGAATCGAATGACATTTCTGTTCTGAAAGAGCTTGGTGTATGTGTAATACACCATAGCAACAGCAAAGACAAAGTAGTTTCTATATTTCTTGGACTTGTTCACTTGGAAGAGTGTGATGCAGAAAGTATAGTTCCGGCACTGAAGAAACTTTCGGTCAATAATAATTTAGACGAAGAATTTTGCTGCAATCGGTACCGATATTGCCTCGGTAATGGTTAGTATCAACCATGGCGTTTATGCCAAACTGAAGGAAGATATTCCACCTTTAATCCTTATAAAATGTGCGTGTCATTCCTTGCAGCTAGCATTACCACATGCCTCATCAGAAAGTTTACCAAGGAATTTGGAATTCCTTATTGCTGAAACACATAACTGGTTCTCCAAATCATCTGTCAGACAACAGCAATACAATAATTTATATAATGCATTAAATGATACTTCCTCACCACTGAAAAAATCTGTCATATTGCAAAATTAGATGGTTATCAATTCAACTGTCAAAAACTGTCATTTACTGCCAATATAGTACCTTGCGGTGTATGGCAGAGGGGTCTTTGAGCCTGAGGAATAAAGGCCGCCTGGCTAGTGCAGTCGCCGCGAACTGTGCAGGTTAGGATTTTCTTTTTGCCCCCGACAGAAAAAACATCCGACACCTTACCGAGGGATCGAACCCGGGCCTCCCGAATGAGAGTCCGGCGTTCTAGCCTCTTTGGCCAGCCGCTCCTCAAGCGTGACCAAATATGACATCGTGATATCGACCAAAATAGTTGTGAACCAGTGGCTGGAGTTGAAGACACACTTCGAAATAACAAGACAAAGAGAAAAGTGCTACACAGCTGAAATACTATATGGAATGAACAATGATGGGGAAAAATATTGGCATTTCTTCTCTTTTTACAATCCATTCTACGTGAAGTGCAAAAAGTTAATAAACTGTTTGAATCTAAAAATGTTGATAAAGTTAAATTACTTGACGATCTCACATTGCTATTTCTCTCAATTGGTGAAAGGGGCTGTTAACAGAAAATGACGAGAACAACTTAAGAAAGCGCTGTCAAGATTTTCTTGTCTTATTATTCAAGCAATTAAAGCAGAGACTTCCTGAAAATGTACATGTATTGAAAAATATTTCACTCTTTTCTGTTAACAACATTTTTCAGAAAGTAAAGGACATACCTAAATATTGTTAAGTTATGACATTCTTAGGGGCTTCTGATAATAGTGTGGCGGAAGTAGAATATCAGTTAACCAAAATAAATTTGGTTGACTGGACAAACAAAACAGAAACTGAAGTTTTTGGAGTAAAGTAAGACAATTTAAAGATGCCCAAGGAAACAGTCCATTGTGTAAGCTCTTTGAATGTGCAATGTCTGCCATTATACTACCCCATTCAAATGCTGATGTATAAAGAGTTTTCAGTGCTATGAATTATATAAAATCTAAACTAAGAAATAGGATGAAACTTGACCTCCTAAATGCAATCTTGACAATAACATTTGGCCTGATGAGAGCAGAAAAATGCTGTTCAACTTATCAGCTCCCTCTGGCATGGAGAAAGCACATCAACAAAGCAGTAGCAAAAGCCAGAAGGAAAATAGTCATCATGAGAAAGCTAAGTGGAACCACATGGGGAGCCAGTGGGAAAATACTTAGCAAAGTTTATCAAAAGAGCATACGACCAAACCTGGAATACGGGTCAGCTGCGTGGTGTTCAGCATCAAAAACCACACTACAAGAGCTGGACAAGGTGCAAAATCAAGCACTTAGAGTCACCACAGGAGGGATGAGATCAACCCCTGTAGTGGAAATGGAGAAGATGGGGAGGACACAAGCACTGAGAGCGCGCAGAGATACAAAATCGCCAATACAAGCAGAAAAGTTCCTCAGCTTGCCAGGCCACCCTATGAAGAACAGATTTGAAAACTTAGCTATAGGGCGGTTGAAAAGAAGTAGTTTTATTCACCAGGCCAAACGACCCTGCAGAGAAACCACCGATCTGCCCACAGTTGGTATCCCCCTAACAACTATTCCAGAGCGAACTCCGTGGAAAGATGAACATAGACTATCATTTCAAAACCAGACAAAAGTGAGAGGAATATTTGACAAAGAAGAACAGAACAGTGTGCAGCGCAGAACAGCCACTCTCAGCTTCCTTGATGAAGAATACCCACAGGACCTCTGGATCCGAGTCTACACAGATGGGTCAGCACAAAATTCTGTTCGAAATGGAGGAGCGGGAGTGTACATAGAATACCCAAATAATACTAGGGACACAGCCAGAGTACCGACAGGAAAGTATTGCCATAACTATGATGCTGAAATTGAGGCAATCAAGATAGCAACAGAGAAATTACTAAATACCGGCAATGGTACACAACCTGTGGTGCTATTGACAGATCAAAAATCAGTACTCGAGAAGCTCCTGTCTGGGAAATTGCCAGTACTAAGGACACTACTTTCTGAACTTCGCAGTCAGCATAAGGTCACCATACAGTTGATACCATCCCACTGTGGAGTACCCGGAAACGACAGAGCTGATCAATTGGCTAAGGAAGGAGCCAAAGAAGAACAACCTGATGTGCTCGTTACATACCACCAAAAGAAAAGAAAGATCAAATCAGTCAGAAAGCAACCAAAACCTGCTCTAGACGACTACTACATTATGGACAGACCAGAACAAGTCAAAGTTCTGCGCCTCAGAACAGGACACAATAGATTACGCAACCACATGTATACAAAATTCAAGATTCGTGAAACAGCCATGTGCACATGTGGATTGGCGTCGCAGACAGAAGAGCACATACTCCAAGACTGCCCAAAATATAACATATCTAGGCAAACCTTCTGGCCTAGAGAGACGACAGTGGAAGATAAACTCTATGGACCGCTGTGTGAACTAAAAAAGACAGTTAAATTCATACGAGATACAACAGTGCAGTTATAGACATATTTCAAGCGAACGAAAGAAGAAGAAGAAGAATCAGCTCCTTGATCGTGTATTAAAAGACACTGGAACAGCTAAAGCATACCAGAGTCATTTTGAATCTGAAGTTTCGACTTCATCATCCAAGCTAAGTTTATCCTGTGGACCTTGTGAGACAGACATCAGTGAAGATGGAGACATGATTCTATAGGGTAAGTCACATCGATGTCTATGTAATTTCTTAATTTCTCCACCCTAGTTTTTCTAGATGTTCCACCTACACAATCTAAATATTTCTAGATGTTGTTTTTCCGCTTCTTGATGTTTTCTGTCACAGAAAAGTGGCAGATCAATACTAGAAAGGGCCAGGAAAAGTCACGTCACACACGTGTCAATGCATCTTTTACACGCATGCCACTTCTACCATACGAAAATATCAATTAGTTGGAAAACCCTTAACGCCACTGACACAGCATGAGAACAATATTCACAATTATTGATTGGCACTCATAGAAGTCAAGGAAGGAAATAGAAGCCAGAGAACAGATTAGGTAATTTAAAACACATGTTCAGCTTGATTCTAACCTCCGCCAGCAAATGGCAACAGGCCTCTCTGAAAGAACAATTTTTAGTAACACGGGAAGAGGCTCTATTTACTTCGTTATTAGAAAATTATAAATCAAAGTTTATTATGTGTAGAAAAGACATAATGAGCGATTGAACATTGGAAACGGGTAAATGATATGAGAGAGAGAGAGAGAGAGAGAGAGAGAGAGAGAGAGAGAGAGAGAGAGAGAGAGAGAGAGAGAGAGAGAGAGAGATGGACAGATAGATGGAGATAGACGGAGAGAGAAGTGAGGCAGATAGGTAGAAAGGAAAACATTTCTAATTGAAAATACTATTTTATTTATTCGTGATGTCATCATAAAGCTAAGCAAGTTGCACTGTTTCGTTGAATATGGGGTTCAGTACTCCTGACTTCAACTGGCAATGTGTTGCTTTTCCTTGCTTTTGATTGTCCCCTGTCTACCCAGGCAAGTTTGAATCTCTTTTCGTCTGGTTTCCGCTATCTCTTGATCTGCCCGACATGGGAGGACCTACCGGTAAGTAAGCTCTTGGTGTCACTGGAACAATCAAGTCCTCTATGACTTCAATGTGGAGACATACCAGCTAATATAATTAGAGATTGTAGCTAAGAGTATCCGAAGCTGAAAAGTCGAAAGTAAACTTAGATCTCTAACTTTTACCGTCTGTTGACATTGAATTTCATAACTTTGTTATGAAAACATAACGTCACACACGTTTTATAATATAACATGTATTAACATCAGATAGACTGGAAGACACTCGGGCATCAAAGGCAACGAGCGAGCAGATCTCTTGGCGGTCCATGGCTGTGATCGACGACGGAAGACAATGGATGTGCCATAAGAGACACAGGACGAACAGATGACCTGTAAGGTCACTTGAGAATCTGTTTCCTTGTCCAGATTTAGGGAGATGAGAGTAAAGCAGGGTGACTCCAGACATAAACATTTTATTTCAAAGACGAAAGACATGTGATTAATGAACACAGAACTGGTGTGATTAGGCGCTCTACGCCGGCGGGGATGTTAAGGAGTAAATGGGTGCCGCCTTTACTTCTCGGGGCATTTCCTGGTATCTATTTAAGGAGTAGATGGGTGCCGCCTTTACTTCTCGGGGCATTTCCTGGTATCTATTTAAGGAGTAGATGGGTGCCGCCTTTACTTCTCGGGGCATTTCCTGGTATCTATTTCAGGCTGGGTAGACCTGACAGACTAGATCAACGTTTTTACACATCGCCTCCGTGAGGATTCTAACACATTATCACCGGATCTACAGGCAAGATGCTAGCAACTGCGCCGAAATTGTTCACCTGTCATATAGATGGTATAGATAAATAAACCATACAGGAATTATACGGTTAATATATATACACATGTGTTGCAGTCAATTAAGGGAGCCATGTGGCTACGAAATAAACACATGCTTGTGGGCATAATGTATTGCATAAATGTACACATGTTAAACACATATCATCTATGTGAGCGCGTTGCTGAATTGCATAATTCTGGAGATTTCGTTTAATTATTCTACAGGTTTGATCTAGCACACGTCAGATAATTCATACAACTAACCTTCTTTTGAGCAGACAATTCATACAACTAACGTTCTTTATTTCAACTTGTATAGGACGGACTGACTGACTGACGGACGGACAGACGGACGGACGGACGGACAGATCGTAAATATTCAGAATTTTGAAGTTAACATTGAAAACTTTTTGTTTCAGGCGTCAAAATGTATTGTAAAACGTGAAAGTGGAAAGGTAATAACAGATGATAATAACTAAATGTTAGTTTCATGTGACTGGCATTTAAGGAAACCACTTGTAAATGAAGAATGCATATGTGACATTTACAACATAGGCAATACAATCTAATCGATATGCCGGTTCTTTCCACGCATGCGATTGCTGGTAACGGAGATGGTGCAAGACACAAGTCATCATCATCACACTGCCTGTCATTTGCTGAACGTTACTCTCACCACCATCATCATCACCGCCACCATCATCATCACTATCATCATCACCACCACATCATCTTCATCATCACCACCACCACCCATCTTTATCATCTCCGTCATCATGATCATCATCATCATCACCACCACCATCATCACCCCCCCCCCATCATCGTCATCATCATCACCATCATCATCATCATCACCATCATCGTCGTCATCGTCGTCATCGTCATCATAGTCATAACCATTATCACCATCATCATAATCATAACCACCATCATCATCACCATCTTCATTATCATCATCACCATCATCATCATCACCATTTTCCACTTTTGCCGTCACTCGTCCTGAGGAGGATTAATTGGCGTTCCAGCTCCCGATGGGCGGCACTGGATAGTGTCAATCCGTGTGATTGTACAATGTCTTTGATGTCGTCAATCCATTTGCTTCTCGGGCATCTTGCTCTCGTCGCATATTATCTTTAATATATGACCAGTGTTGGTAGTTAATGGCGTTGCATTCTAACGAGATGGCCAAACCATTTGATCTTATATCTTCCAATATATATAGTAAAAGTTGTTGATCCCAAGGTCTGTCTGATAACATCACTCTCTATTCGGTCTCGGATAGTTAACTCTGATCACCGCCGGCTGGAAAGACTCTATGTCTCTCGCCAGCTGCCCGTCCGCGTGCATGTTCATACCCCGGGGTGACTTAAAGCCCTGTGCCCACCGTTGTGCTGGTGGACCTCGGCCCCTTCTTTCAGAAACATGCATCACATGTCTTCTTTCTAAACAACTGTGGTGTTAAAATGTCCAGTTCAATTTCCAAGACATGGTGGTGTCTGGCAGTCAGCCGTCTTCCGTCTTCGCATCTTGTAGAATGTCAATATTGTGTTAATCTATGGTGTTTTACATTTATTTATTTATTTATTTATTTATTTATTTATTTATTGGTAATATTAACTGACTGAGAGCCAAACAAAAAAGTAGGTTTGGATCGCATATGGTACACAATTAAATGAATAAGTATTATAATGAACACTGAGCATTAAAATTGCGGAAGATTCCACGAAACAAAATAAATAACACGATGGCTCTAGTATGGCGGTATATCGTCCTTCAGTTCAAATTTCAAGTCACATGTGGCGATATATTATCCCTCGGCACTGAATTAGTAAAAATGCCAAGGCCTCAATTATTATTTTTAGTGGTCGTCAGATGGTCCGAGATTCTCATCCGAAATGACACTAGTTACAGTTCATTGCGTGTCCTTTCACATGGCGCTACAACCAACCCAATCATTTATTGACTGTTTTCTGGTGAAGGGCTTACGACAGCAATTCGTGATCCCGCATGCCGCGTTCGAAACACTGCTGTGGACGATTTGGAAGCAGACCGCCTTGCTTTGCTTTTCATAAAATGGTACGGGTATCCGTCGTTCAGAAATCAATGGCAAACTACTCAACTTGCTAAGAAATCTCAGCCAAAAATACTTTGTTGACTAAGACTTCCTGTAAAGGATATGCAACTAACTTACCTTTGTGATTTACTAGGAAATATATTTGCGTTCGGTAGTTTGCGGTCTCCCTGGCCTAGGTAGGGGTTAACGTCTTTCTCGGTAACCCAGTATATTCTCGTGAGTAACGTAACCTGCGCGAGAATCGGTAGCGGTTCTCGCCGCTTTGGTAACTTACAGGGTATGTGAGCCGGTCGCTCAGAAAGCAATAGCAAACTACTGAGCGTAATCTTGCCTAGTGCATCAACAGCAGCTGAAAAATGCTGATGTTGACTGCAACGTCCTGTAAAGGACATGCACACACAAAAAAGTTTGCCATTGCATTCTGAACGATCGACACTCATGACATCGAAAACAACGCAGAGCGATAAAATTGGCTGCGACTGATTTCGAACCCTGGACCGGGTCAGGGAAGGTGAATCTGCGTTCACTAACCCCCAATCCACAGACAATGACACTAGTTACAGAGCAAATTATTACACGTGTCTAAAATCACGGTTGTGGGGGTCGCAAGTTCAACTATCAAACCAAACATATACGCGTACAGATACATGTTAGTACTTACTGTCTAAATTGCAATGTTTAT
The DNA here is from genome assembly GCA_963921405.1 of Cepaea hortensis. NCBI lineage: Eukaryota > Metazoa > Mollusca > Gastropoda > Stylommatophora > Helicidae > Cepaea > Cepaea hortensis. Next base: position 89,621,322 of record OY992878.1, on the reverse strand, counting down.
CCTCATTCTGCAATTAAAACAGAGAGAAATGAATATAAATATGTTGCTGAAAATGTGTTTTCTGTTAAACGATCCACTTCGCAAGACAATAACGGAGATGAATATATCAGATCCAAATATGTGTTTGCGAAAACTATCACTTTTGATGGTCGGCACCGGCACTTCTAGAAGGCAAAATTTACAGGTTAGTCCTTGTGGTGGTTTACAGCTGATGTTTGTGATGAAAATAAAGAATGCGAAAAATACACAACCGCAACATCAGTGCATATTAGAGGCTGGGAAACTTGATACAAAGCATGCACACAGAGAAGGAGAGGCGGGATGTGGATTCCCTCAGGCGCGGCTCAAGTAGAAAAAAGCCAGGAAAAATCCAATGAAAAGAGCGACTTTTCGGGTTTGTCGTTACACATGACGCCGAGCTCGCATGCGCGTACTTTAAATAATAGTGAACTATCAGGTGAGGTAGGCAAGGGGCAATCACTTTAAATAATAGTGAACTATCAGATGAGGTAGGCTAGGGGCAATCACTAGCATAGTTACACATCTGTATTGTCAGTGGAGCGAGCCGTTGTAACGCTGAGGCTAGTGCGGTTGCCTGTCGACCGGGCGGTCATGTATTCGAGTCCCCATCCATAAGGCAGTTATTTTACAATTGACTTGGACTCCCAGTTCGACCAAGCCTACACTGAAAAAAACGTCGCTTTAAAGTCGACAGCGTCGACTTCATTTCACGGGTTTTTATCTCATATAGCCCAGTCTCTTTCAGCAGCGGGAAAAGCGTCAACAAACCACGAACTCCGTAGCTCCAGCGACGACCCTCAGAAGTCTCCCACAAAAGTGCACTCGTGAACCGAAGGATGCTGCTAGGAATCTAACCCACAACCTTCGGTGCCCGAGTCAGACGGCTAGGCCACTTCGCCACGGAGCACCCTAAAAAGAGCGACTTTTCGGATTTGTCGTTGCATATGAAGCCGAGCTGGCACAAATATAATCTCAGCCTACACTGAGTACCAGAAAATTTCGAGGGAAATAAAGGTGCTCGGTGTGGTACTGACCACATCACTCATCGAATGAGGATTGGTCTAAAAGACAGCGAGGCTTGCATACTGTACTCAGTGCTCCTCGGGGATGGTAGATCCTTTGGCATAGTGGCTACGAAGTCTGCCTCACAAACCGAGGGTTGTGGATTCGATTTTGGACAGATAGCATGATTTGGTTCACGATTGCAATTTACTCGGAGACTCCGGGGGTCGTCGCTGGCGCTACGGAGTTTGTGCTCTGTGCGACGCTTTCAGCGCTAACAGAAAGCAGGTAGTATTGTCTACTGTTACGATAACTCAGTCATATCTTATTAAGACCTTACAGTCCAGTTCAGTTTATATATATATATATATATATATATATATATATATATATATTATATATATATATATATATATATATATATATATCCCTGGCCGAGGGGTTAGCAGCTTTCTCCGTTAATCCCGAATACTCTCGTGGTTGACCTGAGCGCACGAAAATTAGAAGTGTATCGAGTCGCGCCAGTGACTTATGAGAGTATGGAACCGGTCGCTCAGAAAATCTAGCCTAGGAATCAACATACAGCTGAAAGATGCTAGTGTTGACCGCAATATCCTGAAACAGGATGGAAACGCGGGGGGGGGGGGGGGGGAAATAGGGGAAAATATATATATTTCATCTCACTCGATCACCAGAGTCGTGGATCAGCTCCGTGTTCCTGTCTCGATCATGCCATGCGGCCAAGCCATCCAGGTATTTACTTCCCGGTCTTCCCCTTGGTCTGTTCCCTTCGATCTTGCCAGTTGTCACCAAGTTCTCCAAGTCATTTCTTCTCAAATGTTGACTGTCAAATGTTGACTGTCTACGTCTAATGACTCTAATCACACACACACACACACACACACACACACACACACACACACACACACACGGGCGCACACACACCCCCACAGGGGACAACCACGCACATTCGCACGCACGCACGCACACAAGCACACACACACACACACACACACATATATATATATGTGTGTGTGTGTGTGTGTGTGTGTGTGTGTGTGTGCTTGCGTGCGTGCGTGCGTGCGAATGTGCGTGGTTGTCCCCGCGAGGTTTTGAGCCGTGCTGTTCAAGTTTCCTAATATATTGCATTAAGCTGAAAAGTGTTTAAAAGAACAACAAGAAAATGAACAGACTAGACGAGATAACCATTATCCATAAGATACAGTCTGGTTATGCTGTTAAATTCAGTTCAGTGTGAACCAGAGCCAGTTATCTTCGCAATGGTGACATTCCTGTGTTTATTAGGTCAATCAGCACGATCTGGCTGAATCTGAAGCCGTCGGATCATGTCCCTCTGCTGTCTCCTATTATGAGAAATTTAAAGGATATGAGAGGGACGCCATTGAGGGCACTATCAATAATATAAGATATACGGATGGTACAGTATTGATTGCAGACAACGAACAGGGTCTGCAACGTTTGGTAGCTGCGGTTATTGTACACAGTTAACAAGAAGGGTTAGAATTAAATTGTAAGAAAACAGAGATTGGTGTCGTGTTTCTAGAAAGAAAGAAATTCCACAATGCAACATCCAAGTAAATGGGGAACATTCTTAAACAACTGAATCCATACAAGTATCTCGAGCAGTTACAACATCTGATGGAAGGTGTCTTTAGAAGATCAGAACAAGAACCGCTATGGCAAAGTGAGCCCTTTGCAAGGTGGACAACATATTCATCAGTGAACAGCAGTCAATTACAGTGAGAAAAAGAGCGTTGAAGTGCTATAGAACCTATATTGTTGTATAAATGTGGAACATAGACAATAAGTAGGAAAAAAAACTGAGAAACATCTATTGACAGTATAAATGTGTGTGTGTGTTTTTTTTTAAGAATATGCAAAGTATAACATAGACGAACAGTAAAACCAATAAACAAATCTTACTACAAACAGTATATTGATGAGAGAAATAAGACGTAGACAGTCGGGATTGTGGGGGGGGGGGGAGTTTTACGATGAGGAATAAACTAGAAAACTTAAATTAATTATGAAAGAGCAAAGGGAAGGCAGAGAGATTAATACCTGGATGGCTTGACCTCATGGCGTCATCGGGACAAGAACACTGACCTTATCCATGACTCTGGTGATTGTGTGAGACAGCGAACAATGACTGCTCACGCTGATTGGCATGATACATAATGATGATGACTGTCTCCTATTCTAAGAAAGATATCTGAAGGTGACTCTCTGTGGATGTATTTATGGAGAACACTATACTCCAATGTTATTTGTGTGTGTGTGTGTGTATGTGTGTGTGCGCGGGCACGGGCGCGGGCGTGTGCGTGTGTGTGTGTGTGTGTGCGCGCGCGCGCTTTACATTTAAAATAGAACATATTGCTTTCTGTGCTGAAGTGTTTAAGTTTTGTTCTTTGTAAACATCTGATAATTCAGTTCTAATTTAAACACTTTTATTGTAAATAATTGGTAACTAATATCTACTGTAAACAATATAGATGGTTTTATAGTAAACAGTTAATGGCTGAATTCTGTTTTAAACACTACTGTTACTTTAATAGAACATTGAAACAAATACGACACATGTCCCATCAATTGTGATACAGTACACGAGACATGTCCGATATGGCAGGCAGTTGTGTCACATCTTGACACGAAAAACTCGACATATTCACTTTGACACATTAATGTGCACCTGAATATGTGCTTCGGGCAATGTAGAACTCATTATATCGAAATATTCTTGGCTAACTCTGTTTTACCCTTTCTACGAACAATTGATTAAGACCTCTAACTATAGCTGTTGCAAGAAACACTTTCCTCGGCAATAATAGTTAGCGTTATCTAAGCTTATGCTATCGGTGTGTCCGCAATATTCCTAAATTAACTTCTCTTTTACTTCTTCTTCTTCTTCTTCTTCTTCTTCTTCTTCTTCTTCTTCTTCTTCTTCTTCTTCTTCTTCTTCTTCTTCTTCTTCTTCTAGTCCATGCCTTGTAGCGTTGGTGTTCATGTCTGTCCACAGCCTTCTATCTCGTGTACTGCCAATCATTTCAGATTGCGATGTTCCTCCATGCCATGATGTCAAATTGTCCAGCATCTAGTCTACCGGTCTTCCTCTGTCTCCCCTCTTCTATAACTGTCCCTGTGTCGCGTCGTTCTCCTGCTTCCCTTCTCATGGCGTGTCTGAACAAAAGTGGACTATCCTCTTCTGTAGCTGAAACATTTTTTCTGAGTTACCTTCTTCCAATGTCAGCGTGGCCGAATGGTAAGAGCGCTCACTCCTAAACTTCCGGTGTACTGATGCTGGGGTAGCAGGTTCAACACCTCTACGGATCAGTTGGAAACTAGAACATTGACTTCTCATCCTTGACTCGGGGACACAAATTACAAGTACCTCAGAAATCAGAGTGGATTCGCCTGATGGCGAGGGACACTGGTTAAATGGACAGTTAATCCACACACAAAAACCAGTTCAATGCACTAGCACTAGTCGCACTTGTATGGGTTACGCTTGGGTTCAAAACGAACGAACAGGAGAAAAAAAATGCATTCAAGTTATCTTCATTTCGCTTGTTATATGTCCAGTGTGTTCTCATTACCTTGTTATATGTCCAGTGTGTTCTCATTACCTTGTTATATGTCCCGTGTGTTCTCATGACCTTGTTATATGTCCAGTGTGTTCTCATGACCTTGTTATATGTCCAGTGTGTTCTCATGACCTTGTTATATGTCCAGTGTGTTCTCATGACCTTGTTATATGTCCAGTGTGTTCTCATTACCTTGTTATATGTCCAGTGTGTTCTCATGACCTTGTTATATGTCCAGTGTGTTCTCATGACCTTGTTATATGTCCAGTGTGTTCTCATTACCTTGTTATATGTCCAGTGTGTTCTCATTACCTTGTTATATGTCCAGTTTGATCTCATTACCATGTTATATGTCCAGTGTGTTCTCATGACCTTGTTTTATGTCCAGTTTGATCTCATTACCTTGTTATATGTCCAGTGTGTTCTCATTACCTTGTTATATGTCCAGTTTGATCTCATTACCTTGTTATATGTCCAGTGTGCTCTCATGACCTTGTTTTATGTCCAGTTTGATCTCATTACCTTGTTATATGTCCAGTTTGATCTCATTACCTTGTTATATGTCCAGTTTGATCTCATTACCTTGTTATATGTCCAGTGTGTTCTCATTACCTTGTTATATGTCCAGTGTGTTCTCATTACCTTGTTATATGTCCAGTGTGTTCTCATGACCTTGTTATATGTCCAGTGTGTTCTCATTACCTTGTTTTATGTCCAGCGTGTTCTCATTACCTTGTTACAAAACCACATAACTGCAGCTCTCATAACATTTCTCACTAGTCTAGGGTCTCTCTGGCCAAATGGTCTGGTCGCTAGCCTCGAGAGACGAAGGTCCTGCTTTTGTTCGGAATCTGGAATCGAATCATCGAGAGCAATATTTTCGGAGACTCTAGTGGGTCGTCGCTGAAGATACGAAGGTCGTGTCTTTGTGACTCTTTCGGCAGTCTACTCAGCTGGACGAAGACCGAGCAATATGAGATAGAACCCGCTGCAGCGATGTCCGCTTGCCTCATATTTTCCATCTGTGTTATAAAATTACCCAAATACTTTAATGCATTGACTTGTTTCGGACTATTTCCATTAATTTTGATGATGTATCTAGAAAGATATTTTTTCTTTGTAATTACCAGTACTTCTCTTTGTTTGTTTGTTTGTTTGTTTGTTTGTTTGTTTTGGTTTGTTTGTTTGTTTGTTTTTCACGTTATTGTTATTTCAGCAATTGTCCTATGTTAGTTAGTTAGTTAGTCGCAGTTCCAACTTCACAGCAACGGGTCGTCCCCATAATGCTCCGTTCCTGTGCCAGTGAATATCATACAAAACGCTCCCCACCGCCCAATGTGAAAAGTGGAAAAGACTTGAGTCTCGACAAACATCAGCCCGCACAGATGCACTGTGCATAATGCCGCCGCCAGAATGTCAACACAATAGTCCCCCACAAAACACCCAGTTCATTTCTGATGGAATCTGCAGCCATTTTCCCATCTGGATGTTTCCTAGATGTTCACCCACACAGTCCACGAAATACAGTTCATCATCGATGGCAGTGGCAGTCAACCGAAGCCCAGCAGCCACGCATTAGAATTGTCCTATGTTAGTTTCTATCCTAAATCGGAAATGAAATAAACACACGCGGTTTACGAAAACATTTACAAAACATAGCTATCTTATTAAACAGTTCACATACGAAAACTTTGTCAACAATGCGCTAAATACATTACATCTAATATAGCTGCTTTGACATCTAATATAATCACATCAACATGGAAAGACATGAAGTGTAATACTGCGAGTATTTCGGCTGAGAATAGGTCAACTTGGTCGAGAGGTTAAGAGCGCTCGCTCTGAAACTTCCTTGCGCTGATGGCGAGATAGTGGGTTTATTTGCCACACCGATCAGTTGGATTTAATCGTTGACTTCTCGTTCAGAAAGTAATGGCAAATACTGAACGTAAAATTGCCTAGAATTTCAACTTGAGTTGATTGCGAAGTCCTGCAAATGATATGCAACATCTTTCTCGTTCAGAAAGTAATGGCAAATGCCATGCAACATCTTTCTCGTTCAGAAAGTAATGGCAAATGACATGCACCATTTTTCTCGTTGAGAAAGTAATGGCGAATACTGAACGTACAATTGCCTAGAATTTCAACTTGGGGTTGGTCGCAAATTCCTGAAAGTGACATGCAACATTTTTTTTTATGGAACAGGCCACCGTTTGTAAGCTGGCGATTCACGGGTTTCACACATGCCGAATCAGAACAACCTAATTCTACAGTCTGAAATGACATTCCAGCATAACGTTAAGGATCTTTCCTCTATACAGGTTATGCAATCAAGGAGATAAAACACGTCCGTGTCTTACTTCTCGAAATCTAGGAGAGTTGATCAAACGAAATCCGTCCCAATGGCAAGATTACAAATGTATGAAAGGTACATGAGGAGTGGTAGAATTAAAGAAATGCATTATTGGGAAGCAAGAATGCACTAGGGCTTTGTCAGAAGAAGTCGTTGTATGCATTCAGAAAAAACCTGTCATTGCTTCGAGAGTAGGTGAATACGTCCGTGAGAGGGCTACAAAAGTGTGGTACAGTTGCACAATGCACGTCCGTAGGTCGGGAACATTGAGCAGGAAGCGTTAGTACGGAAGAGGTGGGAAGTCCTGCCACAACCAGCCTCAACTCCAAATCTGTCGTCGTGTGGCTTTCATTTGTTCTGACCATTTAAAAAACTCTAAATGGTCAACGATTCCACGTCGGTACAGGCGTCATGACTGCGGTGACCAAATAGTTATATAAGCTACCAATTCTTTAACTCGGACTATATTCGCGGTCTCCCAAAGCAGTAGGGTGTGTGTCTGAATGCCTAAGGCGACGTCTTCCTCGTGCCCAGGTGCACTCTTGCTTCCTAACAATAGCTGTTTAATTCTCCCACACTTGCTGCTATGCCTTTTATACTTTTGAAAGTCTCCGTGGCGAAGTGTTCAAGCCATTTGCCACGTGCTCCGAAGGTTGTGGGTTCGATTCCGGGCTACGTCGTTCGGTTCACGAATTTATTTCCCCCGGAGACTCCCTAAGGTCGTCGCTGGAGCTACGGGGTTCGTGCTTTGTGCGACGCTTTCGGTAGGCAGCCCTGCAGAAAGAGACCCATCCATATGGGATAAAACCCGGGGCAATGAAGTCGACCTTCTCGAACTGTATTTTTTTTCTTTTCAGTACAGCCATTGTGACGGGTTTTATTTGGTCACGCGTTGTATGTATGCTAACTAAATTCTGCTTGATATCACTGTAGCAGCTGGTTACCCAGCATGCATTAATGGGAATTTTGACTCTTTTCCCTTAGTGACATATGCAATGCACCTCATAAAATATACATGTTGAAATGTGTCAAAAGTCTTTAGGCTAGCAATACAGTTTATATCTGAATCCGGATTCGACATATTGAAAACTATCCATGCAGAAGTACGAGTATAACTGTGTCTGACAAGTAGTCTACATATCTCAATGGCATGCATGTTGTATGTCATAAAAGTTCACATCATAAAGTTGGTTGGAATAGCATGAATATTTAGTTATGAATATATACACTGCCTACATATGAATATGTACACTGCCTACAGAACTACGTTTGTATATATTGTCAATGGCGAGTGTTGTGTGTATCTGTCTGTTATTGCACTCCTTTGAATTATGTTCTTGCTTATTTTCAGCATGTGTGCGATTGTGGGGCACAATAGAATTGGATCATGATCTGTGAAAGCAATACTCGTATGCCGATCTCTAGATATATCTAGGATGGGGTCAAGATTAGACAGACAAGACAGATATAATGTTTTAGGGAACTGTCTATAATGTGATCATGGTTAGACAGACAAGACAAATATGTTTTAGGGAACTGTCTATAATGTGATCATGGTTAGACAGACAAGACAAATATGTTTTAGGGAACTGTCTATAATGTGATCATGGTTAGACAGACAAGACAAATATGTTTTAGGGAACTGTCTATAATGTGATCATGGTTAGACAGACAAGACAAATATAATGTTTTAGGGAACTTTCTATAATGTGATCATGGTTAGACATACAAGACAAATATAATGTTTTAGGGAACTGTCTATAATGTGATCATGGTTAGACAGACAAGACAAATATAATGTTTTAGGGAACGGTCTATAATGTGATCATGGTTAGACAGACAAGACAAATATAATGTTTTAGGGAACGGTCTATAATGTGATCATGGTTAGACAGACAAGACAAATATAATGTTTTAGGGAACTGTCTTTATTGTGATCATGGTTAGACAGACAAGACAAATATAATGTTTTAGGGAACGGTCTATAATGTGATCATGGTTAGACATACAAGACAATATAATGTTTTAGGGAACGGTCTATAATGTGATCATGGTTAGACAGACAAGACAAATATAATGTTTTAGGGAACTGTCTGTAATGTGATCATGGTTAGACATACAAGACAAATATAATGTTTTAGGGAACGGTCTATAATGTGATCATGGTTAGACAGACAAGACAAATATAATGTTTTAGGGAACTGTCTATAATGTGATCATGGTTAGACAAACAAGACAAATATAATGTTTTAAGGAACTGTCTATAATGTGATCATGATTAGACAGACAAGACAAATGTGACATCTTCTAGAGCGGCCTAGGATGTTACCACGATTTGTCAGACAGAACATATGTGACATCGTGTATGGATTCCTAGGATGTGACATTGAATAGTAAGTTTATTAGTGTCACGTCTCTTAGAGTGGCCAAGAATCATCATCATCATCATCATCAAGTGCTTTGCAAGCTGATCAGACTTCTCAGAAATAGCGATCTCCGACGGCATGGATCAATTCTGCGTTGACTCTCTTCCATGCCATGATATTTCCTCTTCTTCTTCGTCGTTCATCCGGAGTGTTTTTTTTTCAGATGTAATTGTGGTATGTCTCGTTATGCACCCTTGGGCTAAAAACCTTAGGCCAACACATCCCTTTTTAGCGGGCGTTTTTTTAAAATCAGGTTAACCGTCCTGGGGGACTCTCATTGTTGTAGTGCCGTCCACATCCCAGCTAGTCAAGTTAGAAAAAGGTCGACGACTTCACCGTCAGCCCTCAAAGGAAGGCAGGGATAGTCCATGGGCATTACCGCCATCCAAGGAGGCTTCCATAATAGCAGAGCCTACACATAGCACTCTGGTACTGGGCTCGCCCAAGCAATTGCCACGTCCTGTACATGGCTGCTTTAATTCCTCACTTTCATATATTGGGCATTTCGTTCGCTAGAGGCCTCTCCCCGCACAAACAAGGAACTGTCAGTCTGCAGACGGCGTCCACTCAGCAAGCTTTCGGTTCGGACATGTGCTGGACGCTGTGCCCGGAAGACAGAATAGTCAAAGCTGTTCCGGGCACGAATGGCATTTCACTCTCACTCGGAAATTTTTGCTTTGTGCCAATTTTATTTGCACCCTTAGGCCTGCACATCCGTCTTCTGCGGGCGTTTTTGTTCATGTTAGCCTACCTGGGGGTTTCGAGGGGCAATTGACTGTTGTGTTGTCGTTCGCATCTCTGCTGTTCAAGTTAGAACGGCCAAAGACATCACGGTCAACCCTCAAAGGAAGGCAGCGGCAGACCATGGGAATTCCCCGTCATCCAAGGAGGCTTCCATAATTGCAGAGTGGGCACATAGCGCTCTGGGACGGGGCTCACCAAAGAAATCGCCACGTCCTGCTCATGGCTGCTTTAATTCCTAACTTCCATGTATTGGGTATTTCGTTCGCCACTGGCCGCTCCCCACGCAAACCAGGAACGGTCAGTGAGCAAACGACATCCACTCAGCAAGCTTTCGCTTCGGACTTCCACGTAATGGATTTGCTAGCCAAAAGTTCCATTTCGTGTTAATGAGACGTTTTTCCAACCTAGTTTGCAGACGACATCTACTCAGCAAGCTTTCGCTTCGGACTTCCGCATAACGGATTTGTTAGCCAAGCGTTGCATTTCGTGTTAATGAGACGTTTCTCCACCTTTGACTACGCTCACTCAATGAGTTTAAATACATACTTGCATCGTAACCACTGCGTGTGACTGGGGCGCTTTTTCCACCTTTAGTAACGCTCACGAGGTATGCTCATGTGCTGCCGTTCAGCATCTTACCTCCATGCAGCAGAGAGCGAGTAACGACCAGGCCCTATCATCAAGGGGACCCCTCATATCCTTCAGCTGAGAGCCGTAGAACAAGTGTCTGGACCAAGCATTAGCAAGGCTCAGCATCTCACCTCCATTTAGTAGTGGGTGAGTATTGGCCCGGTCCTCACATCCGGTGGACATTGACTGAGAGGCGTTCAGCCATGTATCTCAGCTGAAAGCAGTAGAATAAGTGTTTGGACCAACAATGTAGTGGCATCGTGCGCATGATTCGGACTTATGCCTATAAGCAGGCTTGGCCATGGGAATCCCATGGGACAAATGTGTGATTTTCTGAATAGTGTAGGGATGGGATGGGACGGGATGGGACAGGCATAAATTACCATTGGACGGGATGGGAAGGGACATGCATAAATTACCACGCAATGTAAATTGTGTCCCATGGACAACCCTGCTTATAAGTCCCTATAAGTATTTTGCTTATCCCTGGTCTTTGACTGTTCCCAGTCTACCTACAAGGCAGCAGGTGTGTGCCTCTCTTGGTCTGGCTTCTATCCCTTTACCTGTTTGACATGGGAGACCCTTGCTGTGCTACCGTCGGCATAGCTCTTGGGGTCATTGGAACACGCAAGCCACTCTACCATGGCAAAGTGGCGACATGTCATTGGGGCGTGCCATGAGACAAGATTGTCAAGAATTTTCCCTTGCTGTCTTTCTCTATCTCTCTTTTCACAAATCTTTACGGTTTTCACAACCTGTTCCAGTCTTTGTCTTCTCATAATATGGGCAAACAAAATTATGACTGCCTGTTTCTGATGTTTGTGATAAGTTTTCTTTGCGACTTAGCCTTCCTAAAATCTCATTGTGGCTGTCCAGTGAATAACTATGCTTCAATAAGACGATCACGATGAGTCAAATAAATGCTAGAATAACGACGCTCAAAAAACCACACCCCAAATACGCCGCCATAAACTAGTGTGCCTGCTGCTCTCAGATACAGACCAGTTTGTCTAACAAACTTCAGATGCGCTATTCTTATCAGAAACAGTTTTGCCAACATTGGGGAGGGGGAGGGGGAATAGAAGGGGTGAGGTGGGTGGAGAGAGAGAGAGACAGAGAGAGAGAGAGAGAGAGAGAGAGAGAGAGAGAGAGAGAGAGAGAGAGAACATGTCGTGCATCTAGACCAGTGTTTCCCAACCTTTTTTGTGCCACGCCCCACTTAAGCCTTTCTAAAATTCATATTGCCCCCCTCCCCCGCCCCACGCCCCCCCCCCCTCAACATATACATTATTTTTAATATTCAAAAATTGAAATGTTCACTAAAGAAACTTGAATGATAAGTTTTAGGAAGAAATCACTAGGTAATTATTGAGCAAACACAGTAGGCCCTAAGTAAATTTTCAAAACATATAATGGAGAACTGAAATTCAAGTACAAAATAATTTTAATGAAAGATTTTTCTATATTATTTTAATTATTAGTAATTATTTATTATTTAAATTTAGTGAGATCCTTGCGCTTGATGCTTGCTGCACAGAGATCTTATGTCAGGTTCCAATTTAGTTAACTTCAGTC
>OY992878.1:89571469-89606469 GCA_963921405.1 Cepaea hortensis | reverse complement strand
TAACAAACTATGACAGTTGGCTGAACGGGAATGAAAAGAATACATGTAGAAAATTTCATCTCAATCGGATGGACCGTTATCGAACGCATCAAATACATCTATATACACATACATACATCGTCTTATATATATATATATATATATATATATATATATATATATATATATATATATATATATATATATATATAGAGAGAGAGAGAGAGAGAGAGAGAGAGAGAGAGAGAGAGAGAGAGAGACAACATATAAGAACATCGCATGACGAGAACACAGAGGAAGAACCATCTGCAAATCTAACCATTAGAGAACTCCTGTTTGCGGACGACCAAGCACTAATAGCAAAATCAGAAGCTGAATTACAAGACCACATGAATATCCTAAACGAAATGTGTAGGGAACATAATATGAAAGTTAGCACAAGCAAAACAGAGGTATTGACTATAAGTAAAGAAGAAAAAGCAACAACGATTCACCTAAACGAACATCCCTTGAAACAAGTAAACAGTTTCAAGTACCTATGAAGTATAATATCATCACATGGCAAATCAGAAGACGAGATCGAAAATAGATGCAACAAGGCAAACCAACTCATTGGACAAATGGCACCAATACCAAAGAACAAACATGTATCAATAACTACTAAGAAAGCACTTTACAACACAATCTTCCTACCAACTCTATGTTATCATTGCCAAACCTAGACAATGACAGAAAAAGAGAAAAGAAAAATCACAACAATAGAAATAAGATTTGAATAACGAAGACACAAATCATATATAGTACGATTTATTGCCTGGCACATTTCGCTGCAGATGTCACACAACGTAGAGTAAAATAATTAGATTCATCGTTCAAGCTGAAATATACACATGTTCGCACAGTAATATCAGTTGTTTGCCATGGTAATTATAAATTGACTATCATGTCTTTCTGTTTACACGAAATAGGCTTGTGCAGGTGGATCATTATCGCTTCTGCAAACTTTAACAAACGACTATTTTGTGTATGAAACAACACGCGAAAAGCGCTGTCTCTATCAATGACATGACCGGTTTCCAAGACATGGCGTGCAATGGACGACGCCGGAAGTTTATAGTTGTGTGTGTCACACTTCCTATGATCCCATTGCTTGTGTGTAGTTTTTTTTTTCAACCCATTTTGGTATGTGTTCACCAATCCTGGCGTGTAACTGCCTCTCTGTTCGGCCAATGTAGGTAGAATACCAATGTATCAAGAAGATCAGAAATGAAGAAATCAGGACTAAAGTTGAGGTTATAGCTGCACTCGATTTTATTAGAAGGCAGCAAGTCAAATGGTTTGGCCATGCAAGTAGGTTACCAACTAACAGTATACCACAACAAGCAATGATGTACAGACCAGAGGGAAGTAGAGGAAGTGGCCGACCACGTAAACGATGGACGCAGGGAATAACAGAGTCCATGGAAATATCGATACACTCTCCCGCTGTTTATGCTTCACCTTGACACCACAAAGTATAAGAGGAACATGATGAGATGAGATTATATATATATATATATATATATATATATATATATATATATATATATATATATATATATATATATATATATATATATATATATATATATATATACTAATTATAACCCAGAAGAGTTGAACATGATGCTGATGAAAAATAAAAAGACATTGTATTTGTTGTGAATTTGTATGTCTCTTAGATAAAACAAATCTCTTGTTCATAACCTCACTTCCAGACACGGTAGTGAAACCTCACCGAACGCATCGACAATCAACAGCAGAAAAGCACATGTAACACACTCTGAACGCGACCGAATTGAATTGGCAATCGTGACATCGAGAGAAAAAAATGTTTTGCAGGGAGGCTATTAAGTAAAATATCGTGCGGTTTAACACATACAATCTGTAACGACAGGAGAGGAAAACTATTTTGAGAGTACTCAAAGCTGACATTAATCGATGCAGCCTCTATTTTAGAGTACTGTTATCATCTCTGTACTGGGGGGTCGATGTAGTAAACCTGGCGTAACCGTGAAATACGATACAGTGACATTTGTGCGGTGAACCATGCGCATAAATCATAGCACACTTCGCTGATTTTTGTTAATACTGTTTACGTTTTGATTTTTTTTTTTTTTTCACTTGCGTTGTTGCATCAGCAAACAGTTGGTTCCTGTACTCTTGTGTTAGTCTATGTTTAAACTACTTAATTCTTTTAAACGCCTTACAATCGTTCATTGTTATATGTTGACAACGTAAACTGCACTTCTATCAAACACAAAGAAGTGATGTTAATCTCAGTATATATATCGAAAGGGCGTGACTGGTTAACAGTATAGCAAGGACGTCAAAACACCCTGGTGGACTCACATATATCTATTCTAAGCTAGCTTTGAGTTGTATAAACAATGATTGTTCTTGTCCTTGCTTACGATCCGGCGTGCTACTTATCATTATCATCATGTACCACTCCGATAAACGTGGACGGTCATGGGTGGTCGTCACACGATCATCAGTTACGGCACAGGCATGTGTTCTTGCCGCGATTATGACGTGTAACTCGTCCATTAATCTATGTACCTCTTTGTCTTCACCTTGATTTTCTTTATCATTATGTTTGCAGTTCTCGTTAAGTCATTGAGTTCATTTCGCCTCATAATGATATGTTAAAATAGTTAGTTGCATATCCTTTACAGGACGTTGCAGTCAACACCAGCATTATTTTGCTGTTGTGATCGCTTGGCAAGTTTACGTTCAGTAGTTTGCCATTGCTTTCGGAACGATCGGCACCCATACCAATTCTTTACAAAAACCAACGCAACGTGGTCTGCTGCCAAATCGAGCACAACTGTGTTTCGAACGCGGGTATACGGGATCACAAACCGCGTCCGTAACACCTCGGCCACAGAGCGAGCCATAATGCTATGAGTGATACCAAATTGTAACTGTCTGAAACACCCTGGGTCAAGGTCATGTTTGGACAATTGAATCAGTGTCCTGACATGTAAGACATATATCAATTGAATCAGTGTCCTGACATGTAAGACATATATCAATTGAATCAGTGTCCTGACATGTAAGACATATATCAATTGAATCAGTGTCCTGACATGTAAGACATATATCAATTGATAGGTCTAAGTCCTCCGTGCGCGTATGTAAATGTTATCGAATCTCCAATATTGCTTTTGTCGGGTTATTTATCCCAGTGCTGTTGGGTTGTCACACAGAAAGAATCTTTAAACAAGTCGAACTGTCTGGACTTAACATGAATGAAAGAATCATAAACAAGCTTAGGTTTGATGGCGATACTGTGTTACTAGCAGAAAGCGAGCAAGAGTTGCAAAAATTAGTGAACAAGTAAATAGGCTGTTAAGGTCAACTCCAAGACACAATCAGGACGAAAGCCAGCGTTAGCCCAAACTAGATCAGATCGTCCCAGGTGACTCCGTGTCTTCCTGTTGTCTGAATGTGTCACTGTCTATAGTATACCGTGTGAATGATGATAGGCAGGGATGGATTAACCATTAGGCAAACAAGGCACGTGCCTAGGGCACCAAACATTTGGGGGGCACCACAAGTCCTCAAGAAAAATGTATATATTGTCCCTGTAGCGTAATTGCATGGCATAAGCAAATCGCAATTTACTGGGAACATGTTTTGAGGCGAGCAGTAGCGGTTATTTGTACTATAGCTGAGCGTGGTCTGGCTTTTAGAGGGACAAATGAAAAATTTGGATCTTTACAAAATGGAAATTATCTAGGGTTGCTGGAATTGGTCAGTCAGTTTGATCCATTTTTAGCATCACACATTGCGAAATATGGAAATTCTGGAAAAGAAATCCTTCTTATTTATCCAAAACTATATGTGAAGAACTGATTGAAATTATGTCCCAAAAAGTCCATGCAGTAATTGTAGATGAAGTAAAGGCTTCCGGTTATTTCAGCTTGTCAGTAGACTCAACACCTGATATTTTACATATAGATCAGTTAAGCGTTGTTTTTCGATATGTGGTAGATGGAGAGCCCATTGAGCGCTTTTTGACTTTCTTGGAGCTGCAAAGTCACGCCGGTGAAGGTATGGTTAAGCAAGTGTTGCAGTACTTACGTGAAGCTTGCAATATTGATTTTTCGAAATGCAGAGGTCAGTCCTACGACAACGCAGCTAATATGTCTGGGTGCTACAAGGGCATGCAGAAAAAAATTCTAGAAGAAAATGAGTTTGCTATATACATACCCTGTGCTGCCCATTCACTAAATCTGGTAGGCAGAAGTGCCGTTGACTCTTGTTTAGAGGCAGTAAACTTCTTCCATACAGTGCAACTGATCTATACTTTTTTCTCAGCTTCAACCAAAAGATGGAAGATTCTGAAAGGATGCCTTGTGAATGAAAAGCTGGTAAAGTCCCTTTCCGATACTAGATGGGAAGCACATACTGTTGCAACTGAAGCCATTCTAATGTCTCATCCTCAGATTATAGAAGCGTTAGAATGTTTACAAGAAGACCAGTCACAGAAGGGGGACACCAGAAGAGAAGCAGAAAACATTGCAAAGAAGATGCAAGAATTAGAATTTGCTTTCATGCTTGTCTTTTGGGAAGAAGTGTTACAACATTTTCACAGGGTCAGTCAAGCTCTACAAAATGAGCACGTGAACTTGAAAACGTGTGCTGATTTGTATTCTTCACTAGCAGATCACTTGCATGAATCTAGGAATGAATTTGAAAGATTTGAAGAAGCTGCAAAAGAAATAACACCAGGTGTGGATTAAAAGTCAACTTTGACCCGTAATCGTAAACGAAAGACAGTGGTCATTGATGGTGATGCCCCTGAGGTATCTCAGAATGCCAGAGACAAATTTCGTATATCTGCTTTCTACACCATTGTTGACAAACTTGAGACAGAGATGAGTAGACGAGGACAGGTATATAATGATCTAGCAGTTCGATTTTCTTGTTTGGTCGATGTACCACAAACATCTCAGTGTTGCGAAGGACTAATAAATGCTTATCCTGAAGATCTGAACAATAATTTATATACTGAACTACAACAGTTCCACTGGGACGCAGAGGTGTTTCCAAGGCACCAGGGCCGGGTTATATACTGGCCAAGACCTATTGACGCGTCCTCGTCGAGCGTCCTGGGCAACAGGTCCCTTCGGGGTCCTGGCTAAGGTCAGTAGGATCGCCGATTCCTCCGAAGTCGAAGAGTGTCTGCCTGTACGGCGAGGAACCACCAGTCTGCACACCAATAAGCCAGACATGGGACAACGGATACTCACGCAAAACTCAGGTCCTGTATGACATCACACTGATGTTGGACAACAGGATGCCTTCATCCGACATACAGGACTTCGCGTTGGAGCTCAAGCCAACGAACACAAGCAAGCAAGCAAGCAACAGTTCCACTCATATATTCGCCACAAGTTTCGTGCATCAAAATCTGACAACAACACGTTCAGTCATGCAGAACTCTACAAAGTAATAGTTAGAGACAACATCGAGTGTGCTTTTCCAAATGTAGAAATCGCCTTGCGCATATTTTTAACATTAATGGTTACACGAACTGTTCAACTGAGCGCTCTTTTTCTCAGTTGAAACGTACAAAAAATCCAAGTAGATCGACAATGAAACAAGAAAGGCTTGATTCCTTATCTTTGCTGATGATTGAGGCAGACTTGTTGCGCAAAATTAAATTTGATGATGTACTCAAAAACTTTGCCAGACGTAAATCTAGAAAAAAAGAACTTTAAAATGTAAATGTGTGCTCTCTCTGACTTTCTTATCTATCAAAAAAGTTACAGTATTTTTGTCTACTATTATTACAAAATTAATTAACTATTAATTTTAATACAGAAATACCTTATTGTAGGTTTTATATGAGGCAGAGGATCTCCTTTTTTTTTTGAGGAGACAATGGCTACGGTCACTGACCAGTATGGTCACTGCTGGGAAGGAAAGCAATGGCAAACTACCTTCCTTACACATGCCAAGAAAATCATGTTGTGAAGAAATTCACAGAAAAGTCAGAACCTTATGTAAGGAGGCTAAAGAAACATGGCTTGAGAAAAATTGCAGAGAAATTGAAAAACAACACAACAGTAAAAATGCGAAACTAATGCACAAAAGAATTCAGGAGATTACTAATCAAAGAACACGTACATCAGCAGGCTGCCTAAAGACAAAAGATGGAAGAGTCATAATAGAAAAAGATCAGATTTTACATGTATGGTCAGATTACGTGAAAAACCTTTATGACGATAGCAGAGACGAACAATATATTGTTCAAAATAACAATGAAGGGCCAGCAATTTTGAAGATGGAGGTTCAGAATGCTCTTAATCATATGAAATCTGGCAAAACCCCCGGTCCAGACAGCGTCACAACAGAAATGATTAATGCTTTAGAAGAATATGGAATAGATAAAGTTACCAGTCTGCTTAATACAATATATGATACTGGAAATATACCTCATGAGTTATGTAATTCTGTATTTATTGCAATCCCAAAGAAATCAGGAGCCTTGGAATGTGATCAACATCGAACAATTAGTATAATGAGTCACATCACGAAGATTTTGCTAAGAATTATCATGCAAAGAGTTAGGAGGAAAATACAACCTGAAATAGGAGAAGAACAATGTGGGTTTGTGGAAGGCAAGGGTACAGTAAATGCTGTGTATATACTGAGAAACATAATCGAACGTTCTATAGAAGTAAACAAAGATCTACACCTTTGCTTCATTGACTACACAAAGGCTTTTGATAAAGTGAGACATGTCAACATGATAAGGATGCTTGAAGATCTACAAATTGATGGGAAAGACCTTAGACTTGTAAAAAACATATATTGGAAACAACAAGCTGCCATAAGAGTTGATAATGAAGTAAGCCAATATCAGCCTATTAAGAGAGGTGTGAGACAGGGATGTGTAATGTCTCCAGATCTGTTTTCCCTGTACAGTGAAAATATTTTCAGAAATATTGAAAATATGGAAGGAATCAACATTGGGGGACGATGCATCAATAACATTAGATATGCAGATGATACAGTCTTGATTGCAGACAATGAACAGGACCTGCAAAATTTAGTAGATGCGGTTGTTACACACAGTGAACAACTAGGGTTAGAATTAAATTGTAAAAAGACACAGATTATGGTCGTCACTAAGAAGAACGAAATACCACAGTGTAATATACAAGTAAATGGGAATATTCTTCAACAAGTGAATAGGTACAATTACCTCGGAACAGTAATAACATCTGATGGGAGATGCCTTGAAGAAATTAGAACAAGAATCGCCATGGCAAAAGTAGCCTTTAGCAAGATGAAAAACATACTGACCAATAAAAAGATGTCAATTGAAACGAGAAAAAGAGTGTTGAGATGCTACATAGAACCTGTACTTTTATATGGATGTGAAGCTTGGACAATGAGCAGCCAGGCTGAAAAACATCTGATGGCTGTAGAAATGTGGTTTCTGAGGAAAATGCAAAGAATACCATGGACAGCCAGAAAGACCAATGAACAAGTCCTTCAAGAAACAAATGAAGATCGTAAACTGATCAGAGACATTAAACGTAGACAGTCACAATTTTTTGGGCATGTTATGAGAAGAAATGATTTGGAGAACTTGGTGACAACTGGTAAGATCGAGGGGAACAGACCAAGGGGAAGACCTAGAAACAAGTATCTGGATGGCTTGGCCTTGTGGCATGGTCGAGACAGAAACACGGAACTGATCCACGACTCTGTTGATCGAGTGAGATGGCAGAACATGACCGCCCACGCTTACCGGCATGGCACATGATGGATGGATGGATATGAGTGATAGTAGTACAAACATATGTGTTTACATTTCACAACTGTTTTTCTTTGTTAGTTTTTTTGCATAATATTGAACATACCAGCAGTCAGTGGAGGATCGGGGGCCCGGGGCAGTAGGGGGCACCCATGTGGGTTTGTGCCTAGGGCACCAAGATGGCTTAATCCGGCCCTGCTGATAGGCTACCTGGCTAAGCATCAGAAGAAAAAAAAATGTGTGTACCGGTAACATAATTTTTACTGTTCTAGTTCACTAGCTGAACGACTATTTTTATTGAACTATCTCTTTCACGATTAAAGAGTATTTTTGTTTGAAACTGCAACCATATCATCCATTCTTGATCTTTTGCAAGCAAGGAGTGCAAGTGAGTGAGGTGAGTGAGTGAACTTATAACACTGCTAAGGAAATCCTGGGTCCAGCGCCCCCCACCCACCCCCACCCCCGACCCTTAGCCCTTAGCCGCCACCCCCCCCCCTCCCCCGAAAACATAAAGACGGTTCGATGAAAATTCCGAAGACAGCAACCAATTGCTGGAAACATCTTCTCGTCAAGGCATATTTGAATGACCCGAAGTCAACATAAAATAAAGATGTAACATTCGGAGAGTAGAGCAGCAGAAACTTCGGCACATGCGGGACTACTGGCTGAGCAGCAAAGCTGATGAAATTCACGGCTTTGTTGACAGACATGATATGAAAAACTTCTACGACTCACTGAAAGCGGTCTACGGTCCTCCATCACCAAGCATAGCTCCCCTCCTCGGTGCAGATGAGGGAACATTGGTCACAGATAAGAAAGACATCCTTCAACGCTAGGCAGAGCATTTCAGCAACATCTTAAATGCAACTTCCTTTTTAAATGATTAATCCATCAACTGCCTTCTTAAAGTTCCCATTAATGATACTCTTGATGACCTGCCAACCATAGTGGAAGTAAACAAAGCCATCCAGCAACTTTCCAGCGGTTTTATTCGTCTGGTCCTGGCTCCATCCCGGCAGAGATATACAAGGCAGGTGGGCCGGTCCTAATAGAGCAGCTTCACCAAGTCTTTACAAACATATGGGTCATCGAGACCATACCACAAGATTTCAAGGACGCGTCAATGGTTCAACTTTACAAACGTAAAGGAAACCGCCAATCCTGTGACAACCACCGAGGCAGCTCCTTGCTCTCAATTGCAGGGAAGATACTTGCCAGAATACTTCTCAATCGCCTCACGGCCCATCTCAAGCAAGATCTTCTTCCTGAGAGTCAATATAGCGTCAGAAAAGAACGAGGAACTGGTGACATGATTTTCGCTGCAAGAGAAATGTCAGGAACAGAACTCCGAAATGTGCTCCACGTTCATTGACCTTACCAATGCTTTTGGTACAGTCAGCAGAGAAGGACTGTGAACGATTATGGCGAAATATGGCTGTATATGAACGTGTGTCCAAATAGTGCGGCTATTTCATGATGGTATGCAGGCAAGAGTACAGAAAAGTGGAGAACTGTCTTAGCCCTTTCCTGTCACCAATGGAGTGAAGCAAGGATGTGTCCTGGCACCAACACTGTTCAGCCTCATGTTTTCAGCTATGCTGACAAATGCCTTCGAGAACAACGTCATTGGAATAGACATCAACTACCGCATGGATGGAAAGTTGTTGAATCTCAGAAGGTTGAAAGCCAAAACCAAAACTACCAGCAACATAGTCAGAGAGCTCCTGTTTGCTGATGATTGCGCTCTGTATGCCATCTCAGAGGCAGATATGCAACACAATTTTTCAGCTTTCTCATATGCAAGAAGACTGAGAAGTAAATACCTGGTTGGTTTGGCCACGTGGCATGGTCTAGACAGGAACACGGAGCTGATCCACGACTCTGGTGATCGAGTGAGATGGCAGAACATGATCGCCAACGTTTATCGGCGTGGCACATGATGGATGGATGGATATGCCTGTGCCAACTTTTGGGCTCAATATCAACTTGGAGAAGATTGTAGTTATGTGCCAGCCAGCTCCAGGGATTAATCAAACCGTGCCGAACGTCAAAGTGAATGGTTATAGTGGTGTGGACAAATTCACTTATCTTGGCAGCACTGTGTCACAAGCTGCCACAATTGATGACGAAGTGAATGCAAGAATCTCCAAGGCCAGTGAGGCCTTTGGTAGACTGTACAAGAATGTGTGGGACAGAAATTGAATAAACCTGCAAACAAAGCTGAAAGTCTACAAAGCAGTTGTATTATCCACACTGATATATGCTTGTGACACCTGGACTATTTACCAGCGACATGCTAGGAAATTAAACCACTTTCACAAGTCTGCCTTAGGAAGCTATTGAAGACAAGATCCTAGACACTGAAGTCAAGGAAAGAGCGTCCATGCCCAGTATCCACAATGTACTAATGAAGAACCAGATTCGCTGGGCTGGTCACTTGACTCGCACGCCAGATCACAGGCTCCCAAAACGAATTTTTTTACGGCGAGCTACATTGTGGTAAACGCTCCCAAGGTGGTCAGAGGAAACGCTTTAAAGACACTGAAGATCTCACTGAAAGCTTTTAGTATTCATCATGACATCTGGGAGACTGCAGCCAGAGACCGAAATTCGTGGTGTACATCAATACGCAAGGGTGCTATCACTTGTGAAGCAAACAGAACTGCAAGAGCTGTGGGGGGGGGGGGGGGGGGGCTGGACAGAAAAACCACTGCAGGAGATCCTCCTCCTGGAACGTCAAGCATTCTTTGCCCACATTGTGAAAGAACATTCGAGCCAAAATAGGTCTTACCAGCCATCTTAGAACTCACGGCTCCATACTTTCAACCCCATTGGTTGGTTGGTGGGTTTTGTGTGTGTGTTGTGTGTGTGCGTGTGTGTGTGTGTGTGTGTGTGTGTGTGTGTGTGTGTGTGTGTGTGTGTGTGTGTGTGTGTGTGTGTGTGTGTGTGTGTGTGTGTGTGTGTGTGTGTGTGTGTGTGTGTGTGTGTGTGTGTGTGTGTGTGTGTGTGTGTGTGTGTGTGTGTGTGTGTGTGTGTGTGTGTGTGTGTGTGTGTGTGTGTGTGTGTGTGTGTGTGTGTGTGTGTGTGTGTGTGTGTGTGTGTGTGTGTGTGTGTGTGTGTGTGTGTGTGTGTGTGTGTGTGTGTGTGTGTGTGTGTGTGTGTGTGTGTGTGTGTGTGTGTGTGTGTGTGTGTGTGTGTGTGTGTGTGTGTGTGTGTGTGTGTGTGTGTGTGTGTGTGTGTGTGTGTGTGTGTGTGTGTGTGTGTGTGTGTGTGTGTGTGTGTGTGTGTGTGTGTGTGTGTGTGGCGCTCTAACTATGAAAGAGAACAATGTACATCCCTCTGCCAAAGACATGAATAATTAAGACTGTTCGGCGGGACGCAGAGGTGTTTCCAAGGCACCAGGGCCGGGTTATATACTGGCCAAGACCTATTGACGCGTCCTCGTCGAGCGTCCTGGGCAACAGGTCCCTTCGGGGTCCTGGCTAAAGTCAGTAGGATCGCCGATTCCTCCGAAATCGGAGAGTGTCTGCCTGTACGGCGAGGAACCACCAGTCTGCACACCAATAAGCCAGACATGGGACAACGGATACTCACGCAAAACTCAGGTCCTGTATGACATCACACTGATGTTGGACAACAGGATGCCTTCATCCGACATACAGGACTTCGCGTTGGAGCTCAAGCCAACGAACACAAGCAAGCAAGCAAGACTGTTCGGCTATTTTAATTTGTACTGTGATATAATGTGACGTTGCGGTAATTTTCAGTATAGAAAATTCCATCCTCACCAAGCGTATCAACACCTTTTCTTCAAACAGAAACCGCGTGCTATCAGTTAGCTCAGAGAAAATTTTATTAATCTGTTTTTTTTTTTTTTTTTACAAGCAAACGCAATGAAAAATGTTTTTGGCTGTGTGTCGTATCAGTCTGGCAACTCTGCTCGTCAGCGCAGGTTGCGTAGCAACAGACAGCGACATGCGGAAGTTGCTGCCACATGTAAATAAACAGTGATTAGTTTTACTTTTATGTGTATCCTTTTATGGACCATGTTTTCACCAATTAGTGTGTACTACATTGGTTTTAGGAAAATACAAATTACAATGACTGAGTAATTTTGATTGTTGACAACATAAATTATTATCAAGGAAAACAATATGGGTAAGTAAGACTAAGAGGATTAATCATTTATTCATTATTAAAATATTAAGTGTAAGATTTTTTGCAGGGGTAGTTTAGTTAGTTAGTTATATAACTTATAATTATATTAAGTAAGTAAGTTAGTTAGTGAGGTAGTTAGTAGTACTAGTAGTAGTAGTCACCTTAATTCCTTAATTATTGAAAACTCTGGCCACATACAAATAGTAGTAGTTATTAATATGACCATATGGCTCTGAAACCTGGAGTACAACACTAAAGGAGACGAAGTCTTGTTACAAACCTTTGAAAACAAAGTCTTAAGACGCATCTATGATCTCTGGGCCCATTAGGATTAGTAGGGATACACAAAGTGGAGAGTGGAAAAGAAGAAGCAACAAAGACATTTATGATCTGTTTTAAGTCCCCGCTAATCATTGGTATCATGAAGGCTAATAGACTGCAAAGGCTGGGGCATATAGCCTACTATAGAAAGAATGGAAGATACAAAACTCTTTTACACTCAAGAAATAAATTACCCCGAGGTAGACTAAGAAGACGGTGGATAGATAATATACATACAGACCTACAAGCACTTGGAATCAGCGACTAGCAAGAGAAGGTCAACCAGAGAGACGAATGGAGATGGCTTGTATCTGCAGCAAAGAAACTCAATGGCTCGGAATGCTGAAGAAGAAGAAGAAGATTATTACTTTATAGATCAGCATAAAAATATTTACATGCAAAATGGAACAGTCACAAGGTTTTTGTAAACATTTACATAGTTAGTATGGCTTTATAGAACTGGCAGATTTTTAGATATCTGGATAAGGTGTCTCAGAAGTTTATCATAGCATTAGCCAGTTTTCTTATTCTGTAACTGTAAGAATAATGATTTCATCCTGAAGAGTTTGCTTCTAAAAGAAAGATGGTGTCCTTGGTGATAAAATAATATAATATTTAAGAGAACAGAACTAGAATGGTGAGAGAATGGATTAAGATGAATGCCTTATTATAAAACAGTCAAACTTGTTAGCTAAAACGATGAAACTATAACACATGAGCCAGCAGATTGTATCACAAGAAAATTGGCCTCCAGTGGCAAATTTCATGAGAAAACCAGGTTTATCAGGAATACCACCAGAGACAAGGAAAGTAAATGTTGTCCCTCCTGAAGAAACCACCCACCCCACCCTGGTGTCTAAAATAGCTGCCATCAACAAAAGTTCCAGACTTTTAACATACCACCAGGAAGCTGCTTTAAACAAAGATTTTAATTCCATCATAAAATACACAACACAACTATTCATACCCCGACTATGAATAAATTATCCCTTTATTCATAGTGGAACTTTCCCGGCTGGTCATGTGATTTGCCAAGTCACGTGGCTTAACGTATGTGACGTCATCATGACATGTGAGTGGCTATATTATACATTTTTGTTGATTCCAAATCGTATCCTCAGTAGCATAGAGGTAAGTGTCTCCACCTGATACGTGGGTTCTCGAGGTTCGATTCCCTGCCGGACACTATTTTTTTTTATTCTTCAGCAATTAATTGGGTGAAAGCGACTTTTTAATAAACAAATATTAAGAACTAAAGAAGTAAACAGGCACAGTGCAGAATGTGGCTTAGATATTAACATCCAAATAACAAAAAACTATGATAATTAGCAGTGAAAAGGAAAGGTCATCAATGAACATCACAGTAAATGGGCAGATACTTGAACAAGTAAGGTAGACAACGATACAAGTGGGAGGATAACATCAAGAGATGGACGAGCATCAGTATGACAGAATGTACAGTCAGGGCGAGAGACAGACAGGGTTGGAGATCCATTGCAGCCAACCTTCATTGCGGAGACGGCACCTGATTGATTGATTGAATGTCTTTCAACACATCTTTCTCATACCTCTGTCTCTCACACACACTCGTTATCTTCGTTATCTGTCTCTCTCCTCTCTCTTTTCAACCTGCTTCACATATACCAGGTTTTCCTGCACTTTATATGTGTAGCATTTCCTTGTTTATTTGTTAATTCATGAGGCCAGTCAATCAAAAGCCTGGTATTTAAATTGCCTATTCATGTCTCTCTGAGGCGACGCATATTCTTGTCTAAATAGTAGGTCGGTAACATAAACAAAGATGGATGCCTGTAAACAGTAAGTGTACACAGAAACGCAAGTTAACAATTCTTGAACTCGCCTGGGGACACAATTATTTGTATTGGGGATACCAATCTGGAAAATTATTCTTGATATTTAAACAGCCATACTTCAACTATGTATAAAGTATCCGCTTATTCATACTTCACTATGTATGAAGTATCCGTTTATTCATACTTCAGCTATGTATAAACTCTCCCCAACCAATTCATGAGGTCATAACCATTATGGAATGCCTGGCACAAATCTTACAAGCATAACAAACAAATGATTTTTGATTTTAGATCAAGAAAGCTAAAGAACAAACTCATTCACCTGGAGGTAACATCTGTATAGGCAAAAGACCAGCTATTGTTTAGTTAAAAGACAGTATGACATCATTATACTACCAGCAGATGTGGAAAGAGCTGCTGTTGTTCTGGGTAGTGATCACTGACTTTCCTAAACAATTTACAAAATATTCTCTGATTCTACCAAATTGTCAACACTGAGCAAGAATCATCTGGTCCCTAAAACAAAAATGCAGTATAACAAAACTGATAAAAGAAGTAATGCTAGGCTGGATGATCAAGATAAAAGAAAACTGCAAAACTCTTCATTTTTCATACACCAGATATACCATTAAGACTAGATGTGAGTTGCATAGGCTCCAATGTACAGCCACTTGCAAAACATCTAGTAAATTAAACATACTGAACCTGTTATAGAGTACCATAACATCATATGTAATCAACAGCAGCAACTTTGTAGATCGACAAAGAAAACACTCTCAACTCTAACATCAAGATTGTCAGATTTGATGTTCTTAATCTCTCAGATGCAATCCTTTAGAGCAGGCACTCAACCATTTGAAGGACACTGATGGAAAACGACTCATGACAACAATGAACATACTTAAACATGGAACAGATTTTAAAATTAATAGGATTATGTGTTGGTAATATGGTCTTCAGTTTGAGGAGGGCTGTTCATGATCCCCCATACTGCAACATTTTCATGGCCAAACTCAAAAATGTAATGGTGACTGCTTGCCACAAACCAGATCTTTGGCTGCATTATATGGATGATACATTCATTCTATGGAACCATGGTACAGAAAACCTGCAACAATTTATGTCCCACGTAAATAACCAAAATCTGGCCATACAGTCAACTATGGAAATGGAAAGTAATAGAACTATATCGTTTTTATGTGTACAATTGAACAAGATAGTAATAACTTGAGGTTTACAATAAAGGAACATAAAAGAAACATATGTAGACAAACATATACACGTGCAGTCCAGCCATATAATAAAATCCCTGACTTGTGTTCTTAAGGGCATGATTTGAAAGAGTCAAAGGTCTTAGCACAACAGAATGGTCTCGAGAAGAACTACAAACATTAGAAGTAACTTTTAAAAGAAACAGCTTTTCTATTAGGAAACCCATTTAAGACAATAATGTGAGTTGCAAGAGACACAATCTTGATTATAAACTCACAGTCACAGTAATTTACAGATGGAAATTGACAGAAAAACGATGACGAATCCAGAGAATCCACATCATTGTCCAGAATAAGAGACATGGATGTAAGAAGTGGCACAGCCAGACATGAGTGGCACATCAAGAGAATGAGGGGCCTCGTCAACCAACATGGAACTGACACTATCAGCCGCTTGACGCTGATGCATATGTTGGGGGGAGGGGGATCTGAGCATCTATGGACTTGTCCTGAAGGCAAGGATAATACCCCAACAGATAACTATGATGAATATTACAAATACAAGATCACGCTTGTATTAAGAAGGCAGTGATATGATTGATTGATTGATTGATTTAGGAACCGACATCACAGCATTCAGGGCATTCCCATAAGCGCTCCGTCCCCATCCTCAGCAGCCAGCGAAGAGTTCCAACACTAATAGTACCAGTAGCAATCTGATTATATGTCCGTCTCGCCTTTCCTCTGAGCGTTGATTGTCGGCCAGATCCCCTCGTCACCCCTCGCTGTCACATTCTTGCCAGACCATGGTGATCCATTTGCTCCTCCGAGGTGTACACATGCTCCCACAAGGTCGCAACCACATCTGCTTTGTCATGCATCAATACTCCACCAAGTTTTGCCAGCCAGCCAATCTGTCCGCCTGTTCATTCCCCAGCACACCAGCATGCCCCGGAGAAAAGATCCAGACGATGCTTGTCACCCGTGACTTCCGCAGTGAAGCAAGCCACTCTGCATGAAGCTTGCCTATCTTCACCCTACTCAGCATGCTTTCTGAGTCAGTTACAATCACGATGTGTGTGTGTATCATATTCTGCATCCAGCGGAAAGCTGCACTGACCGCCTCCACCTCCATTCTTAAGCTAGATGTTGTGGTATCATATGCCAGGCTCTCCTGCACCAAACGTCGACCATTGGCTTTTGCTAAGAACCCCCAGGCACTTCTCCTACCTCTCAACACCGACCCATCTGTGTAGATAATCACATCATCTGAGCGAGCATTATCCTGAATTAGTTGCTGGATTTCCACTTCCGTGGCCCCTGCTGGCCACTCCCTGCACTCCCGGCTCAATGTGATTATAACTCTGCACAAGTCTGACTGCTCCGCTGACACTCTGACCCACTCTTCTCCTCTCCTAATGTTCTCCAAGGGGCACACCAGGTTGTGATATAATTAGAAAGAGACTCAAAAATGTAGTACCTAAAAGTCCTAAAGAAACGTGCCAAGACATTGTATACTCCATTATATTAGCAGCTTGTAAACGAGTATACATTGGTGAAACAGGTTGCACATTAGGGAAGATTTTATGAACACAAAGCAGCCTTTAGGAACTAGAGAATACTTAAAAGTGGTGTGGTCAATCATTGCCTCTCATGACTCAGTTCATGCAAACCACACTCTGAGAACACACAGTGAGTGAAGAGACAAGCATGCAGTTGTGGAGAAACATTATAACTGACACTGGAACAAATGATAATCATGAGTCATGATGTCACCCAAAGTGCTCCAGGCTTAACAAAATACACAATAGAGCTTCCCCGTTAGGATGTATTAAGTGATAATTTCCTTATTTTGTGTCTTATATTATGTTCTTGCAGGATTATTATAGCATGAGGACAAAGTAGGAAAGCTCTCAAAATGTTGCTATATTTTAATTGTTCGTTGTGACCGTGTAGGCAGGTGTAGTCTTCACATATGGCTCTGAATGGTTTACTTTGTTTCACTTACACAAAGGGGTTGGGGATCTCCAGATATATTTTGGTGTTTCAAATCTCCATAGTGATAACTATTTGTTGTTTGAATGTCCAGTAATTAGGGTTTTTTCTTTATATAAGGGGAGTTCATTAAATATCCGTTCGTGCCGCACCACGCGTAATTGCATACGTTGAACATAATCATGTCACAGTCGTGTGGTAAGTACTGACCAATGAATAAAAGCGCACATGCTTATCATCCCATGATGCATAGGTTCTGTTTCTGACCGTTGAGAAAATGGCCAGGTTGATCCAAAATCCGTCCAAAGAAGCTCACAGAGCAGTGATCCAGTTTCTTTCATTTGAAGGATGTCGACCAGTGGACATTCATTGAAGGATGCAGGCAGCATACGGTAACAAATGCATGTCAAAGACAACAGTGACAGACTGGGCACGAATGTTTTGGAAAGGATGTCAGTTCACGATAGATCTTCGAAGACCGGGTCAAGCGCATATTGTTGCAACAGAAAATACCATCATCAAAATTGATGCAGCAGTACAGATGAACCATTGTCGAAGCTAGCGAAAGAATTTGATGTGTCAATTGGGACAATTCAAAAGTTTGTTCGTAAGGAACTGCAATATCTGAAGGTGTGTTCACAGTGGGTACCACGGATGTTGACCGACCACCGAAAAGAGGAACGCATGGGATGGTGTTTGAACTGCTTGCTGCGTTACAGAGTGGAGGGTGATGCATTTCTCTTCCGAATAGTGGCAGGCAATGTATCATGGTGTCACCACTTTGAGCCGAGCAGCAAAAGAGAGAGCATGCAATGAAAGCATGCTGGATCACCAAAAGCCAAACATTTCAAGTTACAGGTTTCCGCTGGTAAGGTTATGCTGAGCGCATTTTTTACTATGAAGGGCTATTGTTGGCCGACATTAAAGAACCTGGTGTCAACATCAACTCTACTCACTACTTGCAAACACTAGACAAGCTGTATAAAACCATCAAGAATAAACGACCCGGCATGCTTTCTCGCGTGTGATTTTGTTGCACGATAATGCTCGTCCGCATGTAGCAAAGATTGTGCAGGAAGCATTAGCAAGGAAGAAGTGGGAAATTCTGCAACATCCAGCCTATAGTTCTGATTTGTCACCATGTGATTTTCATTTGTTCGGACCTATAAAAAAAAAGCTCTCAAGGGGAAACGATTTCACACATATGCAGACGTAATGAACGTGGTAAACACTTGGTTCAGTAAGCAACCACAATTCTTTTTTGCGGACGGCGTTCGCCGCCTACCTAAGCAATGGGATGCTTGCCTGAATGTCTAAGGCGACTTCTTCTGACCAACCCATGGTGCATAATTCATTCAAAATGAATGCTTTGTTTAATTCTACCACACCTGTTAATGTTTCTTTCGTGCTTTTGAAATAAAGCCATTGGAACGGGTTTCAAATGTACGGCCCTAATATATATTCAGTAATGACAGTTTTTGTTTGAAATCTTCAATAATTAGAGTTTTTTTTTTTTTTTTTACAGTTTCAAATAATAATAATTTGGTGTTGCTTAAAATGTCTACTAGTGACAGTTTGTAAAGTTTGAAATCTCCAGTAATGATTTTTTTTATTTTATTTCCAGTACAGCAGTTTTTGATATTTGAAATGTTAATTTGTAACCGTTTTTGTTGCTTAATCTCAAGTAATGACAGTTTTTGTTGTTTGGAATAACAAAAAAGTCAACTTTTCATTTTTTTTTTTTTTTTTAATGCCAATAATGAGTTTTGGTTGTTTGAAATCTCCCATAATGACAGTTTTTGTTATTTGAAGTCACCAGTAATGACAGTTTTTGGTTCCTGTAATTCCAATAATGACAGTTTCTTTATTTTGGAAATCTCTGGTAATGAGTTTTTGTTGCTTGAAATCTCATGTTATCAGTTGTTGTTGTTAAAAATCTCCATAATGGCATTTTTTATTGTTGTTGTTATGCCATAGAAATTTAAAGTCTAACATTAGCATAGCAGTTTTTAAATCCAGTCACCTTGCTATATGATGGTTTACTGTTTTTGCATATTTTCTGTTTTATGTTCACCACAGCTGCAGTGGAGCTGAACAACACACTCACCTCCGAGTACATGTCTGTCGTTGCAACAACTAGCCTGCTTGAAGAGGTGGCCATTGAAGTTCGAGATATACTAGGTGATGAGGATATCACTGCTGACCAGATTGCAGATGAAATAGAAACAATTCTGTTGAATAAAATAAAATCAGGAGACAAGGCAGCAAATTTTCAGTTAGGACTTGTTTATTTTCATCAGGTGATGATCATCTTGTATAAATTGTAGGTTACTTGTAATACAACAGGTAGTCTTAATTTGTTATTAATTTAAACCATAAAGATAATGAACAAGCAAAACACAATTCCTAGAAGCTTTGGAGATGTGGTTTTATAGAAGAATGCTGACAATTCCTTGGACAGCCAAAATGAGCAATCTAGACATTTTGAGGGAGGTTAAGTCGCAAAGACAACTTAACACAAATATCAGAAAGAGGAAGTCATCATATTTTTGGCCACTTATGAGAAGACAAAAGCTGGAACATATTGTGACAATTGGACAGATTTGTGGAAAGAGAGATGAGGAAAACAACAACAGAAAGTTTCTGACAATCATGTTTCATGTCACAGAAGGGAGTCAACACATGAATTGATACATGTTGTTGGAGATCACAAGATGTGGAGAAGAATGATTGCCCATGTCAGTCAGCAAGGCACTTGATGATGATGAATACAAAATTGGAGCCAGGATGGCATAGTAACCAAGTCTGGGTTCAATGCCAACAGTGATAGTTTCTTTTTATCACACCAAGAGTTAACCTACAGTTGACCCAACCACATAAAATGGGTTCCAGCTAACATTTTGGAAATGTTTAGGAGGAAAGGTAATGAGAGCAGGATCTAGCCTCTGCGCCTCATTATGCCTTCATCTAGAATATGTGAAGGCCTAACACTCAGCACCCTGATAACAGTATCTGCCAAGGGACGACCTTTACCTTTAATTTGTTTTTATTTGTTGATGCAAGTTTGTTTGTTAATGCAATAGTGACTGGAACAGAATTCAACCACTGCATCCCCCATTTGTATAGGCAAAATTATGATTATTAGGATATGTCTGTTTTGGTGTCTGTTCATATTTCATCTGCAGGCTGCACTAGAAAGTCCCCAAAATATATTGTAATTGAACATGTAAAGTTATACGTGTGAACCATTGGATTTAGACAATATCATAAGCCCCCTTTGAGAGTCTAACCAAAAGAAAGACTTTCAACTGAATAAATCACCACCAATAGTCAGAATACAGACATTTGGATTGAAGATCAGTGTGGCCAGAAAATAGCAGCACACCAAGTGTACGAGGAGACTCATCAATCAGTATTGGACTGGCACAGTCATTGTATGCTGATGGATTAACTGCAGAGAAGATTCAGACGGACATATCTTTAGTGCATGATTATTACCTGAACTAAGATGAATTGAAGTAATGCATGTTTAGAAGAGTGGTTTGAAAACAGTTACATATTCCCAAAAGGTTATGCTTCACCATAACTAATAATATTAATATGTGATGACATTAATAAGTTGTTTAACCTTATGGTTCTATTTTTTCAGGCCACACTGTATAATTATGCTTTCTTCAGTGAACTTGTTTTCTTCTTTCCTTTGGTTGACTTGAAGTAATTCTGTGTAGTCTGTTTTTTTTTAAGGCTATACTCAGAATAATTTAGACCCTGTTATACATTTTGGTAAACACATATAATGTGTCTGTAATGGTCCTCATGAGAAAAATGAGTGCCTTTGTTTTGACATGAGTGATTACTATTGATGCTCTTCAAATTCATTCTGCATCATTAGTGATCACAAGTTCAAAAGTGATTTTGTTGGTACATTACGTAAAGGAATGTCAAGAAATAGGAAAAGCACACACAGAAACAGGTGAAAGTTTTGACTAAAAACTTTGTCAACACACAAGAAAGAAAAAACAATTTTTTTTAAAGTTAAAACAAAGTATATTTATCTGGGCTTTCAATGAGTGGTACAATCATCACGCAAAATGTGTTCAGCTTCCTAGTCATATTTTGTGGTCATATTTGGGCTCGAGTATTAGCTTGGCAGCAATCAACCCCCATTTTCGATACCTACAGGAAGATTTTACTTAATTTTTGGTTCTCTCCAAACAACAAATAATATAAGAATATCACAGAAGACCTATGACTTTCATGCAACATTTTAATGTGAAAGAACTTTAGACGGTTCCTAGAATAGTCCACTCCTGTTTGAACAATTGGTTCTGTCTTGGAAATATTTTATAATTTTGCAGTGAATTTGTCAAAACAACATTGCTGATGTAATCTTCACATTTATTCTTATATTAAGTTGCAGATGTTTGTTTGTGTGTCATATATATATAACATTGTCAGAGTTTAAAATGTCCTTGAAGACTAAACAATGTAAAAATGTCAAATCTTTTGTTCAGGATTAGAAACTACCTTCAAAGTCATTAACCATATGATGTCTATGATGATACCACAGTAAGGAAATCATAAGTATTTGTATTAAGGCCAATGTAGTATCAATGAGGCTACATGTAATGGATCATTGTCTAGATGTCTCAAATTGCCACTAAAAAGACAATTCAAGGAAGTCAAGAATGTTATTGCCAATGTGACTATGGCTAAGAGAGATTTCAGAGATTAGCTTTTAAGAATGCTTCCAATAACTTCATGAACATTAACAAAAGTTTAAATAAAAAGTCAAGGACCGTTTTTCCATGGCTTGAGGCTTATTGGATATATGACATTAGCCTTGTATTTGTGTGGAGCAACAGCATTCAGTAGTGATGTGGTCAGCATTACTTCCCAGATCATTTCATGGTACTTGTTTTAGGATAAGTTGATCAGGGAGCCCGAGTCAGTTTTTGTAACAGTCCCTGATTCTGTGAGGATTCAAACAAAAATGTGTAGTAGCTGAAGGGAACTAATTTGAAGGAAATGTAGTATAAATGATTATGTTCTTACCGTTGTTTGTACAATTAACAAATTTCAGAAACTTTTTGAAGCTACCTTGTGTAGCATGAAATACTACAGTCAAGTCACAAAGGGTACAGGTAGTTAGTTAGTTGTTGTTCCAACTTCACTGCAAAGGATCGCCCCATAATGCTCTGTTCCTGTGCCAATGAATATCACACAAAATGCTCCTCATTGCCCAATATGAAAATTGGAACAGACAGGAGTCTTGACAAAGCAACAGCCAGCACAGGTATACTATCTATGCATAATGTCGCTGCCAGAATTCCAACACAAAAGTCTGTCACGAAAAATACAGTTAATCATTGAAGGAAGCAGCAATCAGAAAAAACCCAGCAGCCACACATTACTACATAAGGCAACCCAGTTAGTTCAGTGACCACCCGGCTGCCATTCTGCTGAACATGCGTTCATGCTACAAACAACCATGGAAAGATGTACAAGCACTCCACATGAAATTCACAGATCACAGAGTCACTCCACACACTCAACTCAGTAACAGGGCGTCAGAACCATGCACTACCAGTCCAACATGAGGAAAATGCGTAAGCAAACCTTAGACACAAGCATAAACACTCAGGGGCCTTAACAGCTCAACCGCCTATCCTCCATGTTGGGGACAGATATTTGATTCAAGTCATAACAGAGAAAGAGTATGTATTCATTTTGTTTGTGACTGAAGATGTGCTCTGGGGTATTATTTGAAAATATAATGTATAAAATGTCATGTTCCCAGAACCAGTTCAAGAAAGCCATATGGTGTTTTGAGAAAGCCAAAGATTATGATTACCAGTCATTGTTTATGTATGGAGTCATGAAGTATGATGGACTTGGCACAGAAGTGAATATGGTAAGAATCAATTGTAAACTCATCAACGATAATTTTTCACCCTTCATGAAAAGGATGCATATTAATGTCTTGTTTGGCCATGCTAAATTTTAAATAAGAAAAGCTCATTGACAAATCTTTGTAAAGCAAATGCAGGCAAAGACTTTTGATGTATTTAGACTTGAAATCTGCTTCAGTTATGATTCAAGGTCATGTGGTATATACCTTTGATTATGTCCTTAAAGGCATGGTGTTAATGAAACCATGAAGCAAGTACAAGCCAATAAACAGACATATTTCATAGTGGTGCAAACAAAGCATTAAACAGCTAGAAAACACTGAAGAGCATAAAATATATGCTGTGAGTTGTTTTTATAATGCATTAATGAGTTTGTTAGGTTATGGAGAGTATATAATGTTATTTTGCAAGCTACATTCTTGTGCTTAAATTTTTTTTAAATATATCTGGGGACGAGTACTCTAATTCATATAAAGCAGAAATATTTACATAGCTGTCAGTCAACTAAATGCTGTATTTTACTCAGAGACAGAAAACTAAACTTTAATATGACAGACTTCCACTGACAGTGATGATAATAAACTAATTAATAAAAGAGGAATACTATATATGGTAGGAAGCAGATAGAACAAATCATGACTGCAGCATGTTATGAGAGTTTATGGAAGACAAGAATTGGTATGTGCTGTTCATGCAGAAAAATGAAAAATACAAACATGTGTACATATTTTATAAACTCAAGTCTTGGAAAACATAAATCATAGTTGGAAAATTGATAGCAAATATAAATATTAATTATAATAATAAAATAATGTTAAAATGAATCAAATTAGCTGGAGCATTGATGTAATAGGAAGTTACTCTGACAATGTCGTGACCAGTCAGACAAGGGTTTGAAGCCTGAATTAGCAGTTCGCTACAGAAGGGAAAGACTGGCGACCTATTCCTCTGTGAACTTAGGCTTGAAAAATATGATAGTCCTAGCACTTCATACACCCACATCTGGTTCCTACTGCGAGACATTGTTTTGTTTTAAATAATAAAACAAACACGAATGTCTAATTTTTTATGTTATTATTATTGTTCATTTTCACAATCCACTGTCCTACTGTGATTTATGTTTACCTGGCCTTAGTTCCTAAGGTATGGACATGTGTCTTTCTTGTCATTTTTCTGCAGGAACAGCATATAGCTAATTATGTGTTTCATTATACACAGGAAATATATATTTTACTACAGGATATGCTTCAAGAAGTAATATTTTACTCCAGGATGTGCTTCAAGAGATCATATTTTACTCTAGGATTATATTCAAGAGATAATATCTTAATCCAGGATTATATTCAAGAGATTATATTTTACTCTAGGATAATATTTATGAGATTATATTTTACTGCATGATGTGCTTCAATAAGTAATATTTAATTCCAGGGTTATATTTGAGATAATATTTTACTTTATGATTATATTCAAGAGATAATATTTTAGTCCAGAATGTGATTAACAAGATTATATTTTACTCCAGTGTGTTATGAAAGAGATTATGTTTTACTCTAGGATTATATTCAAAAGATTATATTTTACTCTAGGAATTTATTCAAAAGATTATATTTTACTCAATAATTTTATTCAAGTGATCATATTTTACTGCGAGATGTTATTCCACATATAATATTTTATTCCAGAATTAGATTCAAAAGTGAAAAAGCAAAATTGTATTCTACTTGATCTTTTGCTTTTGATTTAATTTAAAAACATATAACACAGGAAAGCTAATTTTACAAATTAAAGTTATCATTCACAATGCTCATTCATATTTTCATCACGGTACTGTTACATTACATCAATAATGTGTGTCTAGTCAGTAACTACATCTAAGTGCTAAAGAATGACAAGCGCAGTCATATATGAGATATCAGCTACAAGGCTATTTCACTACCAACCCAACAGCAGCGAGACATTTTTTATGTCAGCCAAACAATGTGACTTTTCCCTGGCCAGATGTGTGAAAATTGTGCCTGTTCAATAATAATAATTTGCAAAATATTTGACACTAGTCATCTTCTATAGGGCGTTAAGAGATTGTAAATGTATTTGTTTTTTAATATAGTAAATATTTTCGAGTCTGTATAAGCCAAATTGGGGAT
Organism: Cepaea hortensis; assembly: GCA_963921405.1. NCBI lineage: Eukaryota > Metazoa > Mollusca > Gastropoda > Stylommatophora > Helicidae > Cepaea > Cepaea hortensis. Next base: position 89,581,110 of record OY992878.1, on the reverse strand, counting down.
TTTAGTGTCATTGATAACACATATGGTTAATATGTCATGAGCATTTATGACAAAGGTTTGACTCCTGCATTTGTCATCTGTCAAGAGAGGAAAGGACTGGCCAGTTATTCCTTCATCCAGGCCTACAAAATGTGAGGGTCTTATCACATCACAGACCCATAGCCAGAAGCTTCTTTGGGACAAATTTATTTATTTTCTTGTTTACTTTTTAAGCCCCAGTTCTGTGTCTACATCCAGGGATACATTACCATATTTACAAGTGTTTTATTTTGAACATTCTTAAATAGATCAGATTTTGACACTCACATATCTTCAGTATTAACGACTTTGTTTAAGAAATTAGTGTAGGTAATTTTGTTGAATGTTATATATTTTAATTTGAAAATGTGCTGTAATGATTTCTAAATGTACATTCTTATTTATGTTCATTTCATTGCCCATATAGACTGACTCATGCATAAACATGGCTACATATGTATGTGTGTTTGTGTTTCTGCTTAGAAAGAGGGCATGGAGTGCATGTTTACCATATGTGCCTCTGAGTCTAGACTGGCCAGTCACCTGATCTCTGCTGCTCGATACAACCTTGGCCGTGCGTACTACCAAGGTTTTGGAGAGTATCAGTCCGACAAGGAAGCAGAAAGGTCAGGGTCATTGCTTTTAATTTAATTCATGTTGAGGTCAGCATGGCCGAATGGATAAGAGAACTCACTCCTAAACTTCCTGTGTGCTGATGCTGGGGTAGTGGGTTCAACCCCTACACTGGACAGTTGCACTAAAATGTTGACTTCTCGTCCTTGACTTGGGGATGTCAATTACACGTGCCTCGGAAGTCGAGGTAGGTTCACCTGATGGTGAGTGGCACTGTTAATAGTGAAAGCAAATCCACAAGCAAAAATCAGTCCAGTACACTAGAATCAGTGGCACATGTACAGACTACCCTTTGTGCTCAAAGCGGGCAAACGCAAAAAACAAAACATTTAATTAAAATAGTCAATCAGGAAGTTGCAGTAATGCAGTGTCTGGCACATCTGTCTACCAATCGCCAGGTTGTCAGGTGTTCAAATTCCCATTGATGTAGATTTTTTTTTTATTGACCTTGGTTCCCACACTCACCAATCCGAAATTGGGGGACAGGTAGTGTCCTGGTCAGGAAAGGCCTGGCATGATATTGACTACATCATCAATGAAATGCTGATTGGTGTATTAAAATATGTTGCTACCACCATACACACAATATGTCTCCAGACATTTAAAATAGCCCATAACTTTACTTTACTTATGGTTAATCAACGCTTAATATTTTCCGTCTCATATTCGTCTTGATCTTATGTACAGTAGTATCAGGATTACACCAGTCTTGAGAAAGTTGATCAAATTCCTTCTTTTCGGGTCATTTTTTTTTAAATTGCAAATTGCTCTAGTTCCCTTACTTGGAAATGAAATAATATTAATACCACTTACAAGATTAACCAAATTTCAGAATTCTCCTGTAAACATGCCATGGAACGGTCAGTTAACTTAAACAATTATCTGATTTATGAGTTTGTGTGTGATATATTCTTTGTCTTCTTTCGTTCGCTTGAAATATGTCTATATCTGCAATGTTGTCTCTTGTATGAATTTAACTGTCTTTTGTGTGATATAATGAGTGAGGGATTATTGCAGAAAATGCAGGCATGGGTGCGTAGTTTTATATTTAATGAGTCAAAACTAGGATGAAACTAAATTATGTCTAAGAAACTCGTTCAAAAGGTTGACCCTGTCTTTTAAAAAAAGTAATGGGAATTACTGGGAAAAGCAATGCCATTGTGAATAAAAGTTTTGTATGATATAATTTTCTGTCCCTGTTTCTGATTATTTATACCTGGAAATCAAAGGTTGAATTTGGAATAATCCTCATTTAATCTTATCTTTCTACATCCATTAGACAAAATGAAAACTGAATGGATTTTTTATAGTAACAAATTAATTTATGATACTCCACCATCCATACAGTATCATTGCAGCAGATAAAATATTGTAGGGCCAGCTGTAACTTTTCTGCTAAAATAATTTCGGAAGTAGCATTAGGAGACAACAGATACAATCAACACGACACTATGCTAGATATTCATAATGCCAACATGTTATACTGTCTGACTATTATAACTACAGGTAATACTGTCTGACTATTATAACTACAGGTAATACTGTCTGACTATTATAACTACAGGTAATACTGTCTGACTATTATAACTACAGGTAATACTGTCTGACTATTATAACTACAGGTAATACTGTCTGACTATTATAACTACAGGTAATACTGTCTGACTATTATAACTACAGGTAATACTGTCTGACTATTATAACTACAGGTAATACCGTCTGACTATTATAACTACAGGTAATACCGTCTGACTATTATAACTACAGGTAATACCGTCTGACTATTATAACTACAGGTAATACCGTCTGACTATTATAACTACAGGTGATACCGTCTGACTATTATAACTACAGGTGATACTGTCTGACTATTATAACTACAGGTGATACTGTCTGACTATTATAACTACAGGTGATACTGTCTGACTATTATAACTACAGGTGATACTGTCTGACTATTATAACTACAGGTGACACTGTCTGACTATTATAACTACAGGTAATACTGTCTGACTATTATAACTACAGGTAATACTGTCTGACTATTATAACTACAGGTAATACTGTCTGACTATTATAACTACAGGTGATACTGTCTGACTATTATAACTACAGGTAATACTGTCTGACTATTATAACTACAGGTTATACTGTCTGACTATTATAACTACAGGTGATACTGTCTGACTATTATAACTACAGGTTATACTGTCTGACTATTATAACTACAGGTTATACTGTCTGACTATTATAACTACAGGTGATACTGTCTGACTATTATAACTACAGGTGATACTGTCTGACTATTATAACTACAGGTTATACTGTCTGACTATTATAACTACAGGTGATACTGTCTGACTATTATAACTACAGGTGATACTGTCTGACTATTATAACTACAGGTGATACTGTCTGACTATTATAACTACAGGTGATACTGTCTGACTATTATAACTACAGGTGATACTGTCTGACTATTATAACTACAGGTGATACTGTCTGACTATTATAACTACAGGTAATACTGTCTGACTATTATAACTACAGGTGATACTGTCTGACTATTATAACTACAGGTGATACTGTCTGACTATTATAACTACAGGTAATACTGTCTGACTATTATAACTACAGGTGATACTGTCTGACTATTATAACTACAGGTGATACTGTCTGACTATTATAACTACAGGTAATACTGTCTGACTATTATAACTACAGGTGATACTGTCTGACTATTATAACTACAGGTAATACCGTCTGACTATTATAACTACAGGTAATACCGTCTGACTATTATAACTACAGGTGATACTGTCTGACTATTATAACTACAGGTGGTTCTTGATGGCAGCTGATGATGGGAACCCTGCAGCAAGCGTCAAAGCTCAGAGTGTACTGGGAATGTTCTACTCCAGACAAGACAGTGATTACAAGGATCTGAAGAAAGCATTTTTTTGGCACTCTGAGGCTTGTGGCAATGGTAGTCTAGAATCGCAAGGTGTTGTATAAACATGTTTGCTTGAACCTAACTACAGCATTTTTATCTTTGATTTAAAAACATAATGTTAATACTTTATGTAGTTTATTACTGTTACAGTTATTGAGAATTGTCATCATTGAACGCCAAGAGATTGGGATGGAAGTGATGGTGATATATTAAAATGCATTGGAAGTTATTACATGCCAGGCGTCATTTTATTATGTTAAGTATCTGGTCCGGCTATGATTTAGATTAAAATGTTACTTTTAACATGTTCCATTACTTATTTGTATTCTTAAAGTCCTTCATATAATGTCTGTTGCCAGCATAATTACTGTGGATACAAATGCTGGTTTATCTTTCTAATAAAATTAATTTGTTTTGATTGTCATTAATAAAAGTGTGTTTGTGTGAGAGAGAGAGAGAGAGAGAGAGAGAGAGAGAGAGAGAGAGAGAGAGAGAGAGAGAGAGAGAGAGAGAGAGATCTTCATATTAAGACTAGTGCTGTATTATGTGTACACTTATAATTTTTCACACATAATTGTTTTCATTCTTTTGAAATTATGGAATCTAAGTCTGTTTGCCATGACAAATGTGAGCACGAGGTCGAGTCAATAAGTAAGTCACACAGTTCTGTGGGATGGCAGGTAATGTAGTTGGTGTTTTCTACAGGTGTAATTTGGTGACAGCAACATCGAAATTTATATTCCCGTTTGTCAGGTGGCGCTAGGTCTCTCATGCGCAGCACAGCGCATAAACAAAATGACAACTGTACTTACAGAGTGCACAAACAAAGAGCAACGTGCTGTTATGTGTTTTTTGTGGGGAAAAGGACTACCTGCAAAGGACATTCATAAGGAAATGCTTCCTGTTTTTGCTGATAAATGTTTGTCCCGTAAAGCGGTGCATGGCTGGGTAGAAAAATTTTCTCAAGGATGCTCTAAAATTGTTGATGAAATCCATTCGGGTTGTCCTGTTGGGATTGCAACAGAAGCATCCATGCAGCGGGTGGAGGAGATGATTAGAGGTGACAGGCGAGTAATGATAGACTCTGTAGCATTTGCAATGGGGTGCTCACATGGTTCAGCATACAGCATAATGCTTGATCGACTAAAATTTAAGAAAGTGTGCTCAAGGTGGGTACCCAAACAGTTGATGGAGGAACACAAAATGAACCGATTTGGCCTGTCCTTGCATCATCTCTGTCGATACAAACATGAAGGAAAAGATATGCTGAACAGGATTGTTACTGGGGATGAATCATGGGTGCATCACTACCAGCCCGAATCAAAGCGTGCTTCAATGCAATGGAAACATCCTTCATCGCCTTGTGTCCAAAAATTAATGTTTACTCCATCAGCAGGGAAGGTTATGCTGACAGTTCTGGGATTGTCAAGGAGTGCTTTTAACCAATTTCAAGAAGAAAGGTGACAATGTGAATTCTGAATCTTACTGTGAAGTTCTATCAATGCTTCATGATGCAGTTAGAAGAAAATGTCCAGGACTGCTGACTAGAGGAGTGTTGCTTCTTCATGACAACGCCAAACCATGTATGGCTCGATTAACTCAGGAGAAAATTAACCAACTAAGTTGGGAAGGTCTGGAACATCCACTGTACAGCCCCGACTTAGCCCCTAGCAATTTCCACCTTTTTGTTCCACTGAAAACCCACCTTGGTGGGAGACATTTCGCGAATGACGCCGAAGTTGAATGTGAAGTGAAAACGTGGTTTAGAAAACAGAGCACACAGTTATATGCCGCTGGTTTGAGAGGGCTGATAAAACGATGGGATAAGTGCATCAATGTTGGTGAAAATTATGTTGAGAAATAAAGGGACAATGTATGTATAAAAATAAACTGGTTTCAAGTTGTTATCATATTTAGTTCTTTTTCTACAGCCAATTGTGACTTACTTATTGACTTCCACTCGTATTGTAACCTGCTTTAGTCTTCTTTTTCATTCTTACTGTCAAATAACATGTATCTTTCATATAAAATTAGTAGTCATTATGTTTTCTGATTACCATAGTTTTTTCCCTTAGTCAGGTTGGGTATGGCCATGGTTTTGCTCCACACTTGTCTTGGGGGACATGCTCCATTGTCTACAGGGATATATATATATATATATATATATATATGTGTGTGTGTGTGTTTGTCAAACTTTAATTTTGTTGAATTAAAGGTGTTGCCCCAGGCAAAGGTTAGTTCTCAGCACGAAGATGATCACTTGATTGCTTCTTGGAACTGACATATATGATTCCTTATGTCTGTGGCTATTTCTTAATCCCACCTTGCTTGCTTTCCATTAAATGAAAATATGAGTTTAACAGATCCCTAATATGCCAAAATGGCATGTAGGCAGGGTTAATTGACTTGTGCTTTAAATGACACTGGCAAGAATAAAGTAGAAACAAATAAAGAACAGAGTTGATCAATTCCAGAAAATGAAGGTCGTTACTAGACCCCTGATGGAAGAACAGACACTAAAGAAGTAATCTTGAGGACATTTTGTCTTTGGTTTGTGAAAAGTCAGTTATACTTTTTTACACACTGACAGGTGCACTAGGAGTGATGTACATGCTAGGCTTGGGTGTGAAGAAGGACATCGATGCAGCCCACATCTGCCTTAAAGAAGCAGCCAATAGAGGCAATGTGTATGCAATGGGCAACTTGGTCATGCTGTATTACAAGAGCAAACTATTCACTAAAGCATGTAGTCTTGGATTTAAGTAAGTCTGTTGCAAGTCTGTGTCCCTTAAGTGAGTCTGTCAGTTGCAAGTCTATGTCAGTTGTATATCTGTGTTCCTAGAGTAAGTCTGTCAGCTGTATGTTTATGTCCCTTGAGTTAGTCTGTCAGTTGTATATCTGTGTTCCTAGAGTAAGTCTGTCGGCTGTATGTTTATGTCCCTTGAGTTAGTCTGTCAGTTGTATATCTGTGTTTGTTCCTAGAGTAAGTCTGTCAGCTGTATGTTTATGTCCCTTGAGTAAGTCTGTCAGTTGCAAGTCTATGTCAGTTGTATATCTGTGTTTCTAGAGTAAGTCTGTCAGCTGTATGTCTATGTCCCTTGAGTTAGTCTGTCAGTTGTATATCTGTGTTCCTAGAGTAAGTCTGGCAATTGTATGTTTATGTCCCTTGAGTTAGTCTGTCAGTTGTATATCTGTGTTCCTAGAGTAAGTCTGTCAGCTGTATGTTTATGTCCCTTGAGTTAGTCTGTCAGTTGTATATCTGTGTTCCTAGAGTAAGTCTGTCAGTTGCAAGTCTATGTCAGTTGTATATCTGTGTTCCTAGAGTAAGTCTATATGTTTATGTCCCTTGAGTTAGTCTGTCAGTTGTATATCTGTGTTTGCTCCTAGAGTAAGTCTGTCAGCTGTATGTTTATGTCCCTTGAGTTAGTCTGTCAGTTGTATATCTGTGTTCCTAGAGTAAGTCTGTCAGTTGCAAGTCTATGTCAGTTGTATATCTGTGTTCCTAGAGTAAGTCTGTCAGCTGTATGTTTATGTCCCTTGAGTTAGTCTGTCAGTTGTATATCTGTGTTTGCTCCTAGAGTAAGTCTGTCAGCTGTATGTTTACGTCCCTTGAGTTAGTCTGTCAGTTGTATATCTGTGTTCCTAGAGTAAGTCTGTCAGTTGCAAGTCTATGTCAGTTGTATATCTGTGTTCCTAGAGTAAGTCTGTCAGCTGTATGTTTATGTCCCTTGAGTTAGTCTGTCAGTTGTATATCTGTGTTTGCTCCTAGAGTAAGTCTGTCAGCTGTATGTTTATGTCCCTTGAGTTAGTCTGTCAGTTGTATATCTGTGTTCCTAGAGTAAGTCTGTCAGTTGCAAGTCTATGTCAGTTGTATATCTGTGTTCCTAGAGTAAGTCTGTCAGCTGTATGTTTATGTCCCTTGAGTTAGTCTGTCAGTTGTATATCTGTGTTCCTAGAGTAAGTCTGTCAGTTGCAAGTCTATGTCAGTTGTATATATGTGTTCCTAGAGTAAGTCTGTCAGCTGTATGTTTATGTCCCTTGAGTTATTCTGTCAGTTGTATATATGTGTTTGTTCCTAGAGTAAGTCTGTCAGCTGTATGTTTATGTCCCTTGAGTTAGTCTGTCAGTTGTATATCTGTGTTCCTAGAGTAAGTCTGTCAGCTGTATGTTTATGTCCCTTGAGTTAGTCTGTCAGGTGTATGTGTGTGTCCCCCTTGAGTAAGTCTGTGAGGTGTATGTCTGTGTTCCTTGTTGACAGTTATAATAATAATAACAGATTTATCAGACACTAACAAAGTTGTTCTATTTTCCTCTTCTGTTTTGCTGTTTTATATCAAAAGTTATTAGTAAGTCATTTGGCAGCAGAAACTGATGGAAAAAATAATTGTCTTTACAAAGTGATTTTACAAAGAGGACTTTATTCTATATCTTTTTGAAGCTGTTTTGTCTTAATGGTCAGTACATTAGCTTACCAACTCAGTGTGTTGGGGTTAAATCTTCAATAGATAAAATGGCAAGGTGACATGTGCGACTTCATTGCAACAGGTTTTTCCCCATCTGGCTTGGTTTCTCTCCATATAATGATAAGCCATGTGCTGAGAACCTTGCGTAAGTCACAAACTCTGTAGCTGCAGCGATCTCCAGAATAACTGTTCAGAAATGAACCCACGACATTCAGAGCTTGAGGCAGACGGCTTGAACACTTCGTATATGCCAAACATTTATCAGGTTCCTGCACAATGAGGCATTTGGGATCATTTGTGGTAGCACAGAGATCCCCTGTACTCAACAGAGGTGAGAATTTGGCTGTGGAGTTGAACCAACCTCAACGTTATCAGTTTGGTGGGGGGATGAGCAGTCGCAATGACTGGTATTTACTGCCTGTATATCACCTCTCATCTGTGATTTGTCACTGAAAAATATGCCTAAAACCATATCTCTTATTGTCTTAATTATATGTAAACAGAGTGGTTGTTTGGCATTTAGTTTGTTATCTTAAGTTAACAGGGTTATGTACATCCCATTGATCTTCAACATCCAAATTGAACCTTATTCAGTTGTGGTTGCTTAGTGTATCTTTTTTGTTTCTATATTGTGTGATATATTTATCCATGAGGCATGTGGAAAGCAAGAGGAAACCACCACATATGGACAGTCACTATGCTATAGTTATGGACGACTGAAACATTTAAAAACCACAACAATCTTCAGACTGAACAACCTGCCATGACATGATCCATTATTTAAACATGCCATAATCAGGAGCTGCTCTATTTTATCCATGCTGCTGTATATATTCTACATTTTGTCAATTGCAGACTTAAATTTCACCCACAGAATAAGAAGATTCTTTTCATCTATTTGACAACTGATTCTTTCTTGTACAATTTGAACTGGTATGTGTGTTACTTCATTCAAGCTAACAAAAAAATTGCTTCATAATTGCTTTGAATTATTACAAATGACAAATGAACTGAAAGTTTCAACAAACGCTATTCTCTGTTAATATACACATGTAATGTTGTCATTTTTTGTGCATTGCTTACTCTTCTTTGGTGTTCAGTTCAGATCATGATTATTGCACTCCTGACACGTTCATTGGTGCTTCGATCTTTTTGATTGTATATCCATCATTGTCCAGTGATAAACCGTGCCCATCCAGTGTTGATTGACAAGACTCCTTGCACATTTGGTGTACTACTACTCCCTGACCACACTGATCTTAACTCCAAATGCTTGCTTTTTAACTCTTAATACCAATTCATTCAGTTGAAAGTCCTCGTTTCTGCCAGCCTCACTAAGTGCACGCATGATGTTGACTTGATGCATTGGTTGGCCTTCTGATCAAGGGGTCATGCCAGCCGGCCTGTCAGTCCTTTCATAGCCCACCACATCTAATATGCCCTGATATGAAAATAAATGTGACTTTATCAACAGGGAACCTCAGCAGAGATTCAATTCTATGCCTGTAGGTGAAATCTAACTTATCTTTCCAGATCATGCTCAATGAATTACTTATATAAACACAGACCTGCGT